>CM070566.1:56025866-56473048 GCA_036346405.1 Phyllostachys edulis
GCAAAACACGAACACAACATATTAGACTCTAAGCAATAAATCAACAACTAGACAAACAATATTGGATCCATCCTAACAGAGTAACATATATCAACAAAATTGTAGATCTGCATCTATTCAAGCATAATGGAGTTTTCTGACCAAATACGTACATAGTTGCAAACAACAATCATATATATATATAAAGATGCAAACCCTAATAAAATTTGCAGTCCCAATACAATATAATTGCACATAATTTACACTGCAAAATTAATATATATGACATGCAATTTTTCCTGATACGTAGATATCTAACATGGCTAGTCAAACAGAAGTTAAACAAGAATTTAAAGAACATAACTCTCAAGTGATGGTTCTACCACATAACGTAAACACCAACAACCTTAATCTATTCATCAAGTAAGCATGCATTGGTCATGACAAAACATACATTACATCTCAAATCCTACATCAGCAATAGAACCACCAATCCCCAGGTCCTCTCCTCCGAAATCCAAGCTAGCTAGTTGGTACTCCATTGATGTCTTTCTCCTTCTTCCTCCTAGTCCCGTACCTAGTACCTACACCGTTTCCGCCGCACCACACCAGACACCACTCACCACGCCTTGGCCAACATGGCCATGCCACAACCCCATGACAACGATGCCGGCGATAACACACATCTGTGCAGACCCTGCTCACCCCCACCCTCCTCGCCACACAGACACCATGATTCCAAATCGGGATAAAACATTTGAAGCACATCAAATTAACCACAAACTCAGAACCCCCAAATAAATTTTGAACTAGGCCTAACCCCACCAATTAACCTTGAATCGCAACGGATCTAGCTACAAATCACACCGATCTACCATCTATTAATAAAAAAACAATGAATAACCAACTTGCTCAAAGGACCAGCAAAAAAAAAACTAGATAGAAATCAAAGAAAACATGCCTTGGAATCAAAGGAGTAGCAGTGGGAATCGAATGAGTAGCAAAAACGAATGAAACAGCCCCAACGGCACTGGAGAAAATGTCAGTCGCCGACTTGCTAATAAGTGGGCATTTCAAATATGCTATCACACCTACAGATTGCAACATTGACATTCAGAGTAATAAGAAGGATCAACCAAACAATAGATAGGGGAACTTTTATGCATTAACCATCTATCCTTGCTTCGCAATGTTCTTGATTTCTACAATCAACTTCTTCTCTTGAGCCTGTAGGCCATGCCTCTCAATCTCTATCTCCCTGACGGATTTATTCACCATCCATTTGTTCAGCAAGTAGCATCTCTATCATCAACAGAACACAGAAATTTCTGAAAACAAATATATTCCAGTACCATGGTGGAGAAAAAACTAGTTGACTAGCAAATAGAGGTCAACGAATTCATGGCAAGCCGCAATATTACATACATAACAAACGATGAACTAGTTCCTGTAGAAGAAAAAAACTCAATAATCCACCATACCCAACCCACAAAACTTGTTCTTGACAATTTACCAAGATAACCATTTCATATTTTTCTCTATCTACTAAAGAAATTATCCTCCAAAGTTGGGTAGTATGTCCTACGTAGGGACTAAGAAATTAAACAGAAATTCAGCTAGAGCAAACCATCAAACCACAAAATGTTCAGGGGTTACGAGTTCCCAACTCGAATTACCCAAAACAAAAGCCCCAAATTAAACACTCATACAGGCATACAAAAATAGATGGATTAACGCAACCTACATGCAAACCCAGAACTAGCCCTATAACCAAAACCTAACTTCAATTAAAAAACAATAAGGTGCACACAAAACAAAGCCACACCCAATCTGAAATTTCTAGGCCACATTTCATCAACAAATGGAACATTCAAACCTTACAAACAAATTAACAACAAATTTAAACTACAAATCACACCTAGAACACAGGAGGAGAGCCAAAAATGAACCAAAAATGGAAGCCCAACCTACCCAAATCTGCTGCTCCCTTCAACATTGGTGGCTACCTCTCTTTGTTCCGCTACCAGAGATTGGATACCGTCAAGTGCATGAGCCACCTACTACTAGCCGTCTCCAAGCACCATCAAGTTGTCGGTCACCGTCGAGCACCACTCCACTCACCATCTCAGCTCCACTCGAGCCATCCCTTGGCACCACTGCATGGTCGGTCTTCGCCGAGCTCAGATCTAGCTGGATCTGGGTGGCACTGGCTTGGATGGACGATCCATGGATGCTGTGGAGGATGGATGCGGATGGACGATCAATGGATGCACCGGCACGAGCTCAGATTTAGCCAGATCCATGGATGTGGTGGAGGAAAGCCGATGAATTTGCAAAGCGATGGTGACGGGGTGAATGGGGATCGAGAATGGGTGGGGAGTGGGTGGGGATCGAGTGTGGACTCGGGAAGATGGGGAACGAGAGAGAGTGAATTGGGGTTTCGTGGACGTAGATGTTGTAAACGGGTTGGGTTTCGTCTGAGCCCAACAACCCAACCCAACGCACGAATCTAGGCGCATATCCCCGGCTAACAAATCAAGCTGTGATTTCACAAAAAACAGGCGCCTGTGCGCTAGCAAAAGCGTTTCTAGAAACGTGAGTTGCCGAAAGGCTCCTTGCTCTCCTTCTTCACACTGTGTGGCGATACCTCGGGGTTTTGTACTCGTGGTACCTAGAGTTATTACTGCAGAACTGCTGACACTTATATTTGTATTGTCTTAATCAAGTTTGATTATAAAATTTCTTATTTATAAAGACATGCTTATTTTTATGTGCTTATTTATTTCATGAGTTGCTATTCTTGAAAGTGGTGCAATTTAGTCACCATTGTATTATTTTGTCATCCTTTTTTACCATAATTATTGATCCATGCAAGACAGCAAAATACAAAAAAAAGTTTAAAAAACATCAAAATCACAAAAAATGAGAAAAATGAAAAAAAAGGAGGGAAAAAAGAGTTTTGTTTTACTCCGTGTGCTTGTGATTTTTTTTGTACTTTGTGTGGGATTGCGAGAATTTTAGTTTTCCTTTTAGTGGGTGGGTGTTTTTCTTTTCTGTTTTCTTAATGTTTTCTTTGTATGTGGGTGGGTGGGTAACTCCACCTATGTCATCTTAGGCATAACTCGGTTCTTGCAGTCGCTGCCTCTTCCTTATTTTCCTTCTTGCCTTCTTGGCGAGTATTTGTAATATCCCATTTTATTAAATGAGTATTTAATGAATTAGAAAAGGATTAGTAATCTGAATTTTAGTGGAGAAATAGTTATGGGCCTTCGGCCCATACCCAAGAGGTGGGCCGACCACCAACAAAAGAGGGAGGGGGAACCCTACACATGTACTGTAGCACGTCCCTAGCATTGTAGCACCACCACTGTCGCACCCTTCCCCCTGGTGTCTCCTCCCATGGCAGCCCTTGCCTCCTTGTGTCGCCTCCTTAGGTGCTGCTGGCCAAGGAAGAGAGGAAGAGGAAGAGGGGAGAAGGAAGAGAAAGGGATTTCTCACGAGGATTTCAGCGGGATCTGGCGTGGTTTTCAAGGGTGATTTTCGATTCCCCATTAGTTAGTTTAATTATTTTTCTATGCGAATGTTGTCGAGTATCAGATCGATTTCCCTGCTGTTAGTGAATCGAAAATCTGCGATCCGTTGCTCTGTAGTTTTGGATTAATTCAGTGCGTAAATTAGGATTTCGTCTCCTAGAGATAAGTAAGAGAATTTCAATAGCTTTATAGAAAGTCTTTGTTCGTGTTATTTGGATGAATAGATAATTAGTTATAATTTTTACAATCCGAGTGCATGTTTAGTTCCTGGGTTTCGGGCAGCAAACATGATTATGCAAATTGAAATTGGAAAATGGAAGAATCTGGACTTTTAGTTCCCATGAATTAGACAGATAACTTTATAATGATTCCAGAAAGTCCAAGATCACATTTTTTGGACAAGTATAATAGGAGTTATGAAATTTTGATATATGCGATTCAGTTATGTCTTTCTGTTGGGGACAGTCAGAAAAAATGTTGAGTTTGCAAAAATTATATGCAGAAAAGAAAAAATGGCATAAATTTATTATGGTATATAATTCTTTGTGGATTTTAGAATGTCTAAGATCAATGTTTTTGGATGAACCAATTAAAAGTTATGCAATTTCTAAGTCGATGTTACCGAAAATGATATATCTGTCTTTGGAGTTAAAAATAAGGGTTTAGACGAATTAATCTGATCTTTTCATCACCTGGGAAGTTGTAGGCTATTGTCTAAGGATTCCAGAATGGTTTCGTTTATCTTCTTTCGTTATGTGAGGTGAAAGTTATGCTAGTTTCAGTGTTAGGACAGAATTATGCTTTTGAGTACGAGTAGGAGCGTTGTATGTCAATTGCTGTTTTGCTTGCCTTGGCTTGTATTGAGTGGGTTATTTAATGTAGGTAGAGTGGTTATGGTATTGACATCACCTTCGCTCTATTCCGGTCATTTCAATTGAAAGGCAAGTATATTTTAGAGTAATAGTGGATGTTTGGTGGTACAACTTGGCTATATGATTGTTGTTATGATTATTCATGTGAATGGTGAGTATATCTAGTTCTTTATATTCTTTCATAATTGATGATGCATACTGGAAAGTATGACATTTATTCATTTCATTTCATTTCAATGAGATCCCCATATTTGAGATATGGGCAATGAGATCCCCGTATGAAAAAGGACGAAAATTAGATCCCTATATTTGATAATGCGGGCGAGTGAACACCGACGGGTGTTACACTGAACTATACCGGTATATGCAGAAGTGGAGACATGTGCATGAATTGTATTGCATTCATGACATTTATTTATGGATTTTAGATAATGAGAATGATCTGTCAATACTTTAAAGCTTCGGATGTTGTATAATGAGAATGTTTTGTCATTGATATGAAGTTTTGTATGCTGTTTATTTGTACTTGCTGAGTCTTGGACTCACGCTTGTTTATTTAATGTTTTAGGTGAACATTGAGGATGCTATATTTTGGGAGAAAGTAGAACATGGAACTTTTGCACTTGAAAAGCACTTCACTCCACTTCATGATTCACTCATTTTGGAAATTGTAATAATTGAATAGGTTGTGTTTTTCTTAGTTCCTTCTGGTTGCTTTAATTGCTAGTCGATGATTTGTTTATATTGAAGTTTTAAATTAAGGTTTTAGAACTATATTTCTTTTGAATTAGGATTGGGAAGCTTGCTGAAATTTATGATTACATTATGTCTAAAAGTCATTCATGATTTCTGGATGCTTGTAGTACTTGAATATTATTTATGATCTAGAGATGTTTGTAGATGTAAGTGATATCTTGGTCTTTGATAAGACAGGGTTTTACAGTATTTGTCTTTGATCTAATTGGTTGGGTTTTTGCCGGCCAGCGGCCGTTCGCAGCTCTTCACGTGGGGGTGGAACCAGAGGGGCACACTCGGGCACCTGCCAAAGACTAAGATGGAGAGCTCCCCAGGGCCCGTGGAGGCCCTCGCTGGCATCAAGATCGTGCAGGTGAGCACTTGATTACTGCTTTGGAATGCGATTTGGGTGTGTGTGATACAATGTGTCGGGACCCAAAAATACAATTCTGAACCCTCTGTGTATAATGCACTAGTCCAGGATCAAGCTAGTGCACACAGTGTCAACATAGATGAATATCATTCCACACAAGACGAATATAAGAATAAACGATTAGTTTGAATAACAAATAATGGTTTTGATCTTATGGTCGAGTTTACAATTATTAAGTCACGTATGGCTAACACTAAATAAAGTAACTACAGCGGAACGAAAGCAACTCCAGCAGAAACCCATCAACTTGCCACAGGCAACCGACTGGGATCAAGACCTAACGATCACCATCCTCGTAGAACTCCTCCTCGAAGGTAGGCGACGATTCCTCCACTTCAGCTGAATGATTGCAGCAAGAATGAGTACTCTAAGTACTCAATAAGTTGTACCACAAAATGCAACTATAGACGATGGCTCATTACAAAGAAAATGGCTTCTATGGTTATTTTGCAATAAAGCAGCATTTGCAATTGAATACAAATAATAGATTGAAAACATAACTTACAATAAATAAACAATATTAGTTTAACAATTGATTTCACAAAGGACACAAAGTCTAATCAATTTCTTTCACACAACCATATGAAATAATTCACACAACTGTCCCTTCCCAATTATTTTATGAAAATCTACCCCTCATGTGAAATCCCCGAGCATGTTCATAACTGCGGACGCGGCTATTTGAATAGATTGTTTAACACTCTGCAGAGGTTGTACACTTTACCCACAAGATGCAATCAACTAGATCAAAGATGATCACAACAAAACCTTTTCGAAACTTTATCTTGACAATTGACTGTCCCGATGTATTTTACCGTCGTACCAACCCTAACACAGCGCTTAGATACGACACACACCGTTGGACCTGAAGACAGCGAACCGCTCATAAATGTGACCTGAACACAGTAGTACACATTTCCACCCTAGCACACAGTCTATCCTACATACCTGAATAGTCAATGCCAAGATTCCATAACTTACTAAGTTAGATCTGTCCCATACCAGACATGTGATTGTACATTTGTGGCTCAGTTCAATGACGTACAAAGTTAAGTCCTTAATTGACCAAGGCGAGACTGCCAATTTCTAACTACAAAACCATGATTCATATAACCCAATCACATAGTACCATCCACTTGCCTCAGTTTAAATACTTTTCCACCCTGTTGGTTAAGTGCAACACATGCCATCAATAAGTAATAGCATACATCACACAGTTTTATACAAAGTTCTATAATCACTTAGTGAAATTTATATTTGCAACTCAAATAATATTGATGACTCGTTGCATGGCTAAGCAGGCTACTCGTGTCTAACCAACCCACATTGGTGCTACGATATTACCAACTAATAAATAACCAAAATAGGGTGACAAAAGATCATGATAATGCAATGAGCAAAGTGGATGTAAACAAATTGATATTTACGTAATCCCAAAGCATTTAAATAAATACTTAAAGCAGAATGCAATAATTGAATCAAAAGTAATTTTAGTAAAATTGAGTTCAATATGGTCAAAGGTACAACTTTCCTTGGAATAAGTCTTGGTTCTGGTCTTGAGCTTGATCAACTCCCCCTTCCTTGAAATCCCCCGAAATATCAATGTCTACTCGCAAACGAAAGCAAAATAATAATAATAAAATACAAAATAGAGAGATAACAAACTCCAAAAATTAAATAAAAATCTCAAGAAGGTAGATCTTGAATTTAGATAAATTTAGAAATTTGAATGGGCTCAATCGGAGTTCGTATGAGGAAGAACGGGCTTTTAAAATATCTAAACCTAAGAAAAAGAAAAGGGTTTACTGTTCCTAATTTCCCTAATTAGTTTTCTACTGGAAAATTCGATTTATTGCGTCAGCATGACATCAGCAACTAATTTCAGAAATAAAGAAAATCCAAAAAAAAGACACAGTGGCTGACATATGAGCTCAGGGGTATATGGACCAAGTCTATGGATCTGGTTTATGGTCGGGGGGGGGAGGGAGAGTGGGGAGGCGTTGACATGCGGGACCCGCATGTCAGTGGGGCGGAGAGGGCTAGAGCGCGCGGGCTGGGCTGAGCTCGTGGGAAAAACCGGATTGGGCCGGAGAGATTCGACCCAAAGGAAATTCTTGAGATTTAAATAGCTTTTCCATTTTAGAAATACCTGTAAATCTAAATAGCAAACTAAAAATAGCAAGTGAACTCGAAAAAAATCCCAGACAAATCTGGAAAATATTTCCAAGCACAGAGAACTCAAATAAAATAGTTTTGGAATTAATTGATGTTCAGATTAGTCCCATTAAATTGTTTTGCTATTGAAAGTCCATATTAATTAAGCTTAATTAATATTCAAATAAAACTTGGATGAATTTGCTAGGGAACTATACTATACTAAAAAGGATTTTTTTAAAACTTCAGAAAATTGAGATGTTACACAATGTGCCCGAATTTGGTGGATTAGATGCAATGTGAGTTGATGGTGCAGGGGGCAACGAGTATGGGCAGTGCGGGGAGGAGCCTGAGGAAGGAAGATGGCACAAGGGTGCTCAGGAGGGACATCCCGATCCCTTAGCGGTGCGCTGCAAGCTCAAAGTTCGGCAAGTGAGTGGAATTGATTCCTATCATGTGCTATCTGCACCAGTGAGAAAATGTTGTTGGAATTTTAGCCTTTTTGTGCTCCATGCATTGTTGTAGGGAATGAGAATCAAACAACTTGTGGATTATCTTGTCACATTGGCATATGCTTGTTGCCAATGAAGTAGTTATGTTGTGTGACACATGGAGAATAATTACATGTTGGAGTCAGAATGTTGGAATTTTAGCCTTTTTGTGCTCCGTGCATTGTTGTAGGGAATGAGAATCAAACAAATTGTGGATTATCTTGTCACATTGGCAATATGCTTGTTGCCAAAGAAGTTGTTATGTTGTGTGACACATGGAGAATAATTACATGTTGGAGTCAGAAGGATTCTGCACTTCTGATTTTGCATATGTTAACTTCTTCATTTCTGATCCCTTTCATTAATTCTAGGTAGCCGCTGGAGGTACACACTCAGTGGCGTTGACACAAGGTCACGTTTGGACATGGGAGCAACCATGGCCTCTGGGCGATAAGTACGATGCCTCCGGGCTAACCATACTATTTTGGTGTTCACATAGGTTTATTTGCAAGTATATGAAGAATTGCTAGTGATCGCTCTTTTGTTGCAACTAGTTATGTGTGCTTTGTCTCAAGAAAATGCTAGTTATGGCTACATTGTTGGACATTTTATTTAGTTCTACTTTTGCTTATGGCTAAACTGTTGGAGACTTCTCTTGGATGATGTATGACATGATCCTGTATTCTTTGATATCCGAATGACTTGCTCAGTTTTGATTTATATCTTTCGTGTTCTAGTCTTGTGCTGATGAGAGAGTCATATGATGTTCTCCATACTTTGAGCTATGAGAGCTTCAATATTTTCCTGGATAAGAACTTGACTTTGTTTTTCATTCCTTCGAAATTATCATGCAAAGCTTCAATGCTTGTGAGGCTTGGTGTTAGAATTGCTGCTTGTTTATATAGGTAGAAGTAACCAAACGACACATGTAGATCACAAAGATTGAAGTTAGTGTTGATCAGGATGGTTATTTGATTTATGCAAAGCTTAAATGCATGTAAAGGTGTTAGAGGCAACCTAATAGACAAACCATTGGAATAATTGTCTCTAATATTGTTCCAAGGTGACATAAAGAATATTAGAGACAAGCTAAGAGATAAACTATTGGATATACCCTCAGTAGCTTTGACACAAGGTCACGTTTGGACATGGAAGCGACCATGGCCTCCGGGCGATAAGTACGATGCCTTATACTGAAATCTTTAATTATTTCTGTTGCATGTGTTGTTTTGTCCTTGTATCTGTTGTTGACCACTGGTCTATTTTCAGCAAGCAAATATCTACACCATTACGTGTGCAAGGCCTCGAGAAAGTGACGGTGATTGCTGTAGGTGCCACCTTATACTTTTGTTACAATTTGCATTTTTCCTGACTTTAGATGTCCGTTCCTTGTTTAAGAACCAATTAACAATATTTGGCTCCATGACTAAAAAACTAAGTGTCTGATTGGTTTAGGACTCCAGGTAACCACACTAAAATTTTGGTAATGTTAAAACTTAGACAATGCCAAAAACTAGGCAAAAAAATGGTGTTTGAATCGTAGCCATACCAATTCACGGGCAATGCCAAAATTGATGTGTTTGGATTGCAAACCATGCTAAATTTTGCTAAAATTATGAGTATGGCATGTGGGTCTCGCATAACATTAATTTTTTCCCACCAAAATATGCCAACATATGTCTTGTTTTGTTGATTAAATGACAAGGAACACAACGGTTCAAACGGATCACAAATCAGATACTCAGTTAGGAAATATAATCATTTCAAACTTATTAATCAAACTAACCATACAATTAATGCCACTGGCCACAACCAACAAAAATATGCCACGTCCGAGACTCATTGCTTGTTGCCATGCCAAATTTTGGCGAAGAATTTTGCCACCATTGCGAAACCAATAATTGGCAAGAAAACAACATGTGTTACCAAAATTTTGAAACAACGCCAAATATTGGAACCAAATTAAATACTAGCCAAATTTACAAGTCAATACTAAACTTTTGGTTTGGCTCGTTTTGGCCCTAAACCAAATAAGCGCTAAGACATGCTAAAACTATGACAAAAACCAAACAACTACCTCATAAAATTTGGCAAAGTTTGACATTGTGTTCTTGACCTTAGAACTCCACCATGCAGGAGGCCAGTGAGAGCATGCGCAATGTGGGATTGAAGGGGGGTTTTAGAGGAGAGAGAAGAGGAGAAAGGGGTACTACACATTTCAACAAGGGGGTTTTAGAGAAAAGAGAAGAGGATTGAGGAGAGGTTTTTATTTGGGAGTGGGTCGCACCAATGGGTACTAAGGGTATGTATAATGGTACAGACAACTGCTGTCTATAGCAACTATTCATGTCACCTGTAGACAGCACTAAAGACAGTTTATACAATAGGTTGTGGTGATACAGTCGGCTACATGATTGTAGACAACACACAATCTTTTAAAGTTTTCCTTAGTTCTGGTGATACGGTCGGCTACAGGATTGCAGACAGCACATTTCTCTCTCTTTATTCTCTTTCATCCATATCAGTTTAAATCTTACCTGGTAAAGACTATAGATAGCTGATGTAAGTTCATTGTACATGACTTAAAGGGGTCCATATATTGTGACATTTTTACTTAGTTAAGATCCTTTTACATGTGCCACCTTAAAACCTCTTAGATAAGGTCAATACACTGTAGATGCTCCGAGCAGTGACGAGGAGTTAGTAGGTAGCAGCGATGGCTATGAGCAGGTACGTGGGGAGGGGGTGGGTGGTGGTAGCAGCCGTAGACCCAAGGACGGGGAGGAGTCAAGTCATCGGTGACGGCAAGATGGGAAAGCAGATCATTTGCCTTCAATGCAATGTAGGCAGAGGAGCCCAGGGCATGCATTACCTTAAGGCAAATATTAACCATCCGATTTGGAAATAAAAGGCACAGATGAATCGCTGCAGGATGGGCACTACAGTAAAAGAGCACAGTGTTCCATCTGCAGTATCAACTGCAGTAAATTTGGTACTTGTGCCATGCCGTTTGTACTGAAATGCCTTGTGCTTCTCTGACGTGAAGGCCGAAGGTTGGGGAGGAGGCTACTGCCTACCGGTGCATGCTCCATCAATAGACAAACTGCAATGCTCGGTAAAAGGAACAGAGAACTTTGGGGTGTTTCATGTTTGGAATTTAAAAAAAAACAATATTAATTTAAAAAAATAATTAGAAAAATAAGTATTTTAGCGACAGATACCTAGACACTGGCTATAGGAACCTCTGCTCTGTTTTTTTACCGATTATTTTCAAGTACATATTTTATCAGCAAATCACACTGATATTACATAACATTCAACACAACGTTATAGTATTTTTTATTGGCAAATCACAATGACATTACATAATATTAAGCGCAACATCGTCACATACTTTATAGACAAATCATAATGACATTACAAACCATTCATCATAACATCATCACCATCTAGTTTTTCAACAAATTAAAATAATATTTTAAATCATTGGGCATTATATATTTCAACTGGACGAATATTTCGCATGGACTTACACCTGGTGTCTTTGATTTGCAAATCCAAGTTGAAGCGTCTCCCGCTCTCCCGATCCATCTGTGCCTCCGTGGGATACAAGAGACGCCCCCCCCCCCCTGTCCGACTGTGGATACAACCAAGTAGCGCTGTCAGTGTCAGCACAGCAACTCTAGCTACAGATGGAAATGCACAAACAATCGCAATAGCGTATCAGTGTAGTCCATAACCAACACAACGCCTTCTTGGATATCTTAAGAACACCAGTAAATGTGCTTACTAGCGAAACACTTCTTTTCACAGCTTCCAATCTGAACTATCTTTTTTTAAATAATCTTACGCAAATAAAAAGGTTTATTACAACATTGCTGAAGAAGCAATTCGATAAAATTTGTTTTGTGGAAAACGGCCGATTAGTCATTTGCCGTGGCTAAACCGTCACGTATAATGTATTCAAAGGCATTTACATGGCTTGAACGATTAAACATCAGATTTTCATATTATTTCAACTCTTTTCGCATTTAATTGGCAAAATAATTTTTATTGTTATTTACAATTCATTAGTTTATAATATTGTGCAGAACATATTTTATTTCTATCTATAATAGTCTGCTTACATGACATGCATGTACTCTAACAATGACTAACCATGTTTTATATAGCGATTATTTTTATCTATTTTCATATAAATGAATATACTATTACAAACGTATAATTGCCCATTAAATTCCGATTAATTGGCCGAACAACGATCGGTCGGTTGGCGGCACCCCTTTTTTCACAACAACGATCGGTCGGTTGGCCCATTAAGACTGATCTTTCCGAAGAGCGCGTGCCCTTTTTTCACAACAATATTTGGAGTAATTATGACTGGCCAAATCCGAAAAATGACGTATTAAAACAAGTGAATTTCCTGAAATATACTGCAATGTCAACCATAGCCTAATAATAAATGATTCATTAGCGAAAAACAACTACTCGAAGATCGAAAGTTGATTTGTATTTCGGTTTAATAGAATAAAAGTGTATACTGACAACCGAATTAGTAGTGAATAAACAGCACATCGTGTAAGATGATAACTGGATGCTAATAAGTAGCTTACAAGTTACACAAGTCAGAATCCTCTATATGTATAAAGGGCTGAGAAACTGTACATAGTGAAAAGGAAATATGACTGTACATCAAGATGTCATTGAAATCAACAGGAGATCAACAAAACATACCTGGCTGCTACTTTACGCATCAGGATCCTCACTGTGTAGAAGAAATAGCACCATGCCATTCTTAGAGTTGAATATAAAAAATCTGAAAGTCTCATATTCCTGAAGGCAGAATCAGTTCGTTATTGGAACTTGATGGGAGTACAAACTTTGCCATTTCTTCTTCACAGCAGAGGATCTGGAACCCTCCTTATTTCTTAAGAGTCCTTTTCTTGTTTCTGAAGTACTCGCTATGCCAGCGAGAGTCTTAAGTAGCCATCGGGAGGAATTTTAGATGATGGTCGCCCTGGCACAACAGAATTCTCTGAAGGCCTGACCTCCATCGGATGTCGCTCTGGCACAACAGAATTCTCTGTAGGCCTGTCCTCCATCGGATGATCTTCTTCCATGAATAAAATCTTCGGCCTATTAGGATGCTTCTTCGCTGCATCTTCCCAAGTTTTTCTTGTTTCTGCTTTCACTTTGCAATCAATCTTGACTTCCGTAAGACGTTTGATGCATTCAATCTTGATTGCATGAAGCCCATCTAGATCTTTATAGAGCAGATGAAGTGAGAGAAGCTGTGGCAGAGCACCATCACAGATTTCTGGTAGGGTAGAACTTTGAACCACAAAGCATAGGCGTTTCAGGCTTGGGAATGCCCCATCTGTTATGACAAAATTCTCAAGGCGGTCTGCAGCCAGTTTGAGAAAAAGCAAGCAACGCAAATTACTCAGGACTGTTAGAAGATCCCCTGTGAGATTGGTTGATGAAAGGCACAACTCTCTGAGATCACACAGTGACGTAACAAATGGAGGCATTGTGTGCAGCTCGCCATGGAGTTTCAGCGAGCTAAGATAGCAGTCTCCTTGCAAAGAAAATTGCATGATGTCTTTAGAGCATTTCTCAAAATCAAGCGATAGAGAACGGGCATCAGTTGTTCCTGTGCCATCTTGAATGTATTCCTCAATGGCACGTGAAAGGTCAGTCAAGTCGCTGCTGTCTCCAGTGGACTTGCACCATATCTTAACCTTTTTCAGTTTCTTCATGTGACCCATAAGTTGCAGAAGACCTTGGTTCTCGTTGGTGACAAATCCTGCTAGAGTCTGCAGGTTACTTTCTCCCGACACAAAAAATTTCTGTATTTTACTTGATACCTCGCCCAATAGCTTAAACTTTCCAAACAGATGAATTAAATTGGGAAGCACGATGAGTTCTATGGGCAGCAGCACCTCTACCATGCTTCTCCTGACATCGAGTGTCTCCAAAAACTTAAGTTTTGAAATTTTCCTTGGAAGCGTGGTAATAGTTTCCCCAAGGCTTAGATACCTGAGAAGCAACAGGTTACATATGCCTTTGAGATGATGATCCGTCAAGTCATTGCATTCTTCTAGATCCAAGACACGCAGCAGTTGATACTTGCGAAAATCCAAAATATCTTGGCCCGCCTCGCCAAAGATTGTGAGAGACCGGACAAGAGATAAATCATTGTCCGGGCCAACAATTGTAGCACTGTTATGATGCAGAGAAAGACGACGGGCATATTTTGGTAGGGAAGTCTTATCACAAAGCAAGGTAATGAATTTCTCAGATACGGACTTGTGCATAATGAACTCGAGCATCATCCCAGGAGGTTGGCATGTCTTCACGTGTTCATTGTTGCATACATCAATGGATTGAATGATATTCCGGTCTCTAAGAGTCTCAAAATTTTCAGCTGCGACATCAAACGCACTGCATCCAGGCTGTGTTACTACAAGTCCTTCAGCCAACCATCGCCTTATTAGTGTTTTCCTTCTGATCCGATGATTACTCGGGAACATGCCTAAATATAGCAAGCATGCCTTAGCAGCATGCCCTGATAGACAGGTGTAGTTGTGGGTAAGTACCCGGTGCATTCTTGATAAGGTTTCGTCCTTCTTCTCCAGATGGTAACCTAGTTTGGCACACAAATCTTGACAGGTTGTTCCTGTGAGGCTGCCTTTTCTTCGCAAGAATTGGCCTACACTAACGAGAGCAAGTGGTAGGCCATCACATTTCTTCAGAAGTGCTGCTGAACCGCTCTCCATGTTGGGTGGACGTTCCTTCCAACAAGCACTATTTAAGAACAAATCTTCTGAGCATTTAGCATCAAGTGTGCTCATTTTGTATACATAACCGCTTTCAGAGCTGCAGGCATTTGCTATCGTATGTAAATTCGTGGTCACCGTTATTCTGCTGCTAACACCATTATCGGCAGGGAAAGCAGGCCCTATAGTATCCCACTGTTGTATCCTCATGTCATCAATCACAATGAAATACCTAAGAGACAATTTGAGGAAAGAAAAGAAATAAAAAGTTAATAGATATCTAGTATTATGCAGCCACAGACCGACAGTAATCAATTGGGTGAGCAAGTCCCTACTTTATTCTATCTAAATCGCATTGATGTTTGGCTTTTAACTGTCGACAAATGCTAAATTTTGGTAAAAACCACCCCCTTATATTCCAGCAACCATATATAGGATTTTGGGGCGCCGTTCAAAGTAAGCCATCTATTGTCTGGTCATCTGACCATGAACCGAAGGAAATTAGGTTGAGGAAAGGCTCATTAGAATCGAGTTTACTGCATATACAATGAAGACAATATAGTGGGCGAGCGAAGTAGAAGAGAAGTACTCTTTATACCTCTTGTTATGCAAGTGTTCTCTGAGATGCTTGCTTAGCTGTTCAACTTCAACATCGGAGGCGTCCCCTTGTTGCGTGCCAGTTTGCTTGCGTATCTCCTTGAGAACCTTCACGAGAACCTCCTCCGCACCCTTGTCC
This sequence comes from Phyllostachys edulis, assembly GCA_036346405.1. Taxonomy (NCBI): domain Eukaryota; kingdom Viridiplantae; phylum Streptophyta; class Magnoliopsida; order Poales; family Poaceae; genus Phyllostachys; species Phyllostachys edulis. The sequence goes on from CM070566.1 coordinate 56,041,579, forward strand.
GCCGCGCGAACCCAGACCCGTGGCCTGAATTGCTTGGCGACATCACTCTCGTAGACTTGCTTCGCAAGAAGAGTCTTCCCAAGGCCACCAAACCCAACAACGGAGATCACCTTGAGCTTCTTCACCGGATCCTGTACAAGCTCCAGGAGCTCCGTCCGGGGTTCCGCCATGCCCACAAGGTCGGCCTCAGGAACGAGCGGATCTGCAGGTACGGAGGAGGTGGATGCCCCAGCTGAGGTGGACCATTGACCATCGCCGCCGCCGGTGTATCTCTGTCTCCGCTGGTACGCTTGGTTTGATTTCTCCTTGAGTGCCCGGATCTCGGAGGCAAACCGAGCAGGGGCTCGCCTCAGGCGGCCGTGAGCAGCCTGATCATACAGGAAGCGGTCCACGCAGTCTTCGATCTCATGAGCCAGTTCACGCACCTCTTCGATCCAACTCCTCGAAACGGCTCCCAGATCCTGCTTCGCGAGGATCTGCTGTAGTCTTCAATGGCACTAACAATCATGCCAAGTTCTTTGTGGATGAATTCAATGTCATCCTTGACTCTCTTCTGCAGCTTGTATTTCTCCTGTACGAGCGTGAAGAGTTTCGGCATCAGCGTATTCGCCAAAGCTCCCACCAACGCTCCCAACACCGCTGCCTCCATGGCTAGCTCCTCCCGGCGCTCGATTGATCACTGAATATTCGATCTCTTTTGTAGGAATTTCAGCTCACAAACGAGCACGGAGAGGAGTCCATCCCTACTGCAAGCCTAGCGCGTAATTGCGTCGGCTGCGGATGCCAAGAGACGCGACATTTCTGGGCCAGCACGTAATTTATAAACGTTTTTGCTACTCTCGGTTGCCGGAATATTTCTTAAAACCCAGTCATCTACAATTATACAGTACTAAATCTAAAATTGCATTACCAAGTGACGTGCAATTTTAAATCTAAAATTGTATTACCAAGTGACGTGCAATTTTAGCATAGTTTTACTTAACTCCGAGTTCTATTTGTTTTCGTATTTGTAGGGTCTACCTAGATTTACTTTTGTCAAGTTTAGAATTTTTTTGTTTTGTTTTTGTATTTGTAGGGTCCACCTAGATTTACTTTTGTCTAATTTAGATTTTTCTGTTTTGTTTTTGTTTTTGTTTTTGTTTCTGTATTTATAGGGTTGGCCTAGATTTACTTTTATCTAGTTTAAAAATTTTCAACATAAAAAACAGAAAACATTGGATGGTGATCCAAAGTAAAGTGACTGGGTTTTTTAAAAAAATTCAGACGACTATAGCTTAGTCGGCCCCATTTATAAAGGGTAAAGGATAATTATGCATTTTGGAGTCATTGTTAATCTCGAGTAATTGGAGTGCTAATGTGCAATTCTGCAATTTGAGAAACCTTGAGGGTGATCTTAAGACTTCTTATAAAAAAAATCGCACCGGTCGTGGGTACTTGGTGGTTGGCAGTTGGCACGCCATCGTTTTATTGATTGGTTTACCGTTCGTCGGTATTATCATCGCAATTCTTATGTCGTTGCGAAACACGCTCTAACGTGTTGATTTCGCGACAACTCCCAGTAACCGAGTTGCTTTTGATTTTGAATCTATGATACTAACCTTCTCTCGCCCGTGCTCGAAAGTGCTTCCTTCCTTCACGGAGGCATGGAGGCTCGATCGGTGCTTCCCAGGCGCCATGGGTTCCCTTCTTGGGAAGCTCGATGTCTTCTTGGCTCCCGAATATAGGCTGCCCAAGGAGGCCAAGGGCGGCATCCAACTTCTCGAGGCGATCTCCAAGAAATAGTTACCTCCTTGTGGATCTTTCGAGGCGGAGGACCCTCCCCGACGGCCAAGTCTTTGGATGAAGGATGTCGCGAGCTGTCCTACGACATGGAGGACTACGTCGACGAGCTCCTCCACTCCGGAGCCGATGCTAAGGCTGGAACCGTCCGCCGGGGTGGTCGTCTTAAGATTGGCCGGGGTGGTCGTCTTAAGATTGGCCGGCTTCCATGGACGTTGAAGCGGCAACCGCTGATCACCAACAGGGTGTCGGAATTCAGGAGCCATGTGCAAGAGGCGATTCAACGACACGAGAGGTATAACCTCGGTGATTGCATCTCCCGGTGTAGGCATCTGTCAGTTGGCCCTATGCTCCCAACAGAGTATACGGAGACCGACGACCTGTTTGACGGCCCAAGGAATGAGCTTCTCAAGTGGCTGACCAACGAAGAGGAGCAGCAGCTCAAGGTGGTATCCATTGTTGGATCTGGAGGGCTTGGGAAGACCACACTTGCAACAAAGCTTTACCGTAAACTTGGAGGACGATTCGACTGCCGAGCATTCCTACACACGTCCCAAAAGCCTGATATGAAGAGGCTTCTCGTGGGCATGCTCTCACAACTTCGACACCACCACCAGCCCCCTGATGCTTGCGAGGTGCCGGAGCTTATTCACACTATCAGGACGCATCTACATGATAAGAGGTATTTCTTTTCACACATATTATGCAATATATCTGAAGACTGAAACTTTTCTCGTCATGATCTGGTCTGTCGGACAGAACATGGGGGATTTTGTGTTGTCTTTCTTCCTTAATTAATGCAATGATACACAATTCTCTTGCGTGTTCTGAAAAAAATATGCAATATATGTACTAACATTAATTACATTAGTAAAAATTCTTTGAATTTTGCAACATACAGAACAGAATGCATGGTATACATATTAGAGTTACAGAAATTGGCTGAGTACCACCTGTAGCTAACTAACTTGGTTAAAAACGCTTCCAGCATGTCCACACAATTAATGTAAAATATAATTCCAGTTAAGTTATATTCGTTTTTCTAACTGCTGAATGAGATCTAAAATTGTTGAAGAAATAACAGCTTTGGCTGGATTCAGATCTATAAAACTTTTCTCAGTCTTTATTTCCAAAGTAATTTTGTAGAGTACTAGTCGACTGCTCATGCGTTGCAATAGAATCACAAATAAATGATACTATAAATTCTAAACTCTCAAAAACAAAATAATCTAAGTTTCCCTATAAACATAAGTTCGTTGCCCGTGAAAGTCAAAATTTCACTAAATCAGCGTACTAAAGCAACCATACAAAATTCATCATGAACAAATAATTAACCTTAAAGAAAAAAAGTGCACTTTTATACTTTGAACTCTGGCCTCGGTTAGTTTTTCAACTATGAAAACTAATGAAACCACCCACTTTACCCCAGTAGAGCTGACGTGGCACTCTTCTTTCTCCTATCCACCCTTTCTCTCTCTCTTCCCTGTGCATTCTCTGCTCAAAATAGATGTGCTCCACTCGCCGGCCGCCGGCACAGGGCCTCGCTAGTGGGGGCCATCCGTCTCCTCCGTCCCCCATGCTTTCGTGCTAAATGCCGCCGCCACGCAAAGCTTCAAACTCGCGCTCTACCCATCCATCTCGCTGCCGCATCACGTCGAGAAATCACACCGATGAGCCACGACCCGCGGAATGTGAATGCGCAGTGCTGGACTCGCAGAACGCGGTGGTGGCAACGTTGAGGAGACAATCAAGGTGCCTGAGGAGTGAGGACGAAGGGGAGCATGCCAACCATCGGCCAGCTCACTGGCAAGGGATAGGAAGCACAACGTGGCCAGGAGGAAGCTTCGGAAGGTGCCCATCACAAAGTCTAAAATATGCAGGGTTTATTAAGATTTAAGTGCATGCATGTTGCATGCTGCGTGGTAGCATAGATAGGCTTAGGACTATAGGTATGGACTGTTAGAGATATGTTAGAGATAAAGATAGAATTTTTTTGTATTGTCTTATCTGTATATAGCATACATCTCTTGTACTCTACATATATTACTCATTAGGCCTCTTCAATATACACACAATATTCATAAAATAGTATCAGAGCAAAGATTCTAAACACTAGCCTCTAACCTAGCCTGCACCGCAGCCGATGCCGCTGCCCCCGGGAGGAGCAACCTTCGCTCCCGGGGGCGGCCAACCTCTTAGCCCCTCGTAAAAGTAGTAGCAGCATCATCCGGTCCTCACCGTCACTGCCGGGCTTCGTCTTCATCGCCTGGCCATCCGTGTGAGCCGCCTCGCCTCATCTTCATCCCGCTTGGAGCTACTGGAGGAGTACACGGCGACGGTGGCGCGCGTCATGGAGTGGCTACATTCGACGGTGCCGCGCATCTTCCCGTGGCGCGTGCGGTTCCTCATCCTCCGCAGCCTTCCCGTACGCCAGATCCAGATCGCCATCGCCGGGCCTCTCTCCGGCGCTGCCTGTCTATCAGGTTGTCTTTTCTCGGTCGACACCACCGGATCCGCGCCGCCGCAGGAGGATGGACTCTTCTCCCACCGCCCTGGGTGTTCTCCCGCCGCCGCTCTGGATCCGCCCAGATCGAGCCGCCGCGTCCGTCGGCCGCCACCCGGACCGATCGATCGCCACGGGCCTCCAGATCCGCACCACCTCCAGGGCGGAGCCGCCCAAGGTCGACGACGTCGCCGGAGGCCGCTGCGCCGCCCGAGCCCCACCTGCGTTGCTGGTGAGAGACCAATTGCGGGAGCCGTGCCGCGCGATGAGGCACTGCAGCGCGTTGTCCTCCTCAGGTCTCCACGTCCCCTTGATCCGATGGTTTGGGGGAAGGAACCGAACGAAGAAAGAAGAAGACAAGGAGGAGAGGAGAGGATTTGGAATTTTTTTTTAAATAATCTATTTTTTATTCGAAATATCAAAAATATGCTAGCGATATTTTTTTTTACAAAAATATCCGTCTGTCGCCCAATGGTTGGGCGATTTCACTCCTGTCGCCATAGGGTTGGGCGACTGGTTCCTGTCGCCATAGCGTTGGGCGATGAAACCGATCGCCCACCCTCTTGACATTACGCTTCGATCGCCTAATAGCCAGGCGACAGGAACTAGTCGCCCAACCCTATGGCGACAGGAACTAGTCGCCCAACCCTATGGCGACAGGAACCAGTCGCCCAATCCTATGGCGACAGGAGCTCCCACATCCTTTTTGCCTTTTAATTATTGTTTAATTGAGTTGTAATGAATATTACATTTTGTAGGTTAATTAAATTTAGCAAATCTGATTATATCATGTTATTTATTTTGAAAATAATAGTGTTGTCACGATGTTGGTTGCTCTGTTTGTTATTTTCGTAGAATATTATGGGTACGAAATTTGTCAGACTCGCAATAACATTTTGTGATCGTTGTATATTGTTGTAGTGCGGTAAATTTCTGTTGAATTTTGTGAGGACGATTGAGACAATAATGATATGTAAATACAAAGGTAAGTGATATTACGATGCGCGAGGGAGTCTCTCCTCGATGAAGTCGTCTCGAGCGATATATGCGTATGTAGGCACATAGTCGATGTCGTACTTTATGAAGCTTATCTGTAATATGAGTGAAGAGAACGCTCATTATGATTATGAAGATGGCCTAAAACATGGAGGATTCAATGTCGGTGCGAATGGTTCTTTTCGGGATTCCACTAGAAGAGGCATACTTGCAATATAGTCTTGCTTTGATGGGTCTCCTAACCGTAACTACATTAGAGTCCGCAGACGGAAGCATCGTTACACGTAGTCACATGGCATGATGGTTCGCTAATTGCTTTAGTCATCCTCGCTACTACTACGGTACATTGTAACACAAGCATCCGGACCATGTAAGTATACATGCCTTTAGGGATAGTAAAAACATGGGGTAGGGCGAGGACTACTACGTAATGACGACCTCTTTGCGTGGACCGGGCCATTTTCCTTCCTTGGCGGCTCGGCGTTGAACTCCTCGTGGCCTTCCCTTCCCTTGTCGCGGAGTGTCCACGTCGGGCTGGTATATCGAAGTCGTCCATATCCTGCGATTCCTTCATGTAAGTACACCGTATATTTAAAATTGTAAGGAGGATTTACATTCTTCATAACTCACGTCGTCAATACGGATTACGCCCGGGCGACCGGATACGCTGTGGCGTAAGGCTCACCAAGATGAGCCTTTCCTTGCCCTTGTCGCGGATCGCCCACGTCGGGCTGGTATGTCGAAGTCATCCATGTCCTGCGATTCCGTGATGTAAGGGCACCGTAGTGAAAATCGTAAGAATGATGTTAATTCTTCGTAACTCATGTCGTCCATACGGATTACGCCCGGGCGACCGGATACGCTGTGGCGGCCGGGGTCAACCGCATGAGCCTTTCCCTTGCCTTTGTCGCGGGACTGTGCACGTCGGGCTGGTATGTCGAAGTTGTCCATGTCCTGCGATTGTATGACGGATGTAAGTGCACCGTACAGGGAAACCTTACGTAATAAGAATGTAAACTCTTCATAACTGACGTCATCGATATGGATTACGCCCGGGCGAGTACTGGGCTCCTTCGGTGCCTCCTCAACAGGGTCCGATACGTAAGGTTTCCACTACACGAAGTTCTCGGCCCGCACCGGTAGTTCAAAGATGTACTTCGCCGATGAATGCCTGTCGTACATCTCCGCCGCCGATCCATCGAAGAAGTGGCGGCGCATCTCGGGCCGCCATTACGTGGGGATGAAGTTAAAATTTAAGGAATTGAGCGTTGGGAGAGGAAAATCGATACACGCGAAAGAAACACTTACGGTGATGCCCGCATGTGTAGTACGCCTGCGCGCGGCGGTATGCAGGTGTGTGGATGAATGATCTTTGCCGGTTCGCCACACACACACTGCGCGGGATCGGAAAACGTGGTGGTCTTGGAGCATCTTTCATTGATTTATCTGGGTATTGTAGCTGTTCCTCTTCGCTTGAGCCACTTTTGCTTCTTCAACAACCTCGCGAGAAGTTTGCAAGAGTCCATAGCCGGGTATGTGTTGTGTAGTGTTTTGGAGAGTTGGGTTTGGTTCAACCCTCTTTTATAAGCTCCATGGTTGGCATGGTGTGGTTAATTTCATGCAGGTAGAGTGTTGTCAAGTCGGTCCGAAAAGTCGGGCGAGGCATAGTGTTGTCACGTCTTACTTTGCAGGGAGAAGTCATGGCTTGCTTTGCGGAGTGTTGTCTTATCGGTCTGAAAAGCTGGCGAGACAGAGTGTTTTCACGTCTTTCTTTACAGAGTCTTGTCTTTTCGGTCTTAAAAGCTGGCGAGGTGGTCAGGGTTGTCAAGTCGATCCGAAAAGCCTAACCCTAAACCTAAACCCTCCATCGCGCAAAGTGTCTCGTTTGGTCTTATCACTGCTCAAAGCTGCACCGTGTGGTCTTCTCACTGCGCAAAGCTGGCCCGTGTAGTCTTGTCACTACGCAAAGCTGTCTCCTTCGGTCTTATCACTGCGCAAAGCTGGCCCGTGTAGTCTTGTCACTGCGCAAAGCTGTCTCCTTCGGTCTTATCGCAAGCAAAGTCGCCCGTGTGGTCTTCTCGGTTTGCAAAAGTCGCCCGTGTGGTCTTGTCACTGCAGAAAGCTGTTCCTTTGGTCTTATCACTGCAAAAAAGCCGCCCCGCTTTGCCATTTCGGTCTTATCACAATGTACACTGATTTGCCATTTCGGTCCCACTTTGCACACCGGAAGAAGTGCTAACGCAAACCATAGCAGTGCCTACTCCTCAGCTGGTGCCTTGCATCGTCTCGTCATGTGCCCCTCGTCATAGCGTTCGCAGCGTCTACCCAACGCCCCTGCTTGTGCTTCGTCCATATCATTGGTAATACGACGACTCGCCGACGACCCTTGCGCGCCTTCAAGATGTCAATATCCGAATCCAGATCCTATTTGCAATATCCAAGGTGGCGGTTACCCACAACCACAAGCCCCTAAGCTCGCCATCCACACCGCACCACCCTCTCCTTCAAGAAATACTCGGACACAAAGTTCAAAGGGTCCATACGCGACGCCCCGCATGCAAGCGAGCACATGAGAGCATGGCTGTGTAAGAGCTTCATTTGTTGCACGCATCTGGCTAGGCTCGTTGACATGATCTCCAAGGCATACCTCGTGGGTGACAAGAGAACGAGCTGTCCCAAATCCGGCTCTATCCCGCAAGAGCACGTCGAAACGATGCTCCATATTGCCCATCACGTACACCGTGTGCGACTGGCCCTTCTGTGTCTTCGCCTGCATGTATGCCGTAATCTTCGAGCAGTACGGTGTTTGAGGGTTCGTGGTATGAAGTGCGGCATTTGCATGCCTCTCCTGAAATACCCGACAGCGTGCGTAACACCTTCCACGATGGCGACGAGGGGCTGAGAACGAAGGCCCCTAAGAACCCAGTTGTACACCTCCGCAAGGTTAGTGGTCATTATGCCGTACCTTGCCCCGTCCGTGTCATGCAGCAGAGACCACTTGTCCAATGGCTGGGCCTCGATCCAGTGGGAGAAGCACTCGATGTTCCTCGAGGTCCTCTGCCTCGGACCAGCCGGTTCAGACTCTGCTCCTTGGTTCCTCGTGTCCACGTGTTTCCTGCTGTGTTCGTCCAGCAGCGCCCATAAGGTGTCAACTTTTGCGCCGGGTTTTGATAGCCTTGACCTCTTGAATAGCTTCACCAAGGGTTGCTTCGGGAACTTCTTGAAGAAGTTGGCCCCCAAATGGCGAATACACCATCTACTCGTCATATCCGGCCAAGGGAACGGCTCCTCCGGGTCTTCCTGAAGTTTTTTTATGGCCTTCAGCATCCCGACGTGCCGATCATGAATCACGCACACACCAGGACGAGCTCCAACAACTCCCACCCTCAGATGTTGAAGGAACCACAACCAGCTGTGGAAATTCTCACCTTCGACAAATGCGATGGCCAATGGCAGAATTTGATTATTCCCGTCAACGCCTATGGCGGTAAGGATTTGCCCCTTGTATTTCCCGGTCAAAAAAGTCCCGTCAACTGAGATCACGGGCAGCATATGCCTAAAAGCCTCGATCGAGGGATCAAGGCTCTGAAGGCCCTATGCATTACTAAAAACCTCGCGAATTTTAGATGGCATGTCCTTCACAAAGAATGTACGCGTGCGGGTTTCTCTCTGCGACACCTCAAGCATACGAGGAAGGTTGTCGACGCCGCCTCAAAAGATCCAAACCGTCTTTCCATAGCCTTCGCCCGACGCCACGCCTTCCCATAGCTGATCTTGTACTTGAATTTCTTCTCAATAGCCACCATAATGTGCTTGGCCTCCATATCCTTCTTCTCCACTATCTCTCCATACATCAAATTAGCTATGAATGTCGACGTTATGTTACGATGTTCCGCACAAAATATCGCTGAGCATGCACGAGTGCGGCTCCACCTTCGAGACAATCCGGTGAGTCTCATACTTGGTCTATCTTGCGTGCACTCGCCAAGGACAACCGGATCGCTTTCGCATTTGATTTCTTGCGCTTAGCTAGATTTGACGACCAAACGTCCATTGCATAGACATAGCCCACTGACTTAATGGCATCTGCAAGGATGTCTTATCGACAAACATTGAGTGCAACCGAACCTCCGTGGCATGGTACTCCCACGGCGATTCGTGCTTTCGTCGTCTGCGTACATAGACCCTCGGCACAAATCTGTTCCATTCTTGGGGAATGGGAGCTCCGTCCTCATCGGAACTGCCCTCGTCGTCTTCTTGTAAAGCTTCCTCTTCAGCCAAGGCCATCCGGTCATCGCTTTCCATTTGATGCAATATGTAATCCCTATGCTCTCCTTCATCAGCCTGTCCTGTAGGCTCACCATGTGGTGCCCGATCTTCCTCTCCTATATGTACCGCGTCGGGCTCATCACAAGCAACATTCTCTGAACTCTTCGTAACACAGCCCTCCGGGTCCTCTTCTTCACCAACATGTTGGGCACCCGAGTCGCTTTCATAACACCCGGATGATATCCGCAAGGGGGCCTGCATGACTTCTTTTGGGCATGGTTGCACAAGTATCACACACTCATATCCACTGGCACGACATCCTTCTATAAAGCCCTTCCACATCGCTGCGTGCGCATCAGTCTTCTCAACTCCCAGCTGATGTTCGTGGAAGACCGGCTCCAAAGCCCTTGTATGTCGACGCTGCACACCTCAGGGTTCAAAGAGAAGCTGCGGGTCAGCCAGTGCTTCACATCTTCGATTCGTGCATTCTCGCCGTCCGGGTGTACCAGAGTGGCTTCTTTGAAAACTGCTCAAGTCAACACCGACGGACCTTCACGAACGGTGCCAACACCGTAATGCACTTTCAATGTAGTGGGTACAGGCATGACTTATTGTATGGTTGTAAATATTTCCAACATTGCAATTAGTCAGCTCGCAACGCACGACATGCAAGTACTGCTACATTGTAATTTACATTTGTAAGGCCCTTCGCCTATCGTCGACAACTACACGACAGCATGATCAAGACATCATTCATTCCCTAAGGCAGAGGCCGCAATGAACGTGTGGTACGATATTCAGATTCAACCTAAATACCGAGCTATTCCATAGCAGGCATTATTCGATTCGGACGCTAACTTGCAACCCGAAATGCTACAAGTGGCATCCCGGTCTTCTACCAATTACCTAAGTCAGTTAGTTCATACTAATTTACTTCTACTAATTAGTTTATACAAATAATTCATCCTCCTTATGCTGCTTTTTTTGGATGAAATTGAATCGGTTATTATATCATGGAAGCATGCACTACATGATAGGGAATATTAACTATGATTGTGCTTTAACTGTTGGTGTTGGTATTGCTGAAGTTTGCGCTCTAAGCAATTGCGATTCAAAATAAACTTTTAGAAAACTAAAAGATTAAATGAAGGCTCCAGAGAAGATTCCCATATTGAAAGGTGAGATTCTTGGACCCTTGATCCTTCAATTTGGTGACCGGTCCAAAACTCAATCCAATGAATCCATGAATTGCTTATTTGTTTCCTTAAATATCAACCAACATTGCTTATTTGTTTCCTAATTTTTTAATCATCTTTTACCACAACCCGGTTGGTACCATCAATTTCTCTTATTTATGTTTCACTGTAGCAGCACAGCCAAATTCTAATGCCTCGACAGTAGTGTGATATCTTGCTAGATTTTTGTAACTGAGCATATCTATAGAAATATTTGGTAGATACATAAGGACGTTTCATATCTATGCACCTTGAACAATTCAAAAATCAAAACTACATTATATGAAATTAAAATTATTATTTTTCAAATAAGATATGAAACTGAAATTCCTTTGTAAGAGAATTTACAAACTGAAATTCTACATATAGTATTTATTTTGATTATGACTTGAATGCTTACATTTTTGGAATTTGATACATTAAGGAAAGTATTGCACTAGTACCGTATTGGAAAAGTTGAGACTCTTTAACTTGTGCATTGTTAAGGATATAAAATTGTATTAGTCTAGCATTAGTATCGTATTGTGTTTAGTTTGGGTTTATGTGTTCCATGTACATTTGATTTAATATATAAATGCATCAATTGCTTCCCTCAATTCATAGCATGCATAAGCCATTTAAGCTTTTTAATAGAGAAATAGTTTAAATCATCCAATGCAAAACAGCCCTTAAATTTATCTATAAGTATCCTCTACCTCAAACAGACTCTTAAATTATTAATAATTAAAATCTAAAATACCAAATGCTAGTCACAAGATAGTATAACACATATTATATCACATTTTAGGAGTCAATAGATGATTTCCTAAACATGCATAAATCCAATGGATTGCATGAATCCTGCATCAGAACTTGATCGGGTGCTAAAAAACTCTACTCTCATTATGCTCCAGTGTTACCTTTTGTTTCCAATTTGTCTCTGCGTTTTGGTGAAGGCCATTTGTAGTTGAATGTCCACGATCTATTTATTTTATCTTATTACTATGCGCTTGGTGTTTGAGGATTTTCTAAAGTTTTTATCGCTTCTACTTACATACAAATCAACAAATCTACTTTTTTTTCTTTCCTAACTATAGTTTTCTTTAACGCTACTTATACCTAGTATTTTAACTAACTAAATACCTACTTAAAAAATACAAGACAAAATAAATCAAACTTACCTCCTCGCAATCCAAGTTTTCTTCTCTTCTCCCTCTCCTCCCCTTCTCTTTTTCCTCCCTTTTCCTCTCCTCTCCTTCTCTTTTTCCTCTCCTCTCCTCTCTTTCTTCTCCGCCGAATCGCATTTACGCTCTGCCAAACGAATCGCCTGGGGACGCATGCAGTGCCTATATAGGTTATCCGATCGCCGCACCGTTGATCGAACATGAACATCTGATCGCTCTACGGTTGGGCGATCGATCCTATCGCCCAACCGTCGGCGGCGATCATATAATAACGCCAACCGCCGCCTCTGTGCGGTTTTAAAGCGAGCGGTTGGGCGGCAGCTTTGCGACGCCCAACCGTTCGGCGATAGGAGCTCGTCGCCCAACCATTGGGCGACAGACGTATATTTTTGTAAAAAAAAATATCGCTGGAATATTTTTGATATTTCGAATAAAAAATAGATTATTTAAAAAAAATATTCGAGGATTTGTGGAGAGGGACGGATGGCGTAGTGCAGCGTAGTGCACTTTATGGGCTGGGCATGTTGTTTGGTGTTGCTTCATGTTGATGAGGAGATGCACTAGTTATCCTAGTATTAGACTTTTTATTTTGTGTCTTTTTCTTCCGTTGCGTCCATCCAAGTCCGTACCACTTAATTTTTGAGTTCGTCTAAGCCATGCGAGTCTACAAATTTATTGTCAGTCATAGAAGCATAGGAATTGCCTTATGCATGACAGCAGTCGCCGCTCCTGCTCTTCTTTCTGAGCCGCGTGTAGATCGTAGAAGTCCTTATAATACCGCCGCTTTGTTAGTCGCTGCCCCGAACTTCTAAGGTCATCACACTTCTTTCGCGCCGCCGCCGTCTTGGGCTTCGATCTGCGCTGTCATGCTTCCACCTATTCCTATTCGACTTGATTTGACAGCTCTCTCTGTTCATGTCGGTTTCATCATCTTTTTTGTCGTGTTGCCACGGTTGACATTCTCAGCCCCTGCACCTTGTGCTTTATGGGCTGTTGCACGACCCAGGATGGAGGAGATCTTTTGATACTCAACATATTTTCCAAGAGATGCATGCTACGACGACATTATCAAGATTCAGAATTTCCATATTTTAGTGTCAACCCTTTTCAAATGTAACGCTATTGCATACACCTTGCATTTGAGGGGGGGGGTGTTAGAGATATGTTAGAGATAGAGATAGGAATTCTTTTGTATTGCCTTATCTGTATATGGCATACACCTCTTGTACTTCTATATATATTGCCCATTGGGCCTCTTTAATATATACACAATATTCATAACACGAGAAGGGCCACTTCGTCCTCTACCCTTCCCACACCTCACCTAGGATCATGCCACTTCCACCGCTATTGTTGTCGTCCCGAGCCACGTCCACAACTTGTCGAACTCAATCTCTCTCCTGGTGAGCCTTTCGAAAAAGCGTGTGCGTCATATTGTGTTCCCACCATCTTCTTCCTCTCTGATGATGCGCCGCCGACATCGCCGCAACACAATCTCTATGTTTTGTCGAATTCAGTAAGATTTCCCAAAACCGTTCGCACCACATTGTGTTCCAAGCACTCTTCTTCATCTCCCTCAATCAATTTCGCGTTTCCTCCATAGGAGCTCGCTGTCGCCGCCTTCTTCCCCAATGAAAGCATTTAGGCCCCTAAAAATAATTTTGATAATTAATGACAACAATGTGTTAAAATATTAACGCGTGTGCTAAGATGTTTTAAAGGTTTAGTCCCGGATTATGGATGACAACATAGAAATGGCAATGCAAAGCTGATAAAGGATTGACATGGTTGAAGGCAAAGGAATTTTGTAGCCTAAGGACCATTTTATAATTTTTATCGATCTTGGTGTTTGGTGGAAAGATCGGATTTATAGGCTAAACGCCGTACTATAAAGAGGGATCATGGCTAGTAGTTTGAAAATTTATGATGTGCCACTTTGATCAACTAAGAGTCATGCATTGCATTTAGAACAACCTCTGAAAAATATTAGTAAAAACGGTATGACCACACCTGAGGAGCGGTACTACCGCAGTGCGGTAGGACCGAATTCTAGTTGGTGGTACGTTATTTCTAAAGAGCATGTTTGTAGGCATTTTCCTCCCCTGGAAAATGGTAGTTCCGATTGAGGCAAGTGGTAGTACCGATCCATGTGAGTGCGGTAGTACCACACCAGACCGTAACGGCTAGTTCAGAAGCATTAAATGAACATCATATTACTGTTGAACCCTAGGTGCGGTAGTACCGACCCATACATAGTGGTAGTACTGCACCTACTGATTTTTTTTGGGGATCTTGTCTCAAACGGTCGAATTTGTGGTTAGGGGCTGTAAATACCCCCTCACCAGTACCAAGCTCCAAACTCCTAACCTCATTGAATATATTTGAGCCTTTGATGCACTCTCCTCTCCTCATTTGCTCATATTTCTCATTTTGAGGTGGTTGAGAGCATTCAAGTGTATTTGCATCATTAGTTGATCTCTTTGGCACTTGATAACCTTCAAGTAAGGGCTGTGATTTATTACTCTTAGTGCTTGTCAGCACCTAGACAACTTAGAGGAAGATTTTGTGGTGATCTTTTCAAGAAGGTTGTGAAGAGGCCCAACACCGATTGTGAGTGGTTCGGTGCTCGCCATCTCTAGAGTGAAGGAAGAGCAACCCTAGTGGAATTGAGGTTTATTAGGCCCAATTCGTGGAGCTAGTCCAATTCGTTTGGTTTTACCTCAACGTGGACTAGTGAAGACCGGCAAGTCTTCGATACCACAAGAAAACATCAATTGTCTTCATTGCAGTTTTCTCTCTTGTCTTTACTATTTCTGTATTTACATTTCTAGGTACTTATTTGTGTAGAATTGCATAGCTAGAATTTTATTTAGTATTGATATAGCCTTGGGGTGATTTAGTGAACTTAGAATTTATCTCTTGACTTGTGCTAGAAATCTTTAATTAGATCATACTTATTAAAATTATTAATTAGAGCACAAGTTTTTTAGAAATCCCCTATTCACCCCCTCTAGTCGGTCATCCTTGATCCAACACCCAATTTTGGTTAAGTGAACTCCAAGCCAATTCCTTCCTCCTGAACCACCACCTAGATTTCCTCTTTCACGCCAACCTCTGATTTTGGCTCTCCCCTTCTAGGGCCCCACCTTGGATCACTGTCGCTAGGTCACCACAGAGCTTTCCCGACTTCAGCACCCACACTGGTAAGCTCCTCTATCTCCATAGATGATTGTGCGCCTCTTCATTTTGCCCCTCTAAATCCCTGGCTGACGCATCTCTCCTCCCACGACTCCGGCCGCCGCACATCACCGCGTGCACACCCTCGCTAGCACGCGCCAATGCACCTCCGACTGCGCCACCACCTCCTCTAGCTCCACTCCCTCCCAGCAACCCATTTTTGAGGTATCCACCACCCCGCCGTTGCCTTACCACCACCAGCGAGGCAACAGAACCACCGCCACATGCCTCCCCAGTCTCGCTTCTATTCTGCCTCCCCCTTCTGTCCGTCTCTCTCTATGTGTATGACAGCTGAGCCCTGCTTAAATGATATTGCAGTGAAGAAGAGAGCCACGTCAGCTCTACTTGGATGCCATGTTAGCAGAAAATGGACACATCGATGCCATGTCAGACAAAACCACCCTGGTTTGGGTAGAGGGGGCTAAAGTGAACGGTTTCGTTAATTCGAGATTCCAATTTGGACGGTTTCAGAGTTTAAGGTTGAAAAACGAACCGAGACCAGAGTTCAAGGTTTAAAAGTGCTAGAAACTGTATACATAATTCACATCCTATTAGCAAGCCATAGAGAACCATGCTACGAGTCACACACATATAAATACACGCAGATGTTTCCATGCTTCACAAAAGATCCTCCAAGAAACATTCATATGTCCTGTCTACAAAAGATCCTCAAGGAGTCAAGGTAAAGCCGCTATTACCACCAACTCAAATATTTATAAGAGTATATAAAAATATAGAGTTAGTTGCAAGATTGCAACCTTAATAAGTATTTTATCAATATCCACTTTTATCCTTGGTGAACTAAAATAAAAAATTCAACACAATTGCTATTTTTTTTTGAAAAGGCCGATATATATTATGTATGCAAGTAGTCATATTTAATAGTAGTTATTTTTATATTTTCTGGAGATGAATTCCATGCGAAAACTAACCATTGACCCTTAAAGTACCGGTGGGGGGACTTAGCCTTGATATCCATGAGGACAAACTGGGACTAAACTAATAAAGAGTTGGAAAAAAAAACAGAGAATTAGGGTGCTTACACTACTGCTAAAGGAAGATTGGATGCCGTAAACCAAACTTACCCTAGCTAATTGTTTGTATACTTAGGCGCAGAAATGAATTTTCTCATTGTGTACAGATAGCTTCTTTTATTTCTTATGTCTTGAAATTCTACAGTTGCTACATGTCAATTCATCTTGGTTGTGTTTCTTTATTTTCTACATTTTTTGGGCTGATAAAATAAAGTTTATTATGCGCAAATCATTTGGCAGGTACTTGATTTTTTTTTGTGTGGAAAAAGCGCAGGTACTTGATTGTAATTGATGATTTATGGGCTCCATCATTGTGGAACAGTATTAGCCATGCTTTTCCAGAGGGCAATCATTGCAGCAGGATAATAACAACTACGCAGATTGAGGAAGTTGCATTAACATGTTGCAGTTATCACCAAGACTACATTTTAAAGATGAAACGTCTTAATATGGATCAGTCAAAAAAATTGTTTTTCAAGAGAGTTTTTGGCTCTGAAAATGATTGTCCTCAACAATTCAGGGGAGTTTCACTTGGAATTATTAAAAGATGTGGCGGTTTGCCGCTAGCAATTATCAGCATAGCTAGTCTTTTAGCAGGCCAGCCAGTATTATTAATGGAGCAATGGGTGTACATACATGATTCGCTATTAGCCTCCAATTTGAAATTTTCTACTTCAGAAGGAATGAGACAAGTCCTAAACCTTAGTTACGATAATCTTCCTCATTATTTGAAGACATGCTTGCTCTATCTTAATACATATCCAGAGGACTATACAATCCTGAAAGACGATTTGGTAAAGCAATGGGTGGCTGAAGGTTTTATCATTGCAATAGAAGGGCGAGACGTGGAGGAAGTTGCAGGGAGCTATTTTGATGAGCTTGTCAATAGACGAATGATCCAACCTATGGATACCAACTATAAACATGAGGTGTTTATGGTACATGGTATGCTACTTGATCTTATTGCATACAAGTCCATGGAAGACAATTTCAGCACAGCAGTAGATTATTCTCAAAACACGATAGGACTTTGTGACAAGGTTCGTCGACTATCCTTCCATTTTGGCAGTGCAAAATATGCAAAGACTCCAGCAAGTATCGGATTGTCGCAAGTTCGATCACTTGCATTTTTTGGACTCTTTAAGTCTATGCCTCCAATTACAGAGTTTAATCTTATTCGAGTTCTAATCCTTCAAATTTGGGGTGATTGTGGTGGCACAAGCGTGGACCTCACTAGAATTTGTGAACTACATCAATTGAGATATTTGCAGATTGCATGTGATGTAAGCATTGAAATACCAACTCTGATGCAAAGGCTACACTGTTTGGAGACAGTGGAAATATATGCAAGACTAACTACTGTTCCATTAGATATTGTTCATTTACCGCGCTTGTTGCACCTCTGTCTTCCTGGCGAGACAAATCTGCTTGGTAGTGTTGGCCACATGACATCTCTCCGCAGACTAGGATATCTTGATCTGAGCAGTAACTCAGTAGACACCGTGCATAGCCTTGGGGAGCTAACCAATCTGCGGAATCTTCATCTTGCCTGTTGTACAGTACCATCTGATCATTTGGAGAGCAACATGCAATGTTTGGGCTCAATTCTGGGGAAACTCAGCAACCTAAAGTCTCTAACTCTGGTGTCCACCTCTCGTGCAAATATTCTGGTTCCCTGCCATGGCTTGAGTTTTGTGTCACCTGTTCCCTGTCTTCTTCAGAGACTTGAGCTTTTGCCGCGTATTTGCATCTTTTCCAGCCTTCCAAAGTGGATTGGAGGACTCAGCGAACTCTGCACCTTAAAGATTGCGGTCAGGGAATTACCGAGGAATGATGTTGATACCCTCAAAAGATTGTCTACCCTCACCATTCTGTCGTTGTGTGTTAAAGAAGCCCCTCTACAAAGGATCACTTTCCACAGCATGGAGTTCCCAGTTCTCAGATATTTCAAGTTCAGGTGCAGGGAAGCATGCCTGACCTTTGAGGAAGGAGCAATGCCCAATCTCCGAAGACTCAAGCTTGGTTTTAATGCCCATGGAGCGGAGCAACACAGCCGTATGCCCACTGGCCTGGAGAACCTGTTAAGCCTCGAAGAATTAACGGCACAAATTGGTGGCCTGGGTGCAACGGAATCAGACAGAAGAGCTGCTGAATCTGCTCTGATGACCATGATTGGTGTGCATCGAAGATGTCCTAGAATGAACATATTTTGGGTGGATTTGATGTTTTATCTTAATGAAAGCATTAGTAGGGGGACGCAGGAGGAGGGATCAAGGATCCTAGAAGAAGATGGAATCGTAGAGATCGAACCAGAGCTGGTCGAAGAAGGCGACACTAGGTTTGTATTCTTCTACTAACAGCAAACCTGCACTTCTTTTCAAAGATTATACATCATACCCTAGCAAATAACTAATTAGAGAAAAATATAAATATAACATTGTAATAGTTTTCTGAAAATATCTGGAGATCTTATGGGAAAATTTTGCAATGCAATGTATTTGATAAAATTCATATATTTTGACTTTAAAACTTAACATTAAATTACATACTTAAGTGACACTACTAGTCATGTGTCATTGACTTGTGCATCCACACGATCCGGTGCAACACTAGAGGCAATCAACAATATTTAATAAATTTATAACACATAATTTTTTAGAGTTGGAACAATTGACTAGTGTAGTTAGTCGGAATCAAACTTTGGCCCGTCAGCTAGAAAACTCAGGTGCCACACTGTTGGACTATCTAATGGTTAGCTATAACTCATAATTTCTACTCTAAAAAAAAATCTTATTGTATCAATTTACTAGACATCAATTCAAATTCTATATTCAATTTGCAAACATATACTAATTTTGAAAGTTCTATATTCCATATGTAAGTTTATATATCTTCCAAATTTATCCAAAACTAATTTCCTAAGCTAAATTATATATATAATATACGTATATACATGTATACACATATATACACGTGTACATGTGTGTGTGTAATTGTATTTTAATTGAGTTTTAATTTACTATGCTCCAAATTTAATTTTAATTTGATTTTCATATATGTAAATTACAAATATAATTCCATCTAGAAATTTGAATTTATATTTATTATGAAATTAATTTTAGCTCTGAATTTGAATTCCTACATATTCAAAATTTTATTTATATAGCTTCTTATTTGTTCAATTTTGATTCAAACTTGTACTTCAAATATGACATATAGTCTCTCTATTCAGTAGAGGATCCATAACAAGAACGACGAGGGTCACATACATATCACCACATGTGTGGGGTAGGGAAAACTATATTAGTTTGAAAAATTACCATGGGGAGGGGTGGGGTTGAGATTTTAAATTTTGGCCAAATTTTGGCCAAAATTTTTCAAACAAAAATTTGAAGTTTCGTGAAATATTTTGTGGAAATTTTATGAAAAATGGTGATCAACTCTATACTCTCATTTTTTCAAGAATATATGACATTTTGGACATCAACACAGTCTCCATCTTGCAACTTTAACCATTAATTTTTATATGAATATGTTTATAAAATAATATAAATATTTTATATTATGAAATATTTTTCATGAGTAATCTAATGATACCATTTTAACATGTTAAGGAAGTTTGATTGCACGCTTTCTAAAACGTCACATATATTTCTGAACGGGGGGAGTATTAAAGTATGCATGAAATATACATAAAAATGTAGACGAAATTTAGTGCATTTTCAAATACCAAATTCAAATGTGGGCCCACCCCCAAATACTGGCGGTTTTTAAACCTATAGGGGGTCGCGGTAAGGCTAGTGGTCGAGAGATTTTTCATAGGTATAGGGTCACTGGGCTTGGTATGCAAGGTGCACACTTATATATATATATATATATATATAGATCTCCAAGAAATAGAATTTCCATTACATTTAGACATTGTGGAGGAAATTTTTTTTATTATTGTCTGGGGTATAAGAAAGGAAATGGTGCATAAAACTTTCATTGTCCAAATAATAAAAATAGAGAGAGACAGGTATTATAGGGGACCATCTTAGTTCAAGCCTTCAAGGCCAACTGAATATGGCCTAACCCAAGCCCGCCCTAAGCCATCCTAGCCCAAGCCTAGCCTGTACCCAAGCCTAGCCTGTACCCATGCCCAGCCCAACTCACCAACTCAAGCCCACCTTAAGCCCATCCTAGCCCAAGCCCAGCCTACACCCAAGTCCAACCCAGCCCAGCCCACCAACCCAAGCCCAAGCCTGTCCTGAACTGGTATAGAGCTTAACCTAGCTTGGAAAATGTGTAATGGTTGGATGTGTATCATGTGGTCAATCGAACGATCGACACTAAAATGATGATTTGGCCTAACGTGTGAGCTCAGTCTATACTCATCTTTATATAAGAAGAAAGGTTGGATGGACATTAACTTGATGATGTAGCGTAATATGTGAGCTTGGTTTGTACTTAGCTTTTACAAGAAGAAAGATTGGTGACTTACATTGTAGAAAAGATAACGCAGGAGTCCTGCAGCAAGAAAATTGTCTCTGTAGCAACTGTGTTAATAAGAGTATAACTGTTATCGACAATCGCTTTGGACTATAAATGATGTTGTTATACAAAAGTGGGTGTAAACTAGCAATTTCGTACATAGACACATCATTATACCCTGATAATTTTTTTAAGCTATGTTCAATTTCCATTGGCCAGCACAATGATATTGGGGAAAATATTTTTGTTCACGACATTATAATGTTTCTTGTAAGATATTGCAACAATTTCAACACAATATTATTATTAGATGTTAACCCGTTTCAATGTTAAAATAATACTAAATTCGTCATAAGAAAGGTTGCAATCAATCATTTAAAATTCTCATGTTAAATTGAAATTGAAATTATAAGTTATCGTAATATTTTCAGTGTAGTCTTGCTATTTTTACATGTTCATATTAATTTTGGTTATAATAATTTATTTTTATCATATATCGTTGGTTCTTTTTCATAGAGGATGCTAAATTTCTTCGTATTACAGGATTTCTATGCTGTCTGGTTCTTCCACTTCAAATCTCGCAAGTTCAGGTAGTTTAATTCTGTTCTCACTAACGGTCCAACTTTTTTGGGTTCCAATATCTTTCCTATCTAAAGCTAAAACCGAGCGAGCTCATCCTTTGCACAGCATCCATGCCAGACAGGTGAATTAGTTAGTTAACATTACGAGAGAACGTTGAGAGAAGAAAAACAAATACTTACCACATCCCAGCTTGTTATCTGCGCATTACATATTTAAATTAACCTTTATTTCTCTCCCTATCCATTTTATCATTTCCTAGGGTCCAAAATGCTTCCAACATTTCTCGTTTTGAGAATGATGTGATTTATTTATTTTTCCCTCATGTTCTTGTGTCACAATCTTACTTACAAAAGTAACAAATGTACAAATCCCCGTTGCCATGTTTTGTCCTTAGCAGGCACTATGCCATAGCACCTCTAACAAGTAGTTTAGTAGTGTCTATATGAGGCATGCGCAAAAAACATATTGAAAGCGCCTATTTTTAGTCTTAGCAGAGGGCCGCTGAAATGTTTAATACGGCCCTGGCAGCATAATCAAATCAATGCGAACCATGCAATTGAAAAAGTGATATACACCTAACTATTGAAGTAATTTCATATCCTAAACATATTTGAGTTGGTATGGAGCTGGAGTTTGATTTTTTTTATTATAGAAAAATCCTCTAATTTATATTAATAACTCATAGATAATGTACACAAGTACCCATCTTTTATATTGAAGATTCTAGATGAGCAATATGTCACTGTCAAATCCATGAGTCGATGAATATGTTGGACTTCTTTATCTTCCTCATCAGAGACTTTAGATCTTGCAATGACATCATGATTGCCGATGATCATGGCAGCGGAAGGTAGATTATCGATGATCTCCATTGATGTGTAGGACCTACGCCTCATTAGTAGTGGTGTTCGTTGGAAGAAAATCAGATGAGATTTATTCATACCCAACTTAGCTTGAAGTTGATCTCCAGCATAGGCATCGCCATTGTTGTTCAGGTGAGTCGGTTCAATTAAACTTATCACGGGTAAAGAAAATCTGACTAATAATTCACCGGATAAGAACAAACTAGAATCAATTGATCTTGGGAAAAAGAAGAAAGTAAAAGAAAAAATATTACCTCTGGAAATGAACGGGTCCCCTACCCACTCAACACTGGCAAGAATGCTGGAGTATAGGGGAGAGGGGCCAGCGGTGGATCGATGGAGTTGTGGCTGGCGGCAACAATCTGTCACTTTGATGGCTAGGGTTCTTCTTGTCGCTCTGGTCATAGCTGAGCTGGAGTTTGGATAAATTGGCCTAGAACTGGCATGGGCTAGGGATGGGTTGAGCTTGAAATGGATTGGGCCTAGCTGAGTTTGATTGTTTGAGCTTGGGTAGGCATTGTCGTAGCTACAAACTAGACAGTAAAGAAAGAGGGACCCTAGACTTCCTATAGATGCGAAGGGGAGACTTGGAGATCCTAAGGTGGGAGACAGTATTAAAGTATTAAAAGGTATGTCTTTATTGCCTTGAAAAAGCCTCTCTTATTACATGAGGAAATGACCTATTTATAGTGTTACACCCAGTGTATAGAAGATTACAATTCTACCCTTAAAAAGGTCATATGCTTTGATACGGTCATAAGTACTACAAAAGCATTGGTTTGCATACCTAAATTGCAAACTAATGTTAGACCTCAAATTGGTGCTATTGGTGTTGTTTTGCAACAAAAAATAAAGCAAAAAATTGTGAAGGCCAGGAGGATGGATGGGGAGGCCAGCCAAAGAGAGGGAACATGCTCTCAGGATAAAACCCTAGCGCATGCGGGCGGTCAATAAAATACAAAGAAGCCAAATTCAAACTCAATTCCGAAATCAATGCATTTTCAACCTGAGAATCCGAAATAGATTTGGATTGGAGCAATTCCAATTCAGATCTTTCTTTAAAAGAGAAATTAATTTTAAAATTGCTTGTAATAGGATAGTTTTATTTATTTTCAGCAATTAGATTAGTTTAAATTTTGAATTAAAGTAGGAGTTTGCAATAGGAGGTGATTTCGGATACTGTTCATGCGGTATTGTTCATCGAATTGGATTGCTGTTCACCGCGTGTACTGTTATCTGCGCATTACTAATATCAATACCTATGTACATATTTAAATTAACATTCATTTCTGTCCCTATCCATTTTATCATTTCCTAGGGTCCAAAATGCTTCCAACATTTCTCGCGTTTTGAGAATGATGTGATTTATTTATTTTTCCCTCATGTTCTTGTGTCACAATCTTACTTACAAAAGTAACAAATCTACAAATCCCCATCGCCATGTTTTGTCCTTAGCGGTCACTATGGCACACCATGCCATTGCACCTCTAACAGGTAGTTTCTATATGAGGCATGCGCAAAAAACATAATGAAAGCGCCTATTTTTAGTCTTAGCAGAGTCCCCTGAAATGTTTAATACGGACCTGACAGCATAATCAAATCAATGCGAACCATGCAATTGAAAATGTGGTATACACCTAACTATTGAAGTAATTTCATATCCTAAACATATTTGAGTTGGTATGGAGCTGGAGTTTGATTTTTTAATAGAAAAATAGATAAAGTACACAAATACCCAACTTTTATATTGAAGATTCTAGATGAACAACATGTCACCGTCAAATCTATGAGTCGATGAATATGTTGGACTTCTTTATCTTCCTCATCGGAGACTTCGGATCTTGCAATAACACCATGATTGCCGATGATCATGGCAACAGAAGGTAGATTATCGATGATCTCCATTGATGTGTAGGATCTACAACTCATTAGTAGTGGTGTTCGTTGGAAGAAAATCAGAGGAGATTTATTGACACCCAACTTAGAGGAGATTTATTGACACCCAACTTAGCCCGAAGTTGATCTCCGGCATAGGCATCACTATTGTCGTTCAGGTGAGTCGGTCCGATTAAACCTATCACGGGTAAAGAAAATCTGGCTAAGAACTCACCAGATAAGAACAAACTAGAATAAATTGATCTTGGAAAAAAGAAGAAAGTAAAAGAAAAAAAATATTACCTCTGGAAATCAACAGGTCCCCCACCCACTCAACACCGACAAGAATGCTGGAGTATAGGGGCGAGGGGCCGGCAGTGGATCGATGGAGTTGTGACTGGCGGCAACAATTTGTCGCTCTGACGGCTAGGGTTCTTCTCGACGCTCTGGTCATAGCTGAGCTGGAGTTTGGATAAATTGGCCTAGAACTAGCATGGGCTAGGGATGGGTTGAGCTTGAAATGGATTAGGCCTAGCCGAGTTTGATTGTTTGAGCTTGGGCAGGCATTGTCGTAGCTACAAACTAGACAATAGAGAAAGGGGGACCCCAGACTTCCTGTAGATGCGAAGGGGAGCCCTGTAGATCCTCAAAGGTGGGAGACAGTATTAAAGTATTAAAAGGTATCTCTTTATTGCCTTGAAAAATCCTCTCTTGTTACATGGGGAAAAGGGCATATTTATAATGTTACATCCATTGTATAGGAGATTACAATTCTACCCTTAAAAAAATGTCATATGCTTCTATGGGCTGCAGGGTCTTTCCACCACATCCATACTCTTGGTCCACAGGTTGCCTTGACTCCCTCCACTCCAAGCAGAGCGGCCCTAGAGCGAAGACCCCCGGGACCCCTTCGCTCCATGCAAGGTGACTCATTTCATTATATCTGCCACATGCTTTGTTCATCTCAACTTACTAAATTGAAGCATCTTTTTATTGCTAATTAATAGGTGTGATGTTTCTAAATTCAGTAGTAGATAAATATATAGGATATAAGCATATGGAGAAGCCGTGTGGCAGTAGATGTATATTTGGCAGGACAAGGTTACTCGTCCATGCATGTTACGTCAGGCCGCCGCCGCCGCTGGTTCATCTTCCTAGCCACCGCAAGACCAGGATTGTAGGTGTTGCTGTAATTATAGAAGAGAAAATTAGCTTAGTGACATCGCGTTAGAGCGTAATCGGAGGAATGACACTTCGTTCGTGACGCACTGGAAAATGACATCACAAACACCAAAAAATTAGACGAATGGCATCGCCACCAGTTACTTCCGTTTTCAGAATTTTTTAAATATAGAAATTGAGCTAAAAAAATATCAATTTTTTTGTGGAGCCTCCCGATATAGTTTAACTGCTTATGTATTTTTTTGAAAACTTTATACGTTCTGATTTTGTCTCTAGAATTCATTTAATTATACTGTTTGTAGGAATTTTCTAATATAGAAAATTAGGTCTAAGCATTATGAAAAAAAAAATTTAGACTCCTTACACAAAGGACTTGATTGTGTAATTTTTTCAAAATTTTACAAAATTAAGTAATACAATTTCATAATGTCCTTTGTGTGAGGAGTCTAATATTTCATAATGTAAGGACATTATGAAATTGCATTACTTAATTTTGTAAAAATTCTAGAAAAATTATACAATCAAGTCCACTATGTAAGGAGCCTGAAAAAAATAAATTCATAATGTTTGGACCTCATTTTATATATTAGAAAATTCCTACAAACAGTATATTTAAATGAATTTTAGAGACAAAATCATAATGTATAAAGTTTTGAAAAAAATACACAAGTAATTACACTGTGTCGGGAGGCTCCACAAAAAAAATGGCTCAGTTTCTATATTTTAAAAATTCTGTAAACAGAAGTAACTAGCGGCGATGTCATTTGTCTAATTTTTTTTTGTGTTCGCGATGTTATTTTCCAGTGCGTCACGAACGGAGTGTCATTCTTTCGATTACGCTCTAACGCGATGTCACTAAGCTAATTTTCCATTATAGAATGCTCTGAACATACAAGTCTACAACAATGCTCTGAACATACAAGTCTACAACAATGGGCTATTTTGTCCTCATCCACTTCCTAGCTAAACAGAATCCAGAATGAAAAACTTGGTTCCTGAGCTCCAAGTGCTAACCAGAACAAATATGTATTGAATTTTCTCATCGGCATATTATGTCTTTTACTAGCATAATGCGGGAACCAGGAATCTATAATCTCATTCAGAAAATAAGGGTTTCAGCTTAACGTGATCATTGGACAGGCATAAGTATCTTAAAGATATATATCAGCTACAAATATAATGATAATACAAATGATATTACACGTCTCCCCTCTCGCTTGGGAGGATAAGAAGGGTCTGACTGAGCATATACTGCACCGCCTTATGTAATTGTAGCTAAATAGATTGCAGAATGGGCTATTCTGTTCGTCCTCTTCCACTTCATGAAAAGGAAGTGGAACAACCTTCACAGCTCTAAACTTCCCTGGATTGTTTAGGTGTTCGTTCTCCGGCCTGAAGCAGAAGTTTGTCTTTAGTGTAAATTCAGGTTTGTATCACAATGAGAAATTGACGCATTCAGCTTGATCTGCAAAAACTTTACCTGTAGAAGTTCCAATGGCCTCGTCGAATCACTTTAAGAGGTGCCAAAAATAACAGAGTTACTCTACAATCCAGGCTTCCAATGTTAGGGTGGATAACAATCTGACAATGTGGTTTATGTCCCCTTCCTCAAACCATCTCCTTGCACACTGTCAAGACAACCATAACAAAAAAGAAAGGGTACCACTGGCACTACCTTCAGAAAGTCTGAAGAAGGGAATAATATGCTTTGCCTTGCACAACAGATAATGAGCTCGTACCATAATTCTGGACAATCTTAAAACTATAATAAAGAGATAATGAGCTCGTACCATATCAATATTGATAGAAATCATAAGAGGGTCATCTGGTAGAGTATTTTGACAGCCAAAGACATGATTGTGAGAATTAAAATTTCTAGAGATACGTAAGGAAATTGGATCTTAAATTGCCATATTTTCAATAGTATCAGAGTAGTGAGTTTATCAACATTGGCATACAAAAAAATCTTCAGATTCAGAATTAGAAGTGCAAAGCAAGAAAAAATTTCATCAATCACCTAGATCAATCACCTAGGTTACTACACTGGCCATCCGGTGAACTCCTCGGAACAGGCAACAATGTTGATTAATCCTGTGAGCAGTTTTCTTGTGTTTATTACTTGCAACACGGCATTAATGCTGCTAATGCAAACAAAAAAACTGAAACGTTGCAACTAATAAACATAAGAAAACTGCTCACATGATTAATCAACAAATACCACCTAATTCTTGATGCGCTTTCTTGATCTCGATGATGCCGATCCTTGTGTGTAGCTCCTGGAACTTGACGTGGCCCAGTGCCTTTGTCAGAATGTCAGATAGTTGTTCTTCGATCTTGATGTATTCCACCTCAACTTTGCCATCTTCAACGCATTCCCGAATAAAATGATATCGGGTGTCTATGTGCTTGCTCTGGTCATGGAACATCGGATTTTTGCTGAGGGAGAATGCCGACTTGTTGTCGACTTTGAGCATGACACTGCTTGCCTCTTCATTCTTGAAATCAGCGAGTAATCAGCGAGCCAGATACCTTGGCAGGTAGCCGTTGTCGCCGCGATGTACTCGACCTCACAAGAGGACAACGCCACAACCTTCTACTTTTGAGATTGCCAGTTGATGGGTCTGCGGTCGAGGAAGAAGAGAATGCCCGCCGTGCTCTTGCGGTCATCAACATCACCGACCATGTCGCTATCACTGTCGCCGACAAACCGTGGCTTCTCCAACTTCTTCGTGTAATGGTAGCCATGGCTCCGCGTACCAACAATGTACTGGAGTATATGCTTGACTGCTGCCAAGTGCTCGGTGGTTGGCGCTTCCATGAAGCGGCTTACGTAGCCACCGAGTACGCGATGTCGGGTCTAGTGCGCACTAGGTACCGCAAGCTCCCGACGATGCTCCAGTAGGTCGTGGCGTCCGTGAGAGGGGCTGAGCTTGCTTTGCACAGCTTGAGCCTTGTCTCCATGGGAACGTGGCAGGGATTGCAATCTGCCATACTACTCTTCACAAGAATTTTGAGTGCGTATGCAGATTGGTTCAGCGTGATGCAGCCATCGGACTGGTGCACTTCGATGCTGAGGTAGAAACTGAGCAGGCCAAGATCACTCATTTTGAATAAGTTCTTCATCTCCCTTTTAAATTTGGCAATCTCTTGTGCGTCGGTGCCCGTGATAATGAGGTCGTCGACGTAGACGCCCAACAACAGCCACGATGCACCGCTACTGCATATGTACACCACATGTTCTGATGCGCTCTGCTGAACCCGAGCGACAGCAAACAGCTGTCAAGCTTGGCGTTCCACACTCTCGGCGCCTGCTCCAAGCCGTAGAGGGACTTGTGGAGCCTCAGCACCTTCTGCTCATGGCCCTCGACCTCAAAGCCAGGAGGTTGCGCGACGTAG
Organism: Phyllostachys edulis; assembly: GCA_036346405.1. Taxonomy (NCBI): domain Eukaryota; kingdom Viridiplantae; phylum Streptophyta; class Magnoliopsida; order Poales; family Poaceae; genus Phyllostachys; species Phyllostachys edulis. The sequence continues at coordinate 56,070,166 of CM070566.1, forward strand.
ACCACCTCGTCAAGCTCGCCATTGAGGAAAGCCAATTTGATATCCATGTGGTGTACTGGCTATCCCTCGTGCGCAACGAGCGCGATCAGCAAGCGCACGAACTCAAGACGGGCCACCGGCGTGAACACCTCCTCGTAGTCGACGCCTTGGTGCTACACATAGCCCTTTGCCACGAGGCGGGCCTTGTGCTTGATGACAGTGCCGTGGGAGTTCTTCTTCACCTTGAAGACCCAGTTCAAGTCGATTGGACGGTGGCCAGCAAGGAGGTCGGCAAGTTGCCAAGTGCTATTCTCCTCAATGAAGCTCATCTCCTCGAGCATGGCGCGACGCCAACACTCGTGCTTCTCAGCCTCAGAGAAGCCAACTGGTTCATCTGCCGCTGTCAGGTACAACTCCTCGTGATCGAGGTCGCAGACCGTGGTCGTGTTGTACACGTTAGCCACGGTCCGATAGCAGCGAGGGCCCTTGTCATTCGTCATGGGAGAAGCGTCGGTGGGCGGTGAAATGAATTCCACCCCATTTTGTGCCATAGGCGTAGACGTGCTCACTGCTGCTCCGGATGCTAGCGTTAGCGACCTAGGGCTAGGTGCGCGGCTCAGCACTACTGGTGTCGACGGCTCGTCACTCCCGTGTGCCGTGGGGTTGCCACGCACAGTACCTGATGAGGACATGACCCTTATAGATACAACCATATTTGCTATGTTTACTGTTCCAAGTACAAGAGCTCGTACGCTTCACTTAAATTATCAGCACCATGTCACTTTTGGTCCAAGACAAGCAGGCAGTTCGAGCGGGACCCGTTTTGGAATCCAGTTCGGCCTCCGGAATCAGCCTGACAGCACCAACTTAAAACAGGCGTAACTTTCCCATACGGAGTCCGTTGGAGGTCTACGAGTACTTGATGGAAATCTTATTTCGGCCTCTTTCCAACGGATCCAACCTCACCTCCAAATTCCTTCTGGACTGATCGCAATCATCAAAAAAGGCGTCATATCATCCGTTTGGCCCAATCTGGGCTTTGTAATCGAACTCAATTTGGCCCATATGCCGGCTGCCCACCTGGGGCGTGGTACTGTTCATATGAACAGTCACCCACGACCTTTAGTACCACCCGCTATTTCTTTAGTTTTGTGGCTCCTCGTTTCCTATTTAAGGAGGTTGCACCCCCTCTAGTTTAGTTGGATTTTGTTGAGTTAAGAGTTAGCATTGCTGCAACTTCGTGTATTGACCTGTGTCGACTAGACTAACCTTAATACCGCTATCAAAATCCCAAATTCAATATTTCAATCTTTATTTGCAATTTCAGATTGCTTTATCTTGTTCTTGCGTGCTTCTTCGGTGTATGTAGGAATCGACCTTCGTGGTCAGGTCAACCGGGTATTTGTGCACGGTTGATAACAACTTGTCAATCAGTTCAGCGATTGCGTGGTTTCGAGCCTTGCGTGTTCGTAGCCAGGATCGTCAGAGTTGAGCGACGCCTATCGGACTTATCGTTTCTCATCGAAAGATCGGGCCAACAAATAGAACCTTAGGGTTCATCAGTACCTGCTACAGGATATACGGTATACTTGACAGTGAATATCTCACTGGAGTTAGCCGTAGCTGCATTTCCCTGTGCGCCCCGGTCCCACTGTGCCACCTCGTCGAAGACGACGTCGCGTGTCACGTGCACGCGCTTGCCAACAGGGTCGTAGACGCAATATGCCTTAGCACCGAGACTCGTAGCCGATGAACACCATCGGCGTGCTCCTGTCATCAAGCTTCGTCAGGTGCGGCTTCATAACTTTGACGCGCGCGATGCAGTCGAAAGTGCGAAGAAAGTGCACCGGAGGCTGTGCGCCATGCCCTTGACGCTGCGGGTCGGGGCTCGGTTTAGGATGAACACGGCTGTCGTCACCGCCTCACCCCAAAATATCCCTGGCATACTCTTGGCCTTCATCATGCTGTGAGCCATGGCTACCACCGTCTGGTTCCGGCACTCGACGACGCCGTTCTACCGCGGGGAGTATGGTGCTGTGAGGTGCCGCTGGATGCCGCGATCAGCGTAGTACTCACTGAACTCAACCGACGTGAGCTCGCTGCCGCGGTCAGTGCGGAGGGTGCGCAACTTGCACCCGGTTTCCACCTCAACGCCGGTCTGGAAACGCTTGATCGCCACCGATGCCTCGTCCTTCGCCGTGAGCAAGACCAGCCACATGTAGCGGCTGAGGTCGTCAACGAGGAGCAGAAAATATTGCTTCTCGCCTGGTGTGGCCGGAGCGATGGGGCCACAGAGATCGCCATGCACCACATCGAGGACTTGCTCCGTGCGGTACTTTGCCTGCTCTGGGAACAGGGTGCGTCGCTGCATGTCGACGAGGCAGCTGTCGTAGATCTAATCGACATGATCGATCAGCGGCAGCCTACGCACCATGCCACATTGTGCCAGCTTCCGCGGCACCTGGAAGTTCAGGTGCCCGCACTACTACAAAAAGGTTAATACTAGACGCATCATCACAGATAGTTGACCAAAATCGTCTGTATTAAATACAATCACAGACGGTTTTGGTTTAACGACGAAATGCGTATTCTTAACTGCGTTAAAACTGTGCTCAGAAGAGGTAATATCATAGACGGTTTGTGTTGAAAACCGTCTGTGAAGTATCACAGACGGTTCTGAACAAGACAATTCTTGTTCAGAACCGTCTGTGATACTTCACAAACGGTTTTCAACATGAACCATCCGTGATTTCCCACCCTCATCACAGACGGTTTTTAATACACACCGTCTGTGATAACTATCTCCCTGATTTTACCATGACTTGAAATGTCTAACTCTCTGATTTTACCATGACTTAAAAAATACCTAACTGTGATTTTACTATGACTTGAAATGACTAACCCTATAATTTTACTATGACTTGAAATGCCTAACTTTGTGATTTTACTAGGACTTAAAAAAATCAAAGAGTTGCTCCGTTTTGGTGGTCGTCTCTCGCCGGGCCAGATCGAGGAGCCGACATGCCGGAGATCCGCCATGAGCGACGTGAATCCACAAATTCCAGGTATGTACCATAGATACAGCTAATTAATCTGTTTTTGGCGCTTAAACACAGAGGGCTAGTATGCCAATCCTGTGCATACACTCTTCTCTTTTTATCTACCATACGCAAGGTGGATGGTGGTTTTCCCTCTTCCTCGGTTCCATGAATCATGCCTGCTGTGTAAACCCTTTGTAAACTTCAATTTTGTTTTCGCTTTTGTTGGGGCGGATGGATAAGGTTACTACACTGGCCGTCCGGTGAAGTGCTCGGTACAGGCAACAACGGCAGCCGTTGAGCAGAAGGATGGAAATCAACAGCCTCAAGGTACACACATAAGTAATCAACCAGGTGTAGCTGATCTTGGTCGTCAGAGTTTCTTGCCGTTTATCTTCAGAGCACCACTTGATTCGGTTTTTTCTCCCCCTTTCTGTGTTGGGGGGTTGGGTCAGGTTACTATGTCGGTCGACCTGTGAACGCTGGGGCTGAGAAACCACCGGCTGCTCCTGAACAGGACATGACTCCTGACCCTCCTGGTATGCACATGTCTGCTTAATCAGCCGATTGTCCATGTTAATTACTTAATGTAGGTAGGCATTCCACTTGGATTTTGTAGAAAACTTCCCTCAAATTCAGTTTCTTCTATGATGCCTATTATTAGATGGAAGTTCTGTAGATAACTTCTCTTTGGTGGTTTGTGATGTAAGGTTACTACAAGCGCCGTCCGGTCAAATCTGGGAAACCGCCAGCCGATGGATCGAGGAGGGCAGAGCCAAGTTTCTTCGCAAAATGGTTGAATAAATACCAAATTAGAACTAACATCGTCTCTTCTGTTCATTCCTGTTTCTCCTTACTAAATCGGTTGATGCGTTTGATGGTTCTCCTTTCCCAATTGCAGGTTTGTTTGCTTCTCCAGCTCTGGGAACGCCTAGTAGAAAGAAAGGAAGGAAGAATGACTATTGACTCAGATAGGAGCACTTGTGGACATGATTGATCACTCGTATGTGAGTCGTAGGTTTCATGTAGGACTGGGATGTATCATGGATTCCAGGTTTAATTAAGAGAATTTTTAGGTACCTTCTACCACTAGGAAGGCTGGATGGTAATATAAATCAAATCTGGTCCATGATTTCTCAAGAGCATTATAGACTTTTTCACATAGATATTAAAGTTTTCAACATTCATTATTTGACTTTTCTGTAATCCTAATCCTAATCCCCATCTTCTCTCGCATGCCCCTCCTTTGGGCCACCGCACAGTTACAATTTTAACCATCTCGAAATTCTACTACTCATACTAACCACAGGGAGGTATAACTAAATCATATCTAAATATAATAGGCTAGATAGAAAAGAAAGAATGGACGGCTTATATAAACGGTGGATAACATAAAAGAATTGTTAATTAATGCTTAGTTTTCGAAAGCGAGGACTGTACTGGATGGATGATATGTGCACTATATGTACACTAACTAGTCGAGCAAGGTCTTGCATGTTAAAGCTATCAGTCGTTGAAACCATACAAACCATAGCAATACATTGTAGTGCTATCAAACCCTGGCTTGAGTAACACGCACGTCGGAAATCAATCTACAACCACGCGTCCAGGAAATATCGATCTAAGGGGACAAAAACATCTACGTACGTACGCCTCAGCAAATAAACTTGTCCTGATCGATGCAACTAGAAGACGAAGCGATTACAGGATCGATCAAACATGAAACAGTGATCTGAAATGCGGAAAAGAACCACAGTGCTTGCTCAATTACACCAAGCTAACAAAACACATGTTGCTACACCTCGGCAGCACTATTTCCACATCATGAGGAGAGTGTTGTTATATATACTGGAAACTAAACCAAAGCAGAACAAAAAAAATAGAGCAAACGCAATACACAATCTTTGTTCCACTGTGTCAACGACTCTCCTGAGCAGCGACTCAGGAGGCGATCCCTAGCCGCCGCGTGAGAGGCTTCCGACCTTTCTGACCACACTGGTTTATAGCCCTGATCAGTGTATTTCGACCAAGTCTCTGACCAGTGTATTCTGATCAGGTTTCCAACCAGTGTATTCCGACCAGTGTATTCCAACCACACTGGTCTATGGCTCTGAGACCAGTGTATTTCGACCACATTGGTCTATGCCTATTCTGACCACACTGTCTACGAAATATGTGATTAAATCATAAATGCTTTATAAGAAATATGCCTATTCCATTCCGTAAAAGCAAAAAAAAACACCTATCATAGCTTATGGCTTTTAAGGTTAAAATAGCTTAAGATTTTTATAAGCTGGATGAAAAAGTCACCCCTTTGTTTAGGCTTAGGTTTTTTTGCTTTTAAGCCAGATAAAAAGTCTAAACAAACAGGGCCTAAGGCTTGTTTAAATTGGAAGGCAAAGGTTGCCACAGTTTGTCACAAATTCCTTATGCAAGTTTGATTAAATTAGACTAATATTTGGTTCTTAGTCTCAAGTTAGCCATGCTAATCTTTTTTTCAACTTAGGCCCACAAGCCATAGACACAATAAATTATAGTAAGATTCTTTTAGGCAAACTAAGTTTTGACGCCAATTTTTTTACCATGACTTCGGCAAGCTAGGCTTTTATGTGTAGCATCCTTAGGTATCAATATAATACGAACCAAACATGCCCTAAGAATGCCACAATTTGCCAAGTATTTTTGCCTAATTCAGTACAATCAAACTCATATATGTGAATCTTACCACAATTCCAGGTGTTTATGACTTGTGTGATCCAGTTGAAGAAAAATGTTTGGCACCACATAAGCCGGCCGTGACCTGTAACCAGACAATTGTCTAACTTGGTCGAACTTGTCTAAGAGAATTGCGGCAAACTAGGACAATATTTGGCTTCCAACCACATATATATCGTAGTACGCTATTTTTCTATGAGAGCAGCTAGGGTAAACAAGCTACAAAGGAACTTTCTCCACTCTTAGATTTGCATCGAGATTCATACAAGCTAGGTTTAGGGCTATGTTTGGTTTGCTACTAGACATTGCCACACCTAGTTGTGGCAAAGTGGCAAGTGACACTTTTTGTACCCAACAAACAGGGCCATTCCTGGCATTTCGGAGGCCCTGGGGCGAGACAAAATAGGAGACCCTTTATTCTAATATAAACAAATAGTGCTACTTTTATATCAACTGTAAAGCTATTCAATACATCAAAAAGATACAAACTACTCATAGAAAGCAATTTCTTCTAACATTTCTAGATGCAAAGTCATTGATAATAGTATCGACGTCAATGTGATCTAACATATCCTTTTCAATGCATAAAGTGGCCAGACCATTCAACCTTTCTTGTGATATTGATGACCTCAAATAGTGTTTCAATAACTTCAACTTTGAAAAGCTTCTTTCAGTTGGTGCTACAGTCACAGGTACAGTAAATAAGATTCGATAAGCAATTGAAACATTTGGATAACAATCTACATCTCTAACAAACTAAAAAATATCAATAGCTGATATTGTCACATGGCAAAGTCATTTGCAACACTCTTAATTCAGAGAAAAGAGATGTATCAGGATACCCATCCCTACACTCTTAACCTCAATCTAGTTAGTAGTTATACAACTCTGTAGAGCAATACAACATACATAGGATATACAATTATACATATATGTATATGTAGTATGATGTATCAGGATCGGGGGCCCTTGACTCTGGTGGGCCCTGGGCGATCGCCCCGGCCGGACCTCTATCAGGAACGACGCTGCCAACAAATTGATGACCACACCTTAGTCAAGATTTGACAAAAATATGGTCTACGACAGGTTGGCTCCATGACTAAAAAACTAAGACATGCTAAAACTGTGACAAAAAACCAAACAACTACCCGAGAAAATTTGGCAAAGTTTGACAATGTGTGGCAGTCAACCAAGCATGCCATAGTTCCTGGCCTTAGAACTCCACCATGTAGGAGGCCAGTGAGTAGTGACAAGGAGTCAGTGGGTAGAAGCGATGGCTATGGGGAGATTTTTACTGTTCTAGTCCTGTAGCAATATTTAATTTCAAAAGTAACCCTCTTTCACCGTAATTTGCAAAATTGGCCTGAGCAGATTGCATCGATCGCTGGCACGGCACGCAGTAACTCGCCTCGCCACCGGGCGCGGCAGCACCGCCCAGATGGCGGGCGCGGCAGTGCTCGGCCCGACCGGGCCGCTCGCCTTGCTCGCCACGCGCGCTCCCTTTTCCACCGAAAGTTTGTTGGCTGCGTTCGGTTTTGTTTTTTCCTCCCTTTAAATCACGTCGCTATCTTTCATTGTCTCTTTTCTCTGCGTATATAAAGAACGCACACGGCTGAATCGTTCATAAGCCGCAGCGCATCGGAACGATTAGACTAGCTAAGTACGTATTTAATTTTTTTCTTATTGCAATTTTTAGCGTTAAGTACGTACTTAGATCTCGCTAACTGTTAGTTGTTCTCTATTTGCAGCAATGGTACGTACTCTACCACCCCTACTTGAGGAGGCATGGGACGCCAAGCATCGCTGTCACGCTTGGATCGGTGGCGATGGGCCGCCAACTCTGGTGACACGGGGACCGAGGGAGACCTGGCCGTTGGACGAGCGATATGTTTCGATGCTTTGTCAATCTGGGCTGATTGCGTTCGCCCACATGCTGAACATGGGGCAAAACCTCCTGTTTGATGCCTCCCTTCTTTCGGCCCTAGTTGATTGTTGGCGGCCGGAGACCCACACGTTCCACTTCCGGTGGGGGGAGATGACCGTGACACTGCAAGACGTCAGCTTCATTACCGGCCTGCCATTGCGAGGCCATGCAATTTTTCCCCCTCCGAGGTCGTCGGACTGGAAGGCGCGTCTCAATCATCTCTTCGGGCAGCCTATCCCCAAGAGGTCTAAGGGCGTTCCACACGCCTGGCTGCGACGATTCATGCATTGCCCAAATGACGCAATGGAGGAGGTGGTTCGATGCCACCTAATTGCATATTTGTTGTTTATATTCGAGTGGGTCATGTTCCCTAGCACGCAGGGGGACATGGTGTACCCGAGTTATATTCACCTTGCGGAGTCCATCGTGGACGCCGACTATGAGGACGTGCCGCAGTACAGTTGGGGTTCACCAGACTGCGGCGCTTACGCATCGCGACTGCGTCGCGATGCCAGAAGCGTCGACGGAATAAAGCCCGTGCTCTCGGGTTGCCAAACGCTATTACAGCTGTGGTCGTGGGAGCACTTCGCGGTCGGACGACTGTACTTCTGCGCCCCAATCCACCCTTACCCGTGCACACAGCATTTCTACGGTGGGGCGGATGACGAGGATCCCATGGAAGGCCCAACCATGGGATCCCGATGGACTGTGGCAGTACTGGGGTGGGCTAGGTAGAGAGCGCGCCGCATATACCCCGAGTTCCACAACGAATTCGAGGCCCTGCACGAGGACGACATGATATGGGCTCCTTGGACGGATGCCTTTGTGCAGCGCACGGCGCCCGACGGCTTGAGCTTGCTATGCCACCAGGATGTGGCGTACTGGAGGACAACTTATCATCTGGTGTTCTCCCACATGGTTGAGCCCTACAACCCACAACGGGTGATGAGGCAGTTCGAGCTGCACCAGGAGATCCCCCCTGCTCTAGGGCGACCGCTTGCGAGGCATAGTCACTTGTAAGTAGATTGCATTGCTTAATAATATTGTAGGTCCTTTAGTCATATGTTATGTCGGTACCATAATTTATTTATTTTGTTCCACCTTCAGGCAGACGAAGAAGCGCAAGAGCGATGACTGGCTTCAGACGCAGCAGCCGTGGATAGATGCATGGCAAATGACCACTGATTCCATTTTGCAGGAGGCACGGCCTCACGATGAAGGGACTTACGACACGTACTTGGAGTGGTACGTACGGCACATGCGGATGAGATTGACAGGCGCACCCCCCGGCCCGACATGCAGATCCTAGCCATGCCGAGCGCTTGGACTTGGGGACGACCTGCCGTCTGCAAAGACGTCAGGACAATTGATGACGTTGAGCACGTAGTAGATTAACCACCCTCCGAAATAGGGGTGGAAACGGATCGAATACGAATCGAATAGTCCCGAATACGAATACGAATTCCTATTTTCAAAACGAATACGAATACGAATCCCTATTTTTTAAACGAATACGAATATTCGAATCGAATGTCGAATGTCGAATGAATACTTAATTCAATTCCTATTTTCAAAACGAATACTGAATCTGAATCCCTATTTTTAAACGAATACTTAATACGAATTCAATATTCTCGAATCTGAATCTTAATCGAATGTCGTAATGAATCTGAATTCAATCGAATATGTACTCAATTCGTCGAATGCTAATATCCTACAACTTTTATGCACAAATCTTGGTAGAACAAATAGTATTCATATTCAGATCCGGGACAAAAACAGATAGTATTCAGATTCGTTTTTTCTTGATAGTATTTGTTTTTTCGGATACTATCCGGTTTTTTTCCTGGATACGAATAACATCGAATACGGATACGAATACTATCCATTTTTTCCCGGATACGAATAACACCGAATACGGATATGAATACTATTCGAATGCAGATTTTACTTACCACATTTGCGTTTCCTCGGATACGAATATCGGATAAAACGGATTATCCTTTACCAATTTCCACCCCTACTCCGAAATAGGGTTAACTAACAAAATTTTATTTGTTCGGTAACCATGCAGGTGGACCGTTTGTAGAGCGTTGTGGACCGCGGCCACCGGGAACTCGAGCGGGGTACGAACAACACAGTTGAACATCTTTTTTCGGTCATGAAGATGCTTGTTGAAGATATTAAGCAGGTTGTTCATAGCATGAGCTGTGGAAGGCCCACCGATGTCGACTTGAGGCATCGGACGGAGCGTTGTCGCGTACCCTCACCCCCTCCATCTTCCCGTCTGAGCGAGTCGACCTAGCGGCGCAGCAGCATGGGTGGTGGATCGTCCGCGCAGTTGCCACGCAGGGACTCTACGCTGATGTCGTCGTCGTCACGGAAGGACCCTACGTTGATGCCGTCCTCGTCACGGAGGGACCCTACGCTGGTGCCGTCGTCGTCATGGAGGCAGGAAGAGGCCATTCCGGAGAGCACGGACATGCAACCCGGAACCGCGACGGAGGTTATCCTAGATTCTCCCTCACAGCCCCACACTCTTGGACAATTTCAAATGGGCGATACGGCGCCATGGTATCAGTCCGGGTACACACTGTACCTTGCGCAGTTCACCCCGCAAGGTGAACCGTACCCCGAGCAGTTCATCCCGCAAGCTGAGCCGAGTTGGTGCCCCTCCACGGATCGTACTGCTTGGATCACAGACTTGTTCTCAACGCCACTCCCGCAGGTGATGCCCCTCGCATTTACCTATTACACGGCAGGTTGAGGAGCCCGCTATGACTCTTGGCGTAACCCACGGTCATCGATAGGTCATGCTCCCACAGAATGTATTCGTTAGAGACCTATGGCAGGAACACGGCGCGGAAGGCCAGTACAGGGTCCTATGCCCGAGAGCAGTGAGTAGTAGCGTGAGCAGTAGTAACATTAGAACTCTATTATATGTATTCGCTACGGTATACCCTACTATATTTGCTACGTTAGCCATTAGGACCTTCGGCGAAACGGTCAAATCGGCGACAACTGCATAGCTTATGATGCTCGCGATGCAGGCCGAGGTTACGTTCTTATGCATTTACAATGGCTCCTAAAGCTCACATGTGTAATCCGTCACGACTGTGATGCGGAAGGGCCGTTCCCGCCCCAGGGAATCTCTATGCACGGACTTTGCCAGGGCAAGAGCTAAGCACGCACTTAACTATGTTAGTGTCAAGATTAGACCTGCACATAATGGAAGACATATAATAGTTAGTACGACTTCATCAGAGATAGTTCAGATACAAAGAAACAACGCTCAAACTCACTGTAAACTCGTAAGTCCGACTGGTCTTCACCGCGAAATTCATGATAGCTTGCCTGGCGGCAGCCTTGTGTGGGAAATGTTGCCCCACAAGTAGGGTGTCCACATCAAAGGCCCACGAAGACTCGTGCTCCTGGGCCAGAACAAGGGAAGAGGCCGCTTAGCAATCCAACCAACTTGGAACATAGTCCGTGTCAGTCGAAATAATGCCACCGACGATCCCACCCTCATTGTCGGCTTTGACCTCGCTGGATTGCGAGTCAAAGTCATCCTCGTCTTCAGTGGCAGTGCCCTCGGACATGCCATCGATAATCTTGTGACAATCAACACGAGCACCCCGCCATTTATCCACACCTTCATTCGGTTGGAAACTACCAGAATCTCTATCAATTGGAGCATCCTGCCTAACGATGTCTGGCGCTCTCGAGATCTCTCCCGTTGTCAACAAACCAAAGAGGGGGACAAGAGCGTCGCTAGCTCCTTCAACGGCGCCCTCCCCAGAGGATTGAGCAGGATAAACAAAATGGACATATACCATGGGTCGTCGATAGATCGGAGCGTGAGGATTGCTAACGATCTCCATGTACTGTGCCCACATGGCACTGCTGGTCACCTTCGCCAGGCCCCACAACATCTGCCAGTGTGGTGGGACCGTGGTGGCGATGACCGCCTCTATTACTATCTTGTTCCTGGCAACGTGCCTATCGAACAACTGCCGAATGCACCATCGTAGCTCCAGCAAATCGACGTGTGCCAAGTTGGGAACGTTTAGCAAGGCGCGCTGGCAGCTGGACAAATCAACTCCGTTTGGACCGGCACGCATGTTACCGTGGAACACGTATAGTGTCTCCATTTTTGACGAAAATAAGACAATATTTCAACCAAAATACAGCATAAAAACCATACGTACATTGCTGAAATGAACTTACCGTTACGACATTACCGACTCTTAACCTTAGACACGGAAGACTGCAAATTCAAACATGCATCGCATTACTAACGACTTCGGCAAATGGTGCCAACAAGGGACAAAAAAATGCTAAGTACGGGACAAGGAGGCACCTCAGAAAGAGGGAGAGATTCCTGAGAGGAACGATCGACCGAGTGTGTGGCAGCTGCTTAAATAGCCGAGCCACGGAGACGAACGTGATGAGAGGGGCAGTCCCTAACCGCGCCGCGAGGGGTAGGTCCCTACCGCGCCTGGCAGAGGGGGCAGTCCCTACCGCGCTTCCACACCGAGGGCGCTCAAGACGCGACGCGGATCGAACGAATCACTTTAGCGGAAATGATGCTACACGGCCCCAAGATTCGTCGTACATAGACAGCGACTGACAGATTGAGACGCAACATGACGCCACCCCCAAAGGGTGCAGGTCACCTACCGCGCGTAGTAGGGGGCCTACTATATGTGATACTTCAATTTTGCACTTAATGTGTGATACCTGTAATACTTTTGAGTTTTTATGTGTACTCGTTCATACAATGCATGTTTGTTCAATGCATACGGACGCCTATAGCTTAATGCATATGGCACATCGATGCAACATGTCAACTCGATAAAAGGCAACCGCAATGACGTGTCCACCATTTAGTTACATGCTTTAGGAGATTGAACATAAGTGCGTATAGAAGGGGAGACTACCGAGGTACAAGCTTCTCTGCCCGTGCCTAATGGTAGAAGCTGCCTCTCGCTACCCACATAGAGTGTTCTCCAGTTGGGCACCTCGGACGTGGCTGGCCGTCGTTGTAGTGGCACGCACATACGCAGCTAGGGTTGGCGTAGCAACATGTGGGATCATAGGAACTTCCTATGTTCACGACCTCCTCATTGCCCCTCTCGCGCTGCATCTGTTGGCGGAGGTTATCATTTTGCTTCTTGAGATCGTCAATTTGCGCCTCCAAATCAAAGATTCGGTTCCACAATGTAGCCACGTGCATTGAAACATGTCGTTCATGGTGAGGATCGATCCAATGGGTAAAGTTGCATTTCACCATCTGCTGCAAGGGACGGTTAGTATGGAGGATGTATTAGCAGTAACATGAACAAAACTATTTACGCCAGAGTATGGGCATCGGAAGAAACGCCGTCCACCATCGACAGGGCAGTCTATGACCTACACGATAGCGTCCTCCCCATGTTCGCAGATTTCGCCATACCGTTGAGCACGCTTGTTCGGCATCAACCGGTAGTTAGGGCCAAGTCCTCCTCCTTTCCAGACAAGGTTTGGCTTCGACGACCCGGTTGATCTGGTCCTCGGCGCTCGCCATCGTGATGTTATTCTTGTCTGACGGAGAAGGTTCTTCTTCCTACGGTTTCAAGGGTCGAGTGGTCCTACTTTCGGAGCGTGGGCCGTGCATTTTATAGCCCGCGGGGGGAGGCTAACAAAGCGGGTAATGTATTAGCTTGCAAATGACAAGACCAGACGGGGCTACCTGCTTTGCGCAGAGACAAGACCAAACGGGGCGGCTTTGCGCAGTGACAAGACCAAAAGAGACAGCCTTACGCAGTGACATGACCACACGGGGCAACTTTACGCAGTGACAAGACCAAACAGGGCAGCTTTGCGCAGTGACAAGACCAAAGGAGACAGCCTTGCGCAGTGACATGACCACACGGGGTAGCTTTACGCAGTGATAAGACCACACGGGGCAGCTTTGTGCAGTGACAAGACCAAAGGAGACAGCTTTGCGCAGTGATAACACTATGCCTTGCCAGCTTTTCAGATGGACATGACAACACTCTACCTCCTCAACTTTTCAGAACTAAAAGACAGGACTCTACATGAAATTAACCACACCATGCCAACCATGGGGCTTATAAAAAGGGATTGAACCAAACCCAACACTACATAACAGATACCCAGCTATGGACTCTTCATCAAACTTCTACGCGAGGATGTTGCAGAAGTGCAAGTGGCTTGCGCAGAAGAGGAAACATCTACAATACCCAGATTTTTCAATGAAAGATGCTCAAGTACCACCACGTTTTCCGATCTCGCAGTGTGTGTGTGGCGAACCGGCAGAGATCATTCAGTCCACACACCCAGACCGCCGCCCAAGCGCATTTACACGCAGGGCACCACCTCGTAAGCATTTCTTTCGCGCACATCGATTTTCATCAACGTTGAATTCCTTAAATTTTTAACTTCCTCCCCACATAATGGCAACCCGAGATGCGCTGCCACTTCTTTCAGTGGATCGATGGCCCGGAGATGTACGATAGGGCATTCATCCAGCAGAAGTATATGCCGAATCGCTTTCGGTGCGGCCGAGAACTTCGTATGTGGAAACCTTACGCATCGGACCTGTTGAGGAGGCACCGAAGGAGCCCAGTAGTCGCCCGGGCGTAATCCATATCGACGACATGAGTTATGAAGAATTTACAACCTTATTACGTTTTTCACTGTACGGTGTACTTACATCATAGAATCACAGGACATGGATGACTTTGACATACCAGCCCGACGTGGACAGTCCCGCGACAAGGGCAAGGGAAAGGCTCATGCGGCTGAGCCTGGCCGCCACAGTGTATCCGGTCACCCGGGGGTAATCCGTTTACATCATTCTTACGATTTTCACTGTACGGTGCACTTATGTGACACCCTGATTTTCAGAGCCTCTTTGAAAAAAAATTCAAAATAAAAAGAACCATTTTGTTTTGATGAGAATTCAAAGCTTAACTTGAGATTTTCAGAATTTGCGTGTTTAAAATGATTAAACCGAACTTCAACTAACCCCTTAGTTTGGTTCTTTTTGTGTTACTTGAGCTCTCTGGAGCTATCCCTTCCTTTCTCTGTAGATTCTGCCCTCCTCTTGAGCTCAGCCCTTTTCTTTCCACCTCCCTCTTGTTTAACCTTGTCAGATCTTCCTCGCATTGTGTTCGGATTCCTTTATTTCAGACCATGTCTTTATTGGCTCGAATCTCCTTGGTTTAGACCCCCTTAAGTCTAGACCTCCTCTCTAGTTCCTCTTCGGTGTTTGACCCCTCCTTCGGGTCACAAGTACCCCGGAGAAGTCCTAAACTCAGGTTTGTGTTTCAAATATCTTTGATCTCTGAAATCTAAAGTTTGGATTGAGCTCCCCTTTTGGACCTCTCTCTGGATTGGGCATTCCATTATGCCCAGATCCTCCGGTGTCTGGAACTCTCTTGCTAGTCTAGACCTCTTGTGTGTCAAGACTACCCTTGTATTTGGACTACCTTTTTGTTGGTTTGAACCTCTTTAGGGTTTAGACCTCCTTGCTGCCTGGACATTTCTTTTATGTCCAGACCCCTCCCTTGCTTGTACGCTCCTTTATGCCCAGACCTCTCTCGTGTTCATTCGGACCTCCTTGGGTCCCCTTGAACTTTCCTCTTGTTCATATAGACCTTCTATGCCCACCTAAACTTTTCGGGTATTCCTAAGGACCTCCTTGGTCCTTCATCCTGGCAGTCAGGACCTCCCCGGGTTCATCCTGACCACCCAGACCTCCTCTGGACCACTTTCCATGGATCTCCTCTGTTGGATCCCTCTCCCTTAGAAACCTCTCCGTCCAGACCTCCTTTCGTCTGGATCTAATGGCCCAGACCTCTCCTTCGTTTGGATCCAAAGGTCCGGACCTCCTTTAAGTTGTCCTCCTCTAGTCCAGACCTTCTTGGGCCTAGACCTCCCAAATGGTTGGACCTCCCTGGGTCCAATTCTCCCTCTCGGGTTTCCTCTGGCTTACAATCTCCCCAAGCCTTCGCCACCCTCCTGTGCATCTGAGCTCCTTTGGAATCCTGTTGAAGATTTTCGTGTTCACTTGGACTTTCCTCCGTGACTTGTATCCTTGAAACCTTCTCTGGAGATTCTCTTCGGCACCTACCCGGTAGTACCGCCCACACATTGCGGTACTACCGCTTCTTAGGACCTCCCCTTACCTTTCTTGGACCTCCCTATGTCCTACCGGACCTCCCTATGTCCTCTAGGACCTCCCCTTACCTTTCTTGGACCTCCTTGTGTCCTACCGGACCTCCCCAGGTCCTCCAGGACCTCCTCCTTGTCCATTCGCATCTCTATTGATCGTGGGTCGTCCGATGTGCATTGGACGGTTTCATCCTGGTGAGACGTTTGGATGGTCCGAACGTCCCACCCTCCCTGAGCCTTAGATCATTCTGGGCGGTCCGATCGAAATCCAGCGGCCCCGACCTCCTCCTTGTAAATCTGGACCGTTAAGACATCCCCCTTGGAGATCTTAACCGTTAAGACCTCCCCCTTGGAGATCTTAACCGTCCAGACCCCCCCTGTAAATCTGGACCGTTAAGACCTCCCCTGTGGAAATCTTAACCGTCCAGACCTCCTCCTTGTAAATCTGGACCGTTAAGACCTCCCCTTGGAAATCTTAACCGTCCAGACCTCCCCCTTGTAGATCTGGATCGTTAAGACCTCCCCCTTGGAGATCTTAACTGTCCGGACCTCCTCCCTTGGAGATCTTGGCCGTCCAGACCTCCCCTTTTGGGCAGATCCGATCGTTAGGACCTCCCCTTGGAAATCCTAACCATTCAGACCTCCCCTGGATTTGATCTGACGGCTCTAGACCTCCCTTGCGGGTGAGGATCTCCTTCTACCTTTGCAGACCTCCCTGTTTGTACTTAATCTTGACCGTTGGACCTCCCTTTTGGAGATCCAACCGTCAGGACCTCCCTTGCGGGTGAGGACCTCCTCCTAGCTCTTGCAAACCTCCTCTGGTGCACTTAATCTTGGCCGTTTGGACCTCCCCTTTGGAGATCCAACCGTCGGACCTACCTTGCGAGTGAGGACCTCCTCCTAGCTCTTGCGGACCTTCTCTGGTGCACTTAATCTTGGCCGTTTGGACCTCCCCTTTGGAGATCCAACCGTTAGGACATCCCCTATGGGTGAGGATCTCCCCTGGTTCCCTACAAGACCTCCTCAATGTCTTCGTGGGACCTCCTCTGCGGGTCTTGGCTGCCCCTAATCGGGCGCCACACCCGCTTTTACCTTTGATCGTGTCCTTGGGCAAGGAAGTCTTCACTGCATTTAATGCGTGTTGTATCACATTAAATGCTCTCACTTTTTCAGTACTCATGTCATACCATTGTCACATTCCTTGCCTACTCCCATTGTCCTCCTTACCAACTCCTGAGGACCCATATCCTGGGTCATGTGTATTGGCTCCAGCTATATATAGTTGGGGTAGTCCTCCTTTCTCACTATCTTCTCCATTTCTCCTCTCTATCTCAACCGAGCCTACCTTAGACCTCCCTCCAAGTTCTTGGACCTCCTCTCTTGACTCTCTGGACCACTTCAGCAAGCTCCTTGGATCTCCTCTTGACCTCCCCAATCTCTCTGTTGGTTTTGTATTTAAGTTTATTTGGAGTTCTTTGGATCTTGTTTGAGCTTTATTTGAATATTTGGCTTTTCACCGTGTAGATTGCCAAGACCGTGTGGAACCAGAGTTCTGTGAGGGAGAGGAAGAAGCTCAAGACTTTGAGCAAAGCAAATTACACTCTTGATTATGTTGCACCCAATACTTCAAATTACTTATGTTGATTTCAAGAATGTATGCATGCTTACTTTACTAAGTTATTTCAATGCCTATTTTTCAATTCTTAGTTATGCCTACTGCTTGGTATGACCACTGTCCATATTGAATCAACCTCATTGTCACCCTAGATAAAACCTGGTTCTTGCAATAGTGAGGACCCGTAGCTCTTGAAAAAAAAAGAATGCTTAGTATTGCTTAGATCAAAATCTTGATTTGGGAGTTTTGACCAAAAATATCACTTATTCAAATAGTTTTGGCCATGGCATTGGTGTGTCATGGGGGTTTTGCAAATGGCCATGGCATTGGTGTGCCATGGAGGTTTGAAAAGCAAAGTAAATGAAAAATGGATTTGGACTTGGGTGAAGCTGGTTGTTTGGTTGGTGCATGTCTATGCACGGGGGTCGTGTGATCCGATGCCCCAGGGTTGAGGTTTGTCGTCCAAGTCAGTTAAGGACCGGTCTTTGAGACACCACTTGCTATGCCTATAATGGGCTATGCCAAAATTGTGCAACCACATGTCTCCAGTGTCGGGCTGGGATCTGGCTAATTAATTTGCAAAGCTCTATCGTAGTTTACCCTGTTGATGCGGTGGGTTGTCATGTTACGACTAGTTGTAGTCCCACCTGGCATAAGAGGGGCACCCCATTAACTCGGCGGGTTTCTATCCAAAGGGGGGATCTGTGAAACCTTAATGTGGGTGGACTGCGATGGAGCAATGCATTGTAAAGGTCTTGTCATGTGCTCTAGACCTCTCACCAAAGGAAGTGTTAGGTGGTATCGACGGATGCCAAGCAAACTAGAGAATTCATGTCATGTGGGAAAGTGAACAACCTCTGCAGAGTGTAAATATATTCGAATAGCCATGTCCGCGGTCATGGACATGCTGGCAATGTCACTCAAAGTTAGCTCTTGGTTTTGGTTTTCAAAAGAAATATTGAAATTGGTTTTGGTGGTTTAACCAAATTAGGTTTGAGCGGGAAGCCATGTGACAGGAGGGTATCCTTCACCATCTTCATGATGAATGTTATCCAACTGAAAATAGATTTGCAAAAATGAATTTTATCTACTGTAACCTGCCTTGAAACTTAATATTTGTATTTGAAACAAAATTGGCTTTATGCAAATCAACCTTAATATGCTTTTCCTTGATGTATCCCTATGCATGTCATTCTGTTAATTGACGGGTGTAACTTACGAGCACGGTTGTTGTGCTCACTCTTGCTTGATTCATGAATTGAGCAGGTGAAGATCCCTACGATGATGGAGATGACCAACTCAATTAGGCCGCGCCCTCTAGCCAATCACCTGTGGTGTACTGGGTGGACACTGTCTTTTGCTTTTCCACTGCGTTTGTGTGCTCTCGGTTGCTGGAGCTTGTAAGCAACCCCTAATCAAACCTCCTTTTGTTGTTAATAAAGTTGTGTGGATGATTTTGCTGTCACTTGCTTGCTGTGAGAACTGGTCGATGATCCTTGGGGACCAGTTTGGATCGCAGTGGACTTTAGGCTTGTCCTCAAGCCCCACGACCTCCTCGGGTTGGCTCCTCCGGACCTCCCTCGAGTAGCGCGTGGAGCTTGGGGAGGTTCTGAGGTCCAACGACCTCCTCGGGTCGGGACCCCAGACCTCCGGGTGGTCTATCGGACCTCTCTGGAGGTCTAGAGGTCCTACCGGGATGTCCTCTCGGGACGTCCTGGGAAGTCCTTTACGGACCTCCCAGGAGGTCCTGAGGGTCCTCTCGGGACGTCCTGGGGGGTCCCTTTTTGGACCTCCTAGGAGGTCCTAAGGGACCTCTCGGGTGTGCCTAGGGCCGGGTCGTCACAACTTACATCATGGAATCGCAGGACATGGACGACTTCGACATGCCAGCCCGACGTGGACAGTCCCGCGACAAGGGCAAGGAAAAGGCTCATGCGGCTGAGCCCGGCCGCCACAGCGTATCCGGTCGCCCGGGCGTAATCCATATCGACAATGTGAGTTATGAAGAATTTACATCCTTCTTACGATTTTCACTATACGGTGCACTTACATCATGGAATCGCAGGACATGGATGACTTCGACATACCAGCCCGACGTGAACACTCCCGCGACAAGGGGAAGGGGAAGGCCAGCGAGGAGTTCAACGCCGAGCTAGCAAGGAAGGGAAAATGGCCCCGGTCCACACAGTAGGTCAGGTCATTACGTAGTAGTCCCCCGTCCTACCCCCCATGTTTTTTACTATCCCCTAAAGGCATGCATACTTATATGGTCCGGATGCTTGTGTCGCAGTGTACCGTAGTAGTAGTGAGGATGACTAAAGCAATTAGCCAAACCATCATGCCATGTCACTACGTGTAACGTGCTTCTGTCCGCAAACTCTAATGTAGTTCTGGTTCCGTGTCTCCGCTAAGCCATCAAAGCAAGCCTATATTGCAAGTATGCCTCTTCTAGTGGAATCCCAGAAAGAACCATTCACACTGACATCGAATCCTCCATGTTTTAGGGCATCTTCATAATCATAACGAGCGTTCTCAACCCCTTCAATCATATTCTGTATAAGCTTCATAAAGTACTTCATCGACTATCTGCCTATATACGTGTATACGTTCAGACGACTTCATCGAGGAGAGACTCCATATTTTGGAGAATCTTCATCATTACAATGAGCGTTCTCAGCCCCTTCAATCATATTTTGTATATTATTCATAAAGTACTTCATCGACTGCCTGGCTATATACGCGTATACGTTCAGACGACTTCATCAAGGAGAGACTCCAATAGTCCTCATACCTTTTTATCCCACTTCTAAAAGACAACAAGTGTTTCAGCAGACAGTTTGCTTGGACGACAACCTCAAGGTTATACCTCGTTTGATATACTTATCAATCATCCTTTCTCTAAACGAATAAAATTATACAAAAATTACGGAAGCAACAACACTCTGACGGGAGGCTCCACAAACAGTTTCGTAATTTTCTTAAACTCATTTGCTATATTTTGAAATTACTACAAACAGCACTGAAACTGCGACGAAACCCTGATTTCAGAGAAAAGGAAACCCTACTTTACAAACCTCCGTGCCCTTATTTCTTAATGAAAGTTTTTTGTACAAATCTCAGTGCCGATATTTTTTTGAATCAAATATAATTAAATAATATTTAAATTTTAAAATTTTTCTTTTTTTCTTCAAAAATTGATTTTGCACCACGGTGGCCACCACCACCATGTCGCCATCGGGCGGCGCCTGCGCGCACCAGGTCGAGGCGCTGCAGGTGCGGTGGCGAGGTGTCGCTTGTCCGCCTGGTACCCATGATAATATTAATCATTTAGGGGTCAGTTTTGCAAATTATGGTGAAAGAGGGCTACTTTATAAATTAAATGTTGCTACAGGACCAAAACAGTAAAAAAAAATTCGGCTATGGGCAGGTACGTGGGGGAGCCCTAAGGACGGGGAGGAGTCAGTCATCGGTGACGGCAAGATGGGGAAGCAGATCCTTTGCCTTAATGCAATGAAGGCAGAGGAGCACAGGGCATTACCTTAAGGCAAATAGCAACCATCCGATTTGGAAATGAAAGGCACAGATAAATCGCTGCAGGACGGTCACTACAAAGAAAAGAGCATAAGGTTCCATCTGCGAGATCACCGCATAAATTTGGTATTGTGTCATGCCGTTTGAACTGGAAATGCCTTGTGCTTCTCTGATGCGAAGGGTGGGGGAGGAGGCTACTGGGGTGGGGGCAGCAAGCTCCAGCCATGCTGAGTAGATTGACTACCGCCTACCGGTGCATGCTCCATCAATAGATCAATTGCAATGCTTGGTAAAAAGGAACAGAGAACTTTGGGTGTTTCATGTTTGGAGAATTTTTTAAAACAATATTAATTTAAAAGATAATTATAAAAATAAATAGTTGTTTTTTTTTTTGTAAAAGTAGGTGTCTGTCGCCAATTGAAATGGCGACAAAACCTAGGCACTAATGATAGAAACCTCTGCTCTGTTTTTTTTACTGACTATTTTTTAGCACATAGTTTGTCGGCAAATAACACTGATATTATATAACATTCAGCATAACGCCATAGCATTTTTTGTCAACAAATCACAATGATATTACATAACATTCAGCGCAACGCCACCACATATTGTCGACAAATCACAATAACATTACATAACACTAAACGCAACGTCGTCACATATTTTGTCGACAAATCACAATAACATTACATAACATTAAACGCAACCACGTTACATACTTTGTGGACAAATTATACTGACATTACAAACCATTCACCACAACGTCGTTACTACCTAGTTTTTCGACAAATCGAAGTGATATTTCAAATCATTAGGCACCACATATTACAACAGGACGAATATTTCCTTCTCGTATCCGTGGGATTTCTTTGCATATACATCTAAAAGAGAAATTCCAACCAGCAAGGCATCAACGCATGAACTTACACCTGGTGCCTTTGATTTGCAAATCCAAGTTGAAGCGTCTCCCTATCCATCTGTGGCTCCGTGGATACAACCAAGTAGCAGTGTTAGTGTCAGCACAAACAATCGCAAGAGCGTATCAGTTGCAACGCCCCGTGTCATTACCCTGAGGGTAATCACACTTAGGCACACGGATTACTATTCGTTTGCCCAGTAGAACACTGCTCCAACGAATAGTAAGCCATTTATCAGGGTTAACGCAGCAGAACAATAAAATAGAAACTGTTCTTTATTACAACAGTAGCCACACAAGACTATAGTTATTATTACAAGTATTACACAAATACAAAAGGGAACATCCTTGCTTCTCTAGCCTGCCTTGAGTTACTGGCTGCCAAATCGTCCCACGTGTCAAAGATGGCGTCCATCCCGCCCTGGTCATCATAATCAACGTCTTCCCCTTCTACGACTGTCGTTGGTACTTGCAAGCTCCTCATCCCACTTGGGATAATTCCCAGCCGGATTTGGATCTAAGCAAGGGGAGAGATAGCAAGAGTGAGTACTATAGTGTACTCAGCAAGCAACAATAGCTAAAATGCATCTGATGAATCTATCTCTTGTCCTTATCAAAGTCCTACCTCATCTCTTATTCTGACAATAGTCATTAAAACTTAGGTTGCAATTTTAATTCCGAAAAGACTACTTGATTACTTGGAGAGAAGATAGACCCCCGACGGTTCCTGTAGACTCCAATCCAAGAGACTGACACGAATTCATGATTTGATAGCACTGCGCAGGCTTGTACCACTTTACCCATAGTTATTCTGAACTCTAAATGAGTCGGGTTCCCTGCATTTCCTTTGATGCGGGTTCAAGTTCAGAATACAGAACATTTTCCAGATTACGTGATTAAGTCTCCACCCATTACTTTCCGTCGGTGCTGATTTAATCACGTTGCTGACCTCGTCATACACCGAGTTCCAGTAATGTTGGTTGGGGCGGCCAACGTCCGTGCCCAACACTCCACCTTGGGGCGGCTCACTTCCCGTGCCCAAGCACTCCAATGTGACCCGTTGTGGAGATCATAATTACGTAATAAGGTAGCATTTTCTGCCCGTCGAAACGGGAAAATGGTTGGTACTGATTTACGGCCTCTGACCGAGTAAGAGTTTTGTTTGTCCTTATATTATAACCACCCGTAAAAAGGAGCCCACCTTTACCTCATCATCATCGTCGTCGTCGTTTCCCCTGCCCGGGCCCCCTTTTACCAGCCTAGTAATTCTCATCTCTTTTCTCTACTCATTCTCATTTTTTATCTTTATCTCATTTTCATCTTTCTTATCTTTTTCATTTTCATCTCATTTATTCAATTTGATTTTTGAAAAATAGTTTTGATGCAATACATATAAGATAGAGCAAGATACGGTTTACATTTAATATAGCTATGTTAATGAACAAGGGAGTAGCTTGCCTGTGGAACTGTAGGAAAGATCCTCATCGACGGAATCGATACTAGCTATTCTTGTTGGTTCACCCGCTGCAATTTATACGAGGGTGGGAAATAATAAATACATAATTAAATACTTATCAATAATATGTGCGACTATGTGCATGTTATTCAGATGATTCTTTTTGTTAGCGGGTTTTATTTTAATAACCCTTTTTCGAACCCCCGTTAGGTTAGCACTCCCCCACTAATTCTACTGATTACTTGCTCTCGGGTTGGAATGGCCAAAACTCATGTTCTATCGCAGGGAAAACTAAAATACTACTCGTACTAGGATTTACTTAGGTATATCGAATTTTATTGGCGCAATTACTCCGAAGAGGTTTTTATTTTATTTTATTTTATTCCACAAACATCTAATTATTATTATTATTATTATTATTTTAAATAGACTCGGGTTGTTTATTTTGATTGCTTTAACCGGATTAACGGATTTTCCAACGCATCAAACTATCTATTTAGGTTAGCTGTTTCGACCAGTGATTGGTTCAATAATTAACCTCAGATTTATTCTACGGCTTTTCTCGTATTTTCTTTCTACAAGTTTGGTCTACTGAAACTTAATCGTCCGCGGCTTTAACAATTGCTAGACCGAAAATTATATAGCGCCGATATATACTAATACCAATGATCATCTAAATTATTATTATCAATACTCATTGGATTTT
The DNA here is from genome assembly GCA_036346405.1 of Phyllostachys edulis. NCBI lineage: Eukaryota > Viridiplantae > Streptophyta > Magnoliopsida > Poales > Poaceae > Phyllostachys > Phyllostachys edulis. The sequence goes on from CM070566.1 coordinate 56,094,227, forward strand.
AATTACTACTCCTCTCCCTAATCCGACTCTCCTAAACTAAATTCCTATTTTCTTCTACCTAAATCCCCATCTCCCACCTAATCTCATTTCTCTCTCCTCCTCTTTATCCCAGCCGAAAATCCAAGCCTGGCTCCCATCTTCTTCTCAGACCTTCTCACAACTCCTCACCTCCTCTCTCTCTCCCTTTACTCCTCCTGGCCAAAATCCCCCAATCCCCCAATTCCCCTATTCCTATGTTTCCTCTTCCTCACTTCACCCTCCAGGCGCCTCACCCCCAGACGCCGCTTATCTCCCCACGGCGGCCATGCTCCTAGCGCCACTCCTCTCGGCTTCTACCTCCTCCCGGCCGGCTCGATGTTTGCGCCGCCCGCTCTCCCCTTGGCCCGTCTTTGCTTGATGCGGCTTGGTGCTTGGCCTTGCCTCCCACCCGATCGCCTCCTCCCGGCCACCTCCTCCTTCCTGCCATGTCCATCACGCGTGACCTGCTTTGTTCCTCTATTGCTGCTCGGCTCGCCGCCCCTGAGGCCCTGCGCCGCCTTGCCCTTGGTTCCCGGGGCCCCGCCTCTCCTACTGCTGCCCCCACAGGCGCCCCACGGCCTCTCTCTCGTCGCCGTGGGCCCGACCCGGTCCTCCTCCGCTCCCTCCATCGGGCTGGCGGAGGCCTGGCCACTGGCTCCTCCTCGGCTCGGCCTCTTACGCCATTGCCTACTCATGCTTGCTCTAGCCCGGCCCGGTTCCCTTCCTCCCCTAACCTCACTTCTGATGATTCGGATATTAATTGCTTTGGTTGATTTTACCTCTTTGCTAACTAAAATTTGTTGGATGCATATGCATGCTGCTGATGGTTCGGCTGGTATAAGCTGATTCAGAGGAAGGTGATGGTGGTGATTGTGGTTGCTATCCTTGAGGTATCACCCCCTTTCTCTCTTCCCCCCGACTCCCTCCCTTGCTCTGTGATGTGGTGAGCTGAGAGCTAGTTGTTGGCGTTGCTGTGAGATGTTCTACTTGTGAGTGATGTGAATGTGCAAGGCATACTGAGAGGTAATTGGGGTTACCTCAGGTTGGGATTTGAGGCAGGGTAAGAGGATGGTAGCGCAGGCTTCGCGCTGGTGCTCTTCTCTTCTCCCTACTGGGGGTGGCTTGCAAGCGATGATCGTGGGAAAGCTGAGCTTGCCTTGGTTCCTTGCTGCCTTGATGCCTTGCTTCTCCTCTTCCTTGGGCTCTAGTGTTGGTAGTAAGGTGAAGGTGTTGGAGAAGCCCTTGGCTCTGCTCCTCCTCCTTGGCTATGAAGTGAAGGTGGCTTATGTGGGAGTGAGGCAAGCTGTTGGCCTTCGGTTTGGGGGTTATCTTGTGGGCTGGCTTATCACTTCCCTGTTGTGCCGACTTATTTCTTGCTCCCGGGCTCCAGGGGGCTGATTTATCTCTTGAGAAGGGCTGACTTATATTTTACTTGGGGCTGACTGGCTTATCCCCATCTCTCTTGCCCTATGTCGGTTGGGTTATGGCGGTTGCAAGATTTTTCTTGGAGAGGTTCTTATCCTCAGCACTGTGCATCACTTTTCTTTTTACCCTTTCCTATTTACTCTAATTCTAGTACTCTCTTATGCAAGGCTGCCCTTTACTATGATCTAAATGAGCTACTATTGATGGATTTGGCAACATGGCTATTACTGTGGCTTTTCCGGCTGATCAGAATGATTTACTGTGGTTGTGGGATTCGGATGCCCGATAAAGCTTTGGCTGAGGGTTGGGTTTAATGAAAGGTGAAATGTGGGCTTGTGGGATTATACTGCGATTGTGGTAATGAAAAAGGTGGGTGTTGGATTCTCTCGATCTTTGGATGAGGATACTCCTAGAAGTAAATGTTGCCTATTGACTCTGGTTGATCTGGATACCTTGATTACTAAAGGAGTCGACTAACTCAGGTTGGTCAGGGTGCCTTGGTGATCGAGGGACCGGTTGACCTAGGTTGATATGGAAATCCTATTGTACTTCGGGAAATTCTGACGGCAACCACTCTCCCTTCTAACTAGCTATTACCGCACTCTTTTTGTTTGGCTAACTGTTTTCTAAGCATTTTGGTTGCATGGGAAGGAAAGGTGAAGAATGACGAAATGAGATGTCGAGAAGAGATTCGATGAGATGATTGCAAACAACATGGATTTTAATTAAATTTTGAGATGAATGCAAAGACAACATGGATTTTAATTAAATTTTCTTTTGTAATTAACATTGTAATTGTTTTGTAAAATTAATCTTGTATCCATTCTTGTGTTGTAAAGTAATTTTTGTAACGAAAATTTGGTTTGTAATATTTTAATTCTGATTTATAAACGGACTGTTATAAAACTGTGATGTGAATAAATAATGTTTGCTTAATTTGCCAAGCTCATTGCGTTAATTATGCAATTAAATATTAATTGAGATTATGCTTGAGATTAATTTAATGAATTTTTTACTTAAGCTGATTACCAATTATTGTTGATTAGCTTAGTTTTAATTATGCGGGTTCTCACATCCTCCCCCCCTTGGAAAAATTTCGTCCCCGAAATTGGACTCTCCTGAGGGGATTTTGTGGTAGACTTTGCGTAGTTCCCTCTTGTTCCTTGACGTGGCTTCACTGACAGGGTGATTTTTTTTTCTCTTGTGCCCCGCACTAATGTATAGTCTGGTTTCTTATCTTTCGATCCTCTTGTTGGATTCTGATCCCACGGTACTGCAATCGCTTCCCCTCGAGTTTTCTGATGGACGCTGGTTTGGTTTCACAATCGGTATTTACTTCCTTAGCGGCTAGTCAATCCAGACCTATAATTACTTCTGGTCTCCTTACTTTTGTAACAATAAGGTTTACTAGTAATGCATGAGATATGAAGAAGAGAGTCTTCTCTAAAATCTAAAAGGTTAATGCTTATAGAGGGTGGAGATGATGGTGTACCCGTTACTGCACTTGGTGCTCCTCCAGTCTGCTCGGTAGCCACGTGAGTTAGGCGTGTGAGTCCTCCTCTTCCAACTCCTTTCATGACAGCTTGTTCGTCTCCGGCTTGCTTCATATGGGTGATCTGTAGTGGTGCTGGGGTAGTCTGTCTTGGCACAAATGCTAGTGGTGGTGGGGTTCCAGACATTCTCCATGGGTGAGGGCAGTTAATCTTACGATGTCCGGGTTGCCCACAATTGAAACATGCATCTGTGCCCCTCAGACAATCTCTCGTCAGGTGGTTTCCTCTACACTTTGCACATCTAATTTCTATGGGTATTGGCTCCGGCTGAGTTATTGGTATCTGAAAAGGTGGGTTGAAGGGTCGCTGTTGGGGTGGTCCATCTATTGGTGGTTGCTGCTGCAGCCTATATGGACGAAGTTTACGAACAGGTGAGGTATGGTGGTCAATTTTGGCTTTCTTCCTCCATTCTTCGGTGAGGTTAAGGTGTTCATTCTCCAGGATTATGGCTCTATTGGCTAAGTCTTGGAATTCGGTGATTTTGTGGATGGATAGAAGCATTTTAAGATATGGGTGCATTCCATTCAGAAATTTCTCTATTTTCTTTTCCTCGGTATCAATGTCAGCTGGGGCATAGCGGGAAAGGTCATTGAACTGACTAAGGTATTCTACCATCTTCTTTCCTCCCTGAGTTAAAGCTCTAAACTCACGCTTCTTCAGTTCCATACTTCCTGTGGGTACATGAGTTTCAGTGAAACGTAATTTGAACTCGGCCCATGTGAGTGGTAGCTCGCTGATACGGTTGCGGTTATAATTGAGCTACCAGGTAGCTGCAGGTCCGGTCAACTGGTGTGACGCATACCACACTTTTTCTGCATCTTAGCATCCTACTATGTCCAGCTTCTTTTCTATCTCAATCAGCCAGTCACTTGCATCTAGTGGATCAGTAGCTTTAGCGAAGGTAGGAGGGTGAGTTTGTAGGAAATCACCCAAACTAACCCCGCTTGCTGGTGGAGAGGTAGTAGGTGCCATTCGAGTCAACAGGGCCTCCATAAAGCGGTTTTGGTTTTCTTGGGCTTCTCTTCTGGAGTTCTCTAAGAATTTAAGTACATCAGCCATTATGCCTACAGGATTGGTTGCTCCGGTGGGTGGTAGTTGACTAGTTCCTAGCATGGTGGTAGCTTGGGGTTGAACAGGTGCTGACTCATTGAGGTTCACTGCTGGATTTTCTGCGGACGGTTCTTGTGGTATGAGTTCCGATGTTAATCTTAGTTCACGTTCTCCGCTTCCTTGACCTTCCATCCTGTAGGGGGAGGTGTCAAGAATTTGTTACTTTAGTGGTTATGTTGGTGGCATATTCATCTTGAGGAGTCTGCTGATGGTATTATTAACTCTTTATTCTTTAGCAGTGGTTTGTGGTAGAGAAGAAGGCATTATATTTATCTGGTAGAAGTTAACCGCGGTTGATTTGCATTAATCCATACACATGAGGCAAATAAAACCAAGAAACAAGGAGATGCAACAAGACCCAAATCCTATTCTAGCTGAGTCTCTCGTGCTCAGTCACGCTTGAGATCCCGTTCTCAAGACCGCCCGAACCACGTGTTTGGGACCGCTCAGAGCTTGCCTCTGAGTGCGAACCTACACTACCCTGGGTCCACGCGCCCAGGTACGCTCGAGATCCCGTTCTCGAGACCGCCCAACTACGTGTTGGGGAACGCTCAGGGTTCATTCCTGAGTACGCCCAGGACTTCGCTCCTGGGTACGCCAGAGCTGCACGCTCGGAGTGCCACGGACCACTCGTCCGGGAAAACTGATATGCAGAAATGGGATAAGGCACATTTTTACATCGTCAGCCTTTATGTGTTTTCTTTAAGTATGGTTTCATTCTTTTAGAATGCTAACGGTTTAACTTAGTGATTCAGATGAAAAGATAAGAAATGCTATGGGTATGGTCCATACTTATCCAACGAGTGGAAGAGCAGGTCCATGCTAGAGTTCTACTCCATGCCTCTAGTCCCGGCATGAAACTTATGACCTTATATTGATACTTCCCAGCCTATAGTCTTAAATCTTCTATCCTAGGTCGAATTGCTAGCCTGACAGGTTAATTAGCAGAAATTAACAACACGAGTCCTACGATGAAGCACACGTTTTCCCCCGTACTCTCCCGGTCGGAAGATTAAACGTAAACCTCCTACGAAGGAATGGTTCTACGTTAGTAGGCTGTCATTCTAAGGAAGATAAGACTTTTAACATAATACTTTTGAAATGGGAAGAAAATAGAAGTTGATATTGAGATGAGAGCTAATAAAGTAATTAGTGCAATATAGCAAGCGAGAAAAGCACACCTAAGTTCTTGCTACAGTTTCTATTTTATTAGCGTGGCCCTATCTTATTGCTCTGATACCACCTGCAACGCCCCGTGTCATTACCCTGAGGGTAATCACACTTAGGCACACGGATTACTATTCGTTTGCCCAGTAGAATACTGCTCCAACGAATAGTAAGCCATTTATCAGGGTTAACGCAGCAGAACAATAAAATAGAAACTGTTCTTTATTACAATAGTAGCCACACACGACTATAGTTATTATTACAAGTATTACACAAATACAAAAGGGAACATCCTTGCTTCTCTAGCCTGCCTTGAGTTACTGGCTGCCTAATCGTCCGACGTGTCAAAGATGGCGCCCATCCCGCCCTGGTCATCATAATCAATGTCTTCCCCTTCTACGACTGCGTTGGTACCTGCAAGCTCCTCATCCCACTCGGGATAATTCCCGGCCAGATTTGGATCTAAGCAAGGGGAGAGATAGCAAGAGTGAGTACTATAGTGTACTCAGCAAGCATTAATAGCTAAAATGCATCTGATGAATCTATCTCTTGTCCTTATCAAATTCCTACCTCATCTCTTATTCCGAAAATAGTCATTAAAACTTAGGTTGCAATTTTAATTCCGAAAAGACTACTTGATTACTCGGAGAGAAGATAGACCCCCCGACGGTTCCTGTAGACTCCAATCCAAGAGACTGGCATGAATTCATGATTTGATAACACTGCGCAGGCTTGTACCACTTTACCCATAGTTATTCTGAACTCTAAATGAGTCGGGTTCCCTGCATTTCCTTTGATGCGGGTTCAAGTTCGAATCTGAGCGTTTTCAGTTACGTGATTAAGTCTCCACCCATTACTTTCCGTCGGTGCTGACTTAATCACGTTGCTGACCTCATCATACACCGAGTTCCAGTAATGTTGGTTGGGGCGGCCAACGTCCGTGCCCAACACTCCACCTTGGGGCGGCTCACTTCCCGTGCCCAAGCACTCCAATGTGACCCGTTGTGGAGATCATAATTACGTAATAAGGTAGCATTTTCTGCCCGTCGAAACGGGAAAATGGTTGGTACTGATTTATGGCCTCTGACCGAGTAAGAGTTTTGTTTGTCCTTATATTATAACGACCCGTAAAAAGGAGCCCACCTCTTACCTCATCATCATCGTCGTCGTCGTTTCCCCTGCTCGGGCCCCCTTTTACCAGCCTAGTAATTCTCATCTCTTTTCTCTACTCATTCTCATTTTTTATCTTTATCTCATTTTCATCTTTCTTATCTTTTTCATTTTCATCTCATTTATTCAATTTGATTTTTGAAAAATAGTTTTGATGCAATACATATAAGATAGAGCAAGATACGGTTTACATTTAATATAGCTATGTTAATGAACAAGGGAGTAGCTTGCGTGTGGAACTGTAGGAAAGATCGTCGTCGACGGAATCGATACTAGCTATTCTTGTTGGTTCACCCGCTGCAATTTATATGAGGGTGGGAAATAATAAATACATAATTAAATACTTATCAATAATATGTGCGACTATGTGCATGTTATTCAGATGATTCTTTTTGTTAGCGGGTTTTATTTTAATAACCCTTTTTCGAACCCCCGTTAGGTTAGCACTACCCCACTACGGCCGTTCTACTGATTACTTGCTCTCGGGTTGGAATGGCCGAAACTCATGTTCTATCGCAGGGAAAACTAAAATACTACTCGTACTAGGATTTACTTAGGTATATCGAATTTTGTTGGCGCAATTACTCCCAAGAGGTTTTTATTTTATTTTATTTTATTCCACAAACATCTAATTATTATTATTATTATTATTATTTTAAATAGACTCGGGTTGTTTATTTTGATTGCTTTAACCGGATTAACGGATTTTCTAACGCATCAAACTATCTATTTAGGTTAGCTGTTTCGACTAGTGATTGGTTCAATAATTAACCTCAGATTTATTCTACGGCTTTTCTCGTATTTTCTTTCTACAAGTTTGGTCTACTGATACTTAATCGTCCGCAGCTTTAACAATTGCTAGACCGAAAATTATATAGCGCCGATATATACTAATACCTATGATCATCTAAATTATTATTATCAATACTCATTGGATTTTAATTACTACTCATCTCCCTAATCCGACTCTCCTAAACTAAATTCCTATTTTCTTCTACCTAAACCCCCATCTCCCACCTAATCTCATTTCTCTCTCCTCCTCTTTATCCCAGCCGAAAATCCAAGCCTGGCTCCCATCTTCTTCTCAAACCTTCTCACAACTCCTCACCTCCTCTCTCTCTCCCTTTACTCCTCCTGGCCAAAATCCCCCAATTCCCCTATTCCTATGTTTCCTCTTCCTCACTTCACCCTCCAGGCACCTCACTCCCAGACGCCGCTATCTTTCCCCCACGGCCGCCGCGGCTCCTAGCGCTACTCCTCTACGGCTTCTACCTCCTCCTGGCCGGCTCGATGCTTGGCGCCGCCGCCTCCCTTGGTCTCCCCTTTTGCCATGAGGGCGTCGCTTGGTGCCTTAGTCTTGGCGCCGCCCACCCCGGTCTGTGAGACCCGATGTTTATTAGGCTCATAATACTTAGTCATCCAATTGACCCTAGTATTATCAACCAAATAAACCCGGTCTCGAGAGATGTATACTCCCCAGGATGCAGTATACATACCTCACACCAAAAGAATGTATCAATTCCATACAACACATAGAACATAAGCAACCAACCAGAAGTTAACATTAATATGGAATAGATATTACAAAGAGAGGCCCTTAGGCCAAATAACAATTCTACAAAGATAACAGTGAAGCAAAAGTGCCATAAAGATGGCTATAACACAAAGCCAATCGGTGTGCCTTAACCCTAGGCATCTCGTAGGACCGCCAAGCTAGTCGTCAAGAAAGCGCAACACGTAGCACAAAAGAGAGGCTCATGGAGCTCTCCTTCTTCCTCTGCAACAAAAGCCACAAAAATTGCCACAACCACGGGCGGATGAGTACATAAAGTACTCCGCAATACTTACGTGTGAGATAAAGAACTATAAATAGCTACATGCAAGCTTTATTTAAGTGGATGAGGCTTTGGACTCATTTTAGCATAAAGCAACATTTATTTGCAATAACATAATAGATTGAAGGCAATTTGACAAAGCATTTTTAAATGTTGAAGTAACAACGAGATAATAACATAATAACAACAACAAGAACAATCACGGAAGTGACTATCCCAAGTCACCACAACAATAGCATGAACTCCCGTTCATACCAACCATGTCAAGTTTTAATTAAAGGTTGTAGTCTAGTCTTGAACGACCTTACCAAGCATGTCCATAACCTAGGACGAGGCTATTCGAATAGTTTTATCCCTGCAGGGTGTACCACTGTACCCACACGCCGACCGCCTTTCCTTTACGCACACTTCGAAGGTGTCTTTGCACGCTAAGTCCTACGAGACCTTTCCAAAGGATGAATGCTAATTACGAGCTGCACAACCCACGGGAGAAGGAGACATCACAACCTTCCCGGAAGCTAATGCTCCCTCCCACACTATACATATACATTTGTTTTTGAAAACACACCAACCGAGCTCGCTCATAATTAACACCTCCTAGAGTACTTAGTCAAGAGGGGTTCCATATGCCCTCAGCGTGGTTAGTCTGTGAAATCGCTGGCTTAGTGACCCAAGTACTCGGTCCTTAGGGACCCGGGCATACCACCACATTCCAAAAACCGCACCATCCATCCAATATGCCCAAGTCTAAATCAATCTTTTATTTTCAGTTTTGATTTTACAAATTAATCAAAGCACAAGTGCTGGACATATAGGAGTAATAATCAGTTTTGAGTGATCAAGACCATCGACTAAGTCGATGATCGCCCATTTCTACCGAAAACTAAGCATGTCTAAGCCATTTACATCGAAACTACTAAGTGATAAGAGCTCATCCAATGAGCTCCCACCACAGCAAATAACCTAGGCTCATGGTAGTAGAGGATAAACAATTCCTACAGATTATGCAACTATAGGATTGCTAGCGACATTTAACACAAAGTAGCATGCATACATAGAAGTAAAACAATATATTAAGCTTTAAAGTAATGGGACAATGATGGAAATGATCAAACTGCTTGCCTTGTTGCTGGCCAAATTGTGGCAGAGGGTCACTCTCGGGATCACCACAAATGTCGAAACCTAACGGAAAAGCGAGAAAGAACCGATAAGAACGACGAAAAACAACAAAGACAGCACAACAAACGAACTCCAAAAGCCATGAAAAATTTACAGCAGCAAGACAATGATTTATCATGACTTTAGCAACAAGAACCAATTGATTTGGATTCTCAATGCAAAAGATATGATGAAATCAATTCTGCTCAGCCTATTAATTAAAAATATGCTACTGTTCATCACAAAATTTTCTAGAATAGCAGTGAAGCTGAAATTTTTATTGTAAAACCAGCACCTCATGAGATGAATAACACAATTGAGTTCACCTCATTTGGAGCTATATTGCACTTTCTATAATCTTTCAAAAACAAGAACTTGAACAAAATTATAATACACAAGTCCTCAATTTCCTAACAGCAATATGCTCAAAACTAATTTTCACAGTGAGTTCATTAATAGAGGAAACCAACAAAGTTGGTCTCACCCAAAAATAATCTATAGAGCATTAGTTATACATTTTACAAGTTAAGTATTGTTTTTGAGTGTATATTTAAAGTGAGTTTTAAAACCTAATGGCAAACTGTGCTCTGGAGTTGAACTCAACTTACAATCATTTTTGGATTAAAGTCAAGTCCAAGACAGAGCCAACACAATTTGAATGACCTCATTTGGAATTAAAATGAAAGAGATACGAAATTCTAAAGTCTATACCTTATTTCAGTTCATAATTAAGGATGTACTGGAATTTCTAAAACTCACAGGGGTATGGGAGGACGTGAGCCACAGATCTTAGATCCAACGGCTCAAGATCTCCCAGGAGAACATCACACACGCGCACGTGAAGTCCAGAGGTCCTGGACCTCTTAGCAACTCACATGCGCGAGGTGAGGGGGTGGTCGGGGCCGTAGATGGGAAATCCAACGGACCACAACACAGAAAGGAGGTCCGGAACGGACCAGATCTAAAGGGGAGGTCCTCAACGGTTGAGATCTTCCAAAGGAAGGTCCAAACTATCAAGATCTCCCCAAGGAAGATCTACATCGTCAAGACCTCACAGGGAGGTCTGGGCGATCCAGATGTTCAAGGAGGTCCTCGATGGTTGAGATCGTCGAGGGAGGACCTTGACGGTCAAGATCTACAGGGAGGTCATGAGCGGTGAGACAACCTAGGGAGGTCCTAAGGGAGGTCCTCAACGTCCACAGCACCTCCGTGGAGGTCAGGACGGCCACGATTGCGCAAGGGGAGGTCTTGGACGCTCCAGATCTCCTCGGAGGAGGTCATGGAGGTCCCAGACCCAGCGCCTTAACTCGCGCACGCGCTTGGACATGAATAAATGCGCGCGGGACCATGAGGAGGCCCGCGCGAGGGAGGTTTTAAATGCACGCACTAAAGGGTGGATTAAAGGCAGTTAAGACATCCAATGATTACAATGATGGGAGCAAATGATTAGCGCATTAAAATGGTGAAGCCTTGTCCTAAAACGACAATGACACGCTCGGGACGTCCGACAAAATCCCGAGCGTGAAGAAGTGATCCTCGCCGGCGATGTAGAGCCCGCCGGTGAGGTCCAATGATACCGTTGGGTCCGCAATAACCATGCGCACCCAATGGTCCTCCTCTCAACGGCGGCGACGGCCTTGAACGCCGTCGAGCCGGAGAGGGCAAAATTGACCAGCACGGCCAAAACCGAAAAGCAAAAATGAAGCTCCGCGCAACAATCAAGCTGGTGCCAACTTAAGCTCCGCGACATTCATTCATGCGGGTGCCAGCACTAAATGACTAACAGGAGGTACCTGGAGGTCCTAAGGTGCTGGGGAGGTCGTGGAGGTGATGGCCGGAGTTGGGGAAGACAATGAAGCTTCGCAGCTCACGGCACCAGCTCCAAGCTCAGCTTTGTCCACCTCTGAAAAATGCCCAAACAAAATAAGTTAGAGTTAATTTCCAGGAGGTTTGGGGAGCACAAAGTGAGCAAGGGTTGAAGAAGGGAGCCACTGGAACCCTTAAGTCACTGAGGAGTTCCAAGGACTTCAACAATGGCAGCCACAAGAGAGGAGGTGAGTGAGGGAAGAGCTCACCAACCTTGGTATGACAGGCTCCAAGTGTGTAAAGGAAGCCAGCAGGGGAGCTCGAGTGGACACTTATAGCCTGAGGTGAAGGTTATGAGCTGGGGCTAAGCTCCATGGTGAGCTTAGCCCACGGGTTGGTCCATGGGGTGGACAAGACACAAAGGTGACAACCTGGCAGGTCTGAGTGGACATGAGAGGCGGAAGGTCGACCAAAGTTAAATGCGGTCGAAGAAAGAGTGATAAAGGTGCCTGAGGCTGGCGCGCATTAACTCCACCGCTCAGAGCACGCATGCGCGCCAGAGGAAGGAGAAGAACAGGGGAGGTCCTTATGACCGTTGGATAAGACCTGGGGAGGTCCTAACCATCGGATCTCATTTTCGAACCGTTATGCTTTAAGTGGTGGGTGGAGGTCCCACCACACGATCAAGGATGGGGAGGTCGTGGCCTCCGATTTTTAATGTCATAAACGCACGTGAGGAAAAGGGACAGAGGTCCGGCGTTGGATCTCCATCCAGCGGTGTGGACCTCGATGAGGACTTAACTGCACGCGATCAAAAGACATGAGGGAGGTCATGGCCTTTGGATTTAAATCCAAGGGCACCGACACGATGGGGAGGTCTCGATATGATGCGCAGCAGCAAGGGAGGTCAGGACCTTTAGATTTAGATCTAAGGGCTACGATCAAAAGAGGTGGAGGTCTGAGCTTGCTGCACAAGGGAGGTCGGGGCCTTTAGATTTAGATCTAAGGGCTACGATCTCACGTCTTGGGGGAGGTCAGTGCGCATGAGACAAAAAGGAGGTCGTGACCGTAGATTTTAATCTAACGGTGCACAACAAAAGATGGGGAGGTTGTGGCGCTTGATAGCAGGGAGGTCGTGAGTGTTGGATTTGATCCAATGGCTACGACCTTGGTTAGGTGGGAGGTTTGTTTAGTTTAGGTTGAGAGGAGGAGGTCGGGCCATGGATCTTGGATCCAAGGGCTATGACCTCACGCAGTGGGAGGACTGACCGAGTATGTTGGGGAGGAGGTCGTGGTGTTGGATTTGATCCAACGGCCACGACCTCAACAAATGGGATGACCTCATTGCGATGGTTTAACACTCGAGGAGGTCTTTGAGGTTTAACACGTGGGAGGTCATGACCATGGATCAGCGATCCAACGGCAATGACCTCATGAGGTGGGAGGTCTTTGCGGTGTTAACATGAGGAGGTCGTGGCGGTTGGATGTAAATCCAACGGTGCGACCGATCAAGGTGGAGATGAGGTCTGGCGAGGTGCAGACATGGTTGGGCTGGACCGACTTTGAATATGGCTAGCCCAAGGAGCAGTGTAGGCTTTTAAATTTAGTTTTTAACAATTGAAACTTAGCAGAATTATTTGAGATAGCAAATGAACTCCAAATTTGATGAAATTTTAACTGGAGCTTGCTGACAATGAGATCAACCTTGCATAAAATTTCCAGAGGTTATTATGCAATGCATTTTTCTCAGGAAATTCATGAAGGTTGTTTAAAGGATTGTTTTGCCTCCAAAAATTACCAACAAGTGTTATAACTCTGATTTTTTTAGAGGGTCCCATATCAGTTTTGGGACCAAGGAAAATATATTCCAAATGTTTGGCACAAGATTTAAGATAATTGGAAAAGAAATTTGACTTTTGGTCAACAAGAGCTTTGTGTTTTTGGATTACACAACTCTTGGACAAGAATTACATAAGATTTTAGGGTTTTTCAAGATGTGAGAAAAAGTTTTAATTTCTACACATATAATTATACTTGATTAACCCTAATTATACATTTGGGATGTTACACGGTCGCCTCCTCTCCCGGCCACCTCCTCCTTCCTGCCGCCCTCATGATCCACATGTGACGGCTTGGTTCCCTCTTTGCTCGGCTCGCCGCCACAGGCCCTGCGCCACCGGCCCTCGGTTCCTGGGGCCCCGCCGCCTCTCCTACTCATGGCCCCCAAGCGTCGTGGGCCTCCTCTCGTCATTGTTGGGCAGGCAGGTGCTCCTCTAGCTCCCTCCATCGGCGCGCCGGGAGGCCGGCCACTGGCTCCTCTGCGGCTCGGCCTCTGCCGCCTTTGCCTACTACTTGGCTTGCTCTAGCCCGGCCCGGTTCCCTTCCTCCCCTAACCTCACTTCTGATGATTCGGATATTAATTGCTTTGGTTGATTTTACCTCTTTGCTAACTAAAATTTGTTGGATGCATATGCATGCTGCTGATGGTTCGGCTGGTATAAGCTGATTCAGAGGAAGGTGATGGTGGTGATTGTGGTTGCTATCCTTGAGGTATCACCCCCTTTCTCTCTTCCCCCCGACTCCCTCCCTTGCTCTGTGGTGTGGTGAGCTGAGAGCTAGTTGTTGGTGTTGCTGTGAGATGTTCTACTTGTGAGTGATGTGAATGTGCAAGGCATACTGAGAGGTAATTGGGGTTACCTCAGGTTGGGATTTGAGGCAGGGTAAGAGGATGGTAGCGCAGGCTTCGCGCTGGTGCTCTTCTCTTCTCCCTGCTGGGGGTGGCTTGCAAGCGATGATGGCGGGAAAGCTGAGCTTGCCTTGGTTCCTTGCTGCCTTGATGCCTTGCTTCTCCTCTTCCTTGGGCTCTAGTGTTGGCAGTAAGGTGAAGGTGTTGGAGAAGCCCTTGGCTCTGCTCCTCCTCCTTGGCTGTGAAGTGAAGGTGGCTTATGTGGGAGTGAGGCAAGCTGTTGGCCTTCGGTTTGGGGGTTATCTTGTGGGCTGGCTTATCACTTCCTGTTGTCTTGACTTATTTCTTGCTCCCGGGCTCCATGGGGCTGATTTATCTCTTGAGAAGGGCTGACTTATCTTTTACTTGGGGCTGACTGGCTTATCCCCATCTCTCTTGCCCTATGTCGGTTGGGTTATGGCGGTTGCAAGATTTTTCTTGGGGAGGTTCTTATCCTCAGCACTGTGCATCACTTTTCTTTTTACCCTTTCCTATTTACTCTAATTCTAGTACTCTCTTATGCAAGGTTGCCCTTTACTGTGATCTAAATGAGCTACTATTGATGGATTTGGCAACGTGGCTATTCTCGTGGCTTTTCCTACCGATCGAGAATGATTTCTTGTGGTTGTGGGATTCGGATGCCCGATGATGCTTTGGCTGAGGGTTGGGTTTAATGAAAGGTGAAATGTGGGCTTGTGGGATTATACTGCGATTGTGGTAATGAAAAAGGTGGGTGTTGGATTCTACTGATGCTGGATGAGGATACTCCTAGAAGTAAATGTTGCCTATTGACTCTGGTTGATCTGGATACCTTGATTACTAAAGGAGTCGACTAACTCAGGTTGGTCAGGGTGCCTTGGTGATCGAGGACCGGTTGACCTAGGTTGATATGGAAATCCTATTATACTTGAAATTTCGGCAACCTCTCTCCCTTCTAACTAGCTATTACCGCACTCTTTTTGTTTGGCTAACTGTTTTCTAAGCGTTTTGGTTGCATGGGAAGGAAAGGTGAAGAATGACGAAATGAGATGTCGAGAAGAGATTCGATGAGATGATTGCAGCAACATGGATTTTAATTAAATTTTCGAGATGAATGCAGCAACATGGATTTTAATTAAATTTTCTTTTGTAATTAACATTGTAATTGTTTTGTAAAATTAATCTTGTATCCATTCTTGTGTTGTAAAGTAATTTTTGTAACGAAAATTTGGTTTGTAATATTTTAATTACGATTTATAAGCGAATTTGTTATAAAGCGTGATGTGAATAAATAATGTTTGCTTAATTTGCCAAGCTCATTGCGTTAATTATGCAATTAAATATTAATTGAGATTATGCTTGAGATTAATTTAATGAAATTTTTACTTAAGTTGATTACCGATTATTGTTGATTAGCTTAATTTTAATTATGCGGGTTCTCACATCAGTGTAGTCCCTAACCAACACAACGCCATCTTGGATATCTTAAGAACACCAGTAAATGTGGTTACTAGCGAAACACTTCTTTTTACAGCTTCCAATCTGAACTATCTTTTTTTAATAATATCACACAAATAAAAATGTTTATTACAACATTGCTGAAGAAGCAATTCAATAAAATTTGTTTTTGTGGAAAACGGCCGATTGGCCGTGGCCAAACCGTCACGTATAATGTATTCAAAGGCACATGGCTTGAACGATTAAACATCCGCTTTTCATATTATTTCAACTCTTTTCCCATTTAATTGGCAAAATAATTTTTATTGTTATTTACAATTCATTAGTTTATAATATTGTGCAGAACATATTTTATTCCTATCTCTAATAGTCTGCTTACATGACATATACTCTAACAATGACTAACCATGTTTTATATAGCGATTATTTTAATCTATTTTTCATATAAATGAATATACTATTACAAACGTATAATTGCCCGTTAAATTCCGATTAATTGGCCGAACAACGATCGGTCGGTTGGCGGCACCCCTCCATCCGAAGAGCGCGTGCCCCTTTTTCACAACAATATTTGGAACCACAGTGAGTAATTATGACTGGCCAAATCCGAAAAATGACGTATTAAAACAAGTAAATTTCCAGAAATATACTGCAATGTCAACCATAGCCTAATAATAAATAATAAATGATTCTTTAGTGAAAAACAACTACTCGAAGATTGAAAGTTGAGTTGTATTTCGGTTTAATATAATAAAAGTGTATGCTGACAACAGAATTAGTGGTGAATAAACACCACATCGTGTTAAGTAGCTTACAAGTCAGAATCCTCTATATGTATAAAGGGCTGATCAACTGTACATAGTGAACTTCATAAATATATCGGATGTGTGAAAAGGAAATATGACTGTACATCAAGATGTCATTGAAATCAACAGGAGATCAACAAAACAAACCTGGCTGCTACTTTACGCATCATGATCCTCACTGTGTAGAAGAAATAGCACCATGCCATTCTTAGAGTTGAATATAAAAAATCTGAAAGTCTCATATTCCTGAAGGCAGAATCATTTCGTTGTTGGAACTTGATGGGAGTACAAACTTTTGCCATTTCTTCTTCACAGCAGAGGATCTGGAACCCTCCTTATTTCTTAAGAGTCCTTTTCTTTTTTTAGATGATGGTCGCTCTGGCACAACAGAATTCTCTGTAGGGCTGACCTCCATTGGATGAACTTTTTCCATGAATAAAATCTTCGGCCTATTAGGATGCTTCTTCGCTGCATCTTCCCAAGTTTTTCTTGTTTCTGCTTTCACTTTGCAATCAATCTTGACTTCCATAAGACGTTTGATGCATTCAATCTTGATTGCGTGAAGCCCATCTAGATCTTTTATAGAGCAGATGAAGTGAGAGAAGCTGTGGCAGAGCACCATCACAGATTTCTGGTAGGGTAGAACTTTGAACCACAAAGCATAGGCGTTGCAGGCTTGGGAATGCCCCATCTGTTATGACAAAATTCTCAAGGCGATCTGCAGCCAGTTTGAGAAAAAGCAAGCAACGCAAGTTACTCAGGACTGTTAGTGTAACGTCCGTTTTCGGACGATGCATAGTAGTTACCTTTCCGTTTCGTTCTTCGCCGTAATTCAAACTATCAATAATTTCGAAAACCTTTCCTTCCTTTCGGGTTGTGTTTCAAATGTAATTTCGGTAACATTTGAAATTCAATTTGCAAGTTTGAGCTTCCCCTCTATCTTTCAGGCTCAGCCCATTCCTTCTCCTTGGGCCAAGCCCACTCCAGCCCGGCCCATCCTCTCCTCTTTTGGCCCAGCTCTAGCCCGGCCATCTCTTCTCTCCCCTCCTTTTCCTGTGCGCCCAGGCCACTGTCACCTTCTCCCTTTTCTTCTTTTTCCCGTGGCCGGCGCCTTTGCCTGCGCCCGCTCGCGCCCTCTTGCTCCCGCCAGCATGCCGCGCCGCCTGGGTCCTCTCCCCGTCATCACCACAGTGGTCGCCGCTCTGGCCCCACGCCGCGCGCCACCGCAGCTCCAAAGCCGCGTCTCCCTCTCGCCCCGTCTTGTCGCCGCCCAAGCACGTCGCCACTCGCCTTTGCTCTGTGCGCGGCCAAGTCGTCCCAAGACGCCGCGCCCGCGACGCAGAGACGTCTGTTGCTGACGTCCTCGCCGGTGCTTCCCCACTGCGCGTGTGTCCTTGCCGCCTCGGGACCGTGCCGCTCAGGACTGGACCCCCCTCTCGGCCCTCTTACTCCCGCGCCATGGCTCCATATAAATCCCCCTCCACCCCCTTGCTTGAGCTCCCACGCCGCCCCGAGCTCCGGTAAGTCCCCGAGCAGAGCCCGAAGCCACGCTCCCTCCCCTGGCCGCGCCGCCTCCGCGCCTCCTCGCCGCTCCGGTGAGCCCCCGCCCACGCCGACCGCGTCACAGGATGCCCCGTGATGCGGGGATTCCATCCCCCTCCTCCCTTCGTCTTCTCCATCGCCGAGAAGTGTCGCCGCCGTGCCTCCTCTTCCTCCGCCCCGGGCCACCGCCGCTGGACCTCCTCGGGCCGCCTCGTGCCACCCCGGCTCCACCCTTTCCTCAAAGGTCTCTATCTGCTTTTGCTCGGATGCACGAATCTCCAATCTGAAGGATTGAGTGACCTCCTGTCTGATTTTTTTCAGTGACTTCCTGTCTGATTTTTTCAATGAGCTCATCTCTGAGGGATACAAGAAGATCCTCTCGTAGCTTTGCATCGCGCTCGGTTTTGGCTCTCTTCCTACTCCGGTACGATCCGGAGTCCGCTTGGAACCATTGTTCCCATGTAACAAAAACACCAGCGCCTCTCGTGCGACCCGGATGCTCATTGTTTCCTAGGGCCGCAGAGAGTATATCTTTCTCCTATGCGCCTAGAATGAGCCTTGGGAAGATTGTGCACTCAGCGTTATCTGCAATAGCCCGACATGTCATTTCACTTCCTATGAAGTTATGGAGTAATTACAAACTAGGTAGTTCGATATCTTACCGGACGCTGGGACACTTCACGGTGTTCGGGTTTGGAAAATACGCTTCCCGTAGGCCCAATACATAACCTCGCAAATAACCACCATCGGGGCGCACATCGGTGATCTCGGAAATAGCAGGAGACATTGAACAGCTTGCTGTTGTTCTGATCCTCCATATCGGGGCTTTACCCGCATACCAGTGCCGTGCGAGTGCGTGGGGTGCTTGTTTTTTGCCTGGAGGGCCGTGTGCGCCGCACTTTCACTCTTAAATTCATCTGTCGTCTTCTTCGCCACAAACTCGGCCCAGGACTCTTCCAAGAATAGATACTGTGGAAGGCGGCAGATCCTTCTCCACGTAGTTCTTGACAAGCGTGCTCTTGAAGTTCTTCCACGCTTTGCGCGCAGTAGCAGCGTGTCGTCGCACGAAGTCCAGGTGTTCTACTGGGATCTCGAACGATGCGAGAATATCCGCTAGCACAGCAGTTTTCAGTGGTCCGGGCACCACCTTCCACGAATCGTAGGTGATCTTGACCCGTTCCCGTGCAACTATTCCGACCGTTCTCCGGAATAAGGACGCTACTCGGTGAGGATTGATAGGGGTCCCAGACTGATCGACCTCCGTGATGGTAAATCGGCCCGTGGGCCTTTTCGATATTTCTCTTCTTCTACCGCGGTTGGATATTGTTCCAAAGGATGGTGCATCATCAGACACATGAGGCGGTGATGACTCAGAATGAGCGGAAGACATCTTCACAAGAAATAGAACATCATGTGAACAAATGAAATCAACATAAAGCTAAGATTTAACATTTTGATATTGCTATCAGATGTAGAGTAAGCATTCCAATTAGAGCTCAAGTACAAACCTGATTATCAAAACAATTTCAGTACAAGACTATTATCATCACAGAGCATTCATCTCAAGCCTACCACACCACATTGCAATATATTCCAGTAGTAGTATCAAAACAAATACCATATGAATAACTGACTCAAACAAATACAAATTCCTAAAACAAGTACAATTATCATGAGGGACCATGACAGATTATTGATAGAAATAGTTAGGGAAAGGGGCATGGGGGTCGGCAACTCGGCATTAGTTACCTTTAGGCGTCGAGGAGAAAGACGAGCGAGGAGTAATCTTGGAGCAGCAGGCGACGTCGAGGGGAGGCTCGCCGGGCTCGGGAGGAGGAGGCGGGGCTCGGGCGAGGAGGCAGTGGGCTCGGGGAGGCGCGGGGGTCAGAGGAGGAGGCTCGGCGGGCTCGGGGGAGGCGCTTGGAGGAGGAGGCGTCAGCAGGATCGGGAGGAGTCGCGCCCGGCTCGAGGAGGCGTCGAGGACGGCAAGGACAGGCTCGGGGAGGAGGAGCGAGAGGAATTGAGAAACTTAATCGTTTGAGAGTGGCGGGCACGGCAAACCCTAGCTAGAGTCCGAAAATAAATAGGGATGGACATCACAGACGGTTCTAAATTAGAACCGTGCGTGATACACTATCTGAGCGGTTCTAACTTAGAACCGTGCGATATATGATGTATCCTGAGCGGTTTTAGTAAACAACCGTCGTGATATGTGATATATCACGAGGCGGTTCTCACTTAGAAATGCGTGATATGTGATGTATCCTGAGCGGTTTTAATAAACAACCGTCTATGATATATATGTATCCTGACGGTTTTAATAAATAACCGTGCTGTGATATACATATAAGACGGTTTGTAGTTCAAGCGATGCGTGATATTATTTTGTATTGGTTAATATCTAGATCATTTATTTGCTAGCCTCGGGAAATGCTAGCCATGCCCTCTTAAACAAGCGAAAAGACAACAAGTACATGTATATACATCCAATTCACATTCATTTGAGAAACAATCACATCCATTTCACAGTACAAATCAATTAATTAACTCAAATGAACTAAAATTAACCATTCATCATAACGTACATACATATACACACATTGTTCAATTAATCTTTAAAAATTAGCCCTTCATGATGATCGACGCGTATGTAGCTAGTTTCGTCACGTTCTTCTTCCTCGACCCTTATGCTATTTCCGAAAGGAGGCAACTCGTCAAATTGATTGTATTCTTCCTCGTCTACTACATTCTCAACTCCGACAATCCTCCTTTTTCCATGAAGAACTACGTGGCGCTTCTTATTTCTTTGGGTCGGTAACATAGAAGACTTGAACAACAGTTGCTTGAAGACGAATGGTTCGTCTTTGTATCGACACGTTCGAGGTCCACGGTAGTGACGCCGTGCTTGTCGACCTTCACTGTGGGAGATGGACCCAACGGCACCGAAATAGGGGATCTTGAAAAGCACGTGGTCGAGCTCCCATATCTCCTCTATTTGCCCATAGTAGGAGCTCCTCATTATGATCTTGAATGCATCTATCACGGACACCGCTGATACGGTTAGTGCTTTTTATATCCCGAGCTGCGTATAGAATGTGTACCCATTTATGTCGTTACCCTCGCCATGTTACAAGCTGTAAATGTTGGTCCTTTTGCCAACCATGTCAACATATCACTTGACGAGCTCCTAGCAAGTCGCTCCTTCAACCATTGGTTGAACCGCAAATGCATTGTGTTGTCTCGTGATCCAAACATTCGGCCGCACCGGATTACATTGCAAGCACGTCCTTGTCTTTGGTTGATATCTGAGGACACTTGGTCATGTGTTGCAAGACCGTGAAATGGGCTTGAGCATACGCATCCATATTTGGAGGATTGCTTTCCTCCGATGGTCCCGATACCCTCGAGCCTCCCCTCATGGCGAGATCGAGGCACACCTATCGGTTCGACTGAGCCATGTAATCGGCAGAACTCAATGACCTCTTCGGTTGCATAACCTTCGGCGATCTTGCCCTCTGGCGAGATCGATTCCGTACATATGACTTGAGAATTCCCATGAACCTCTCGAGCGGGTACATGCTACGTAGGAACACGGGCCCGCACATCTTTATCTCCCTCACAATATGAACAATGAGATGGACCATGATATCGAAAAACAGCGGAGGGAAATACATCTCAAGATCACATAGAGTCGTCACCACCTCGTCTGCGAGCATCTAGTCCCGGGATCGATGACCTTCGAGCAATTGTGTTAAAGAAATAACACGGCCTCATGATTGTCTCTCGGACCTTGATCGGCAAAATACTTCTAATTACAGCAGAGGAGCATTTGTGTCATCAACACATGACAATCATGAGACTTCATGCCAATTAACTTCAAATCTTTTATCGAAACAAGTTTCTTCATGTTGGCGAATGTAAGGACGAAACTTTCACACCATGCAAGCACCGCACGATTCGGTTCTCTCGGCCTTGGACGAGTGTAACAAGTAGGGGAAGATGCGTTCGTCCTTTATCGGTTCTTGTTGGTGCTAACTCAGGTCTGATGTCCATATCAACCAAGTCAAGCCGTGCGTTGACACCATCCTTTGTTTTGTCACGAATGTTCAGTAAGAGACCAATCAAGCTGTCACATACATTCTTCTCTATGTGCATGACGTCGATGCAGCGGTGAACTTCTAGGTGCTCCCAATAAGGTAAGTCCCAAAATATTGATCTCTTCTTCCACATGTTCTTCTTACTTGTCCTCGATTTACATCCCTTTCCAAGCACAACATCTAAATCCTTAACCATATCATAGACCTCTTTTCCGCTTAAATGCCTTGGAGTGAGGCTGTCCTCCTTCTCTCCGTCGAATTGTTTCTTCATCTGCGGTATGGGTGAGCCCTCGAAGGAACCTACGATGATGCATGTACGGTTTTGCTTGAGTGATTCAGCCACACACTCTCGGTATCATCTAAGCGGTGAGTCTGGGCTTTGGCCCTTTTGTACTCGGCACGACAGATTAGCAAGGGTAGGATAATCATTTATGGTGCGAACAACAAGGAGCGTAAAGTGAAGTTCTCTCGTTTATCGCATCCCATACTGCACCCTTCAATCCACAAGTATTTTTAGATCTTCCATCAATGGTGCTAGGTACACATCAATATCATTTCCGTGTTGCTTCGCCCTTGGATAACTATCGACAACAAAATATACTTACGCTTCATACACAACCAAGGAGGAAGGTTGTAGATCTGAGCGTCACGGGCCAAGTGCTATGTCATTTGCTCATGTTACCGAAAGGATTCATTCCATCATACTCAATCCAAACCTTATATTCCTCGGTACACCGAAGTCTGCAAACCTCCTATCGATGTTTCTCCACTAGGCGGAATTAGCAGGGTGTCTTAACTTTCCGTCATTCTTACGCTCCTCTGAGTGCCAATACAACAGTTTTGCATTCTTTGGGTTCGCAAAAAACCGCTTCAAATGGGGAATTACAGGAAGATACCACGCCACCTTAGCAGGAGGTCCTTTCTTCACCTCGATTCCCTCATCGTCATCTGATTGCTTCTTACGCTTGTATCGAGATGCGTTGCACACCGGACATACATGCATGTTTGTATACTCGTTACGGTAGAGGATACAGTCGTTCGGACATGCATGTATTCTTTCTACTTCCATTCCCAATGGACAAAGAACCTTCTTGGCTTTGTAGGTGGTTTTGGGCAACTCGTTTCCCTCGAAGCATGTCCGCTAAGAGACCTAATGACTCAAGTGAAACTCTTGTCGGACCAACCGTTGCTTGCCTTCAATTTCAGCGGTTTAAGCACGGATGACAACCTTGTGTATTCGACTTGCGGCACAGGAACAAAAGTTTCTCTAAGTCCTTCATTCGCCCGGAATTGAACATACTCCCTCTCATCACGGTTCCCTTCGCATCATGAAGCATCGATCTAGATTGTCATCGTGCGGCCTATCCGAATCGAACCACAATCGATATCATTCGGTGGCATATCGTTGACTTCTGTATAATATGCATATCGTTGACTTCTGTATAATATGCTCTTCACCGTGGTGGTCCAACATGTATAACCCTTTTGAAACCCCTTGAATCAAGTGTGCTTCGATCTGCGCTCGGTTGTTAAACATCTTGATTCTCGTAGTCAATGCATGGACGGTACATATATTCCGCCCCTTATTCAACATATCCTCCTCGGCGGCTCTTGTAAGCAGAACCGTCATTAATGTACTCTTCACTCACACGGTTCTCGGTGTACATCGACCGGTCCATCACACGGTTCGTATTGAAAACCACGAAAATAAATAAAGGGTGATGACTTTCAAAGCGTATTTTACGAGGCTTAATTACGCTTTTTCATTTTACATTTTTTGGATTTTATTAACTTACATGTGGGCCCTACTTGTCGGTGACTCATTTTTATTTCATGATTTTATTTATAAAATCTATGGCGATCCCACATGTCATGGACTCGTTAGTTTATTAACTAAATGATTAAAAATAGTAGGATTTGAAGCTCACACTGGGCTTAGGGGTGACATCGCATTGCTATAATAGTCGTGGCTCGGCCCTAAGGTCGCCTGAGGCGAACCGACGGTGATGTCCCGTGGAGGCGCTTGAAACTAGCGATTTGGCGTGCGCTGAAACTACTCAAATTAAAGGATGCTTATACTCGATATCTCACCTCGATCACGAGGAAGGTGTCAATGAAAGTCGGGGAAGGTCCAAGGCGGCTAGTCGTCGATCGGTGAACAGAGGCGACGGCGGCAAGCTCCTCGGTGACAATATATAGCTGAAATGGACCGGTGGCTCGGTGAGGTGGCGATACTCAAACCAAGACGCGGAATGGCGATGGACCTACCGTGGCGCCGAGATGGAGATCAAGAAGACTACTGTTGGTGGGGAGCTATATATATGCGTGATGAGTTAATTATCACGGACGGTTTTAACAAAAACAAATGCGTGATATTGGGTAATATCACAGAGCGGTTCATGTTTGGAACCGTCATGAAGTATCCTGAGCGGTTCGACCAAAAACCGTCGTGATATTGGGTAATATCACGAGCGGTTTTGGTGAGCGCCTCGTGATACTTCCTGACGGTTCCAAACATGAACCGTCGTGATATGACATCTTCCTGAGCGGTTTTAGCACGGAGAATAACACGAGGCGGTGGGTAAACAAAAACCATACGAGATTGTGTTTATCTGAGCGGTTTCGATGAACAAATGCGTGATCGGCGTCGATATTAGCATTTACGTAGTAGTGGTGGCATGGGCTAGGGATGGGTTGAGCTTGAAATGGATCGGGCCTAGCTGAGTTTGATTGTTTGAGCTTGGGCGGGCATTGTCGTAGCTACAAACTAGGCGATGAAAGAAAGAGGACCCTAGACTTCTGTAGATGCGAAGGGGAGACACAGGAGATCCTCAAAGGTGGGAGGCGGTATTAAAGTATTAAAATGTATGTCTTTATTGCCTTGAAAAAGCCCCTCTTATTACATGAGGAAATTACCTATTTATGGTGTTACATCTAGTGTATAGGAGATTATAATTCCACCCTTAAAAAGGTCATATGCTTTGATACGGTCATAAGTACTACAAAAGCATTGGTTTGCATACCTAAATTGCAAACTAATGCTAGACCTTAAATTGGTGCTATTGGTGTTGTTTTGCAAAAAGTTGTGAAGGCCAAGAGGATGGATGGGGAGGCCGGCTAAAGAGAGGGAACGTGCTCTCGGGATAAAACCCTAGCGCATGCGGGCGGTCAATAAAATACAAAGAAACCAAATTCAAACTCAATTCCGAAATCAATGCATTTTCAGCCTGAGAATCTGTAATGGATTTGGATTGGAGCAATTCCAATTCGGATCTTTCTTTAAAAGAGAAATTAATTTTGAAATTGCTTGTAATAGGATAGTTTAATTTATTTTCAGCAATTAGAGTAGTTTAAATTTTGAATTAAAGTAGGAGTTTGCAATAGGAGTTGATTTCGGATACTGTTCATGTGGTATTGTTCATCGAATCGGATTTCTGTTCACCACGTGCACTGTTCACCGAACCTATATATTTAAGGGTAGACTCCTAATTGTAAGCAAGTTGGAGTTGAAGAAAATACTGAAAAGTCACATGTTTACGTAGCGCATAATGAGTACATGTGTTTCGAAAATTCTTCTAGAGAAAATGGGAGAGAAACTGTTGCTTGATTAATTCAGCATCGGTTTGCCTTTACTAATTTTTCTTTGTTCTTGAGTCCAATCTTACCAAAGTTCATAAAAAACCATACTTAGCTGCTACCAGGGCGGATCTATTGTAGCACACAAGGGTGCACAGGATACCGGGTCTAAAAATTATTTTTCTTGGATATAATTATGTATATGTAATGTGGACGTCCCTAGCCCAACATGAGGGGACACCCTAAGACACAGCCCAACCGAATATGACTCATCTTGTCTCAGGGACTCCTAGTCATTTTCGTTCTGAATCCGCCACTGGCTGCTTCCTCCAGGTTAGCTTTGCTCATTCAATTATGTTGCTCATTAACAATCTTGTTTGCGGCTCGCCACCACCACCACCACCACCACCGGGGCCCTCGGCGCCGTGGCGCCAAAGCATGAACTGAGGAGGATCTGGAGGTGCCCGACCTCCGCATCTTCACGTTCGCCGAGCTCAAGGCGCGACCAGGAACTTCAAGCCCGACACCATCCTCGCCCGGGGCGGGTTGAGGCGGGTGTACAAGGGCTGGTCGACGAGAAGACGATGTACCCATGGCATACTCGCACGGCATGGTCATCGCCGTCAAGAGGCTCAAGCCGGAGAGCATGCGGGGCCTACAAGAGTGGCGGTGCGTGCTAAGCTAATTAACATCGCCGTCGGCCGATCGAGTTATTCGTGTTAGACAACATATATAAAGGATAATAACACACACGATTCAAAGACAGTTTATTTTTTCGTCAAGCCGATCCAAAGATCTTTGAAAGGATCTGATATATGAGCTTAAAAAATGGGCTTATAGGTATCAATAGTTGTGGCCGTGGTTTAGCAGTTTAGCTTACACCAGATTCTGGTTCCATGACGCGTGTTGGGCTTAGCAGTTGGGCTTATTTAGTTGTGGCCGTGGTTTAGCAGTTGGGCTTATTTAGCCTCTTTTATTTTTAAAAGAGGCTAAATGTGAAGCAAAAAAAAAACAATACAGCCAACCAATAGTATAGTGATATGTGACTAAGCGTGGGTGCAGCCATGAAAACCCCAGATTCTTTGGGTCAACCGACTGCCTTAACTGACCTTATGCAGATTAGTTTTATGGCGAACCATTCTTGTGGGCGAGGCAGCCTAACATGTCTGCGGGCTTTTGTCGAGCCAAATTTAGAAAGAAAAAACTTATAAATAAATTATATTTATTAGTTGTACAAAAAATAACTCATGTTTTTTTTTCAACACAAATAACTCTCAGTAATTTCTATTCCAAAGAGAAAGTCTACTATTTTTTAAATTAGTAAGTTGCCCTCTATGCCTTGGGGTAATGATTCTTCTGGAATTACGGCCGGCCCACCAAGAGACTAAGCCCAATCGCGCGGTGGGCCAGCGGCTAGCTAATGTGGGAGGCCCAGCGTGCGATGGAACCGCGACTGAGGCCTTCGTCTGTCACATGTCTCAATCGCGAGTTGGTGGCGCGACCGAGGCCCGTGCCGGGCACAATCGCCGGTCTAGAACGCGATTGAGGCCAGTCACAGGTCAGGCCGATGATTGAGCATAGTCGTGTTCCCAATCGCCGACAGAAGCCTAATATTTTTAAGAAATAGTTTAAATAAACTTAGCTTTAATTTTACAAAATTAAATGGTTGGGAGAATTGTTTGTGAATAATTGTTAGTACCTTAGTGGTAAAAATGCTGGAGTTTGCTAACTACAATTGTTTGTAAATAAATCATGTGTTAATCGTTTTATGTGTATGAACCCCTTTTAAGTTTTTACACAAAGAACTCAAAATTTGGCGAAATATTTTATAAGCTTTGGTTCGGGCAAGAGGAGAATGGAGCAACGAAGATCAGATAGCAAGCCCAGCATTGTTGGATCAAGGATAATCGACTAGAGGTGGGTGAATAGGAGGTTTTAAAAAATTTCGACTAATTAACAAATTTAAGCAAGATTGTCTTAACAAAGCTTCCTAGCACAAGTGAAAAGAAAGAACTACTAAGCCTTATAAGACAATTATGATCTAATGTCTAAACTAGATATAATCCTAGATAGGCAATTCTACACAAGTTAATTGCTAGAAATGTAAATACGGAAGAGTAAAGACAAGAATAAACCACAATGAAGACAATGAAGTTTTTCCTGTGGTATCGAAGACTTACCGGTCTCCACTAATCCACGTTGAGGAAACTTGAACGAATCAAGCCGGCTCCACGAATTAAACCTCAATCCTCGATCACTATTGTTGCTCTTCCTCCTCTCCGGAGATGGAGGGCACGCAACCTTTTCACAATCTGTTGCCAAGACTCTTCACAATCTTCTTTGATGAGCTCACCGTACAAACTTCCTCCAAAGCCGTCTAGGTGCTGGCAAGCACCAAGAGTAATAAACCAAGTGTTTGCTTGAGGAAAATCAAGTGCCAACAAGATCAACTAATGATGTAATGCACTTGAATGCTCTCAACTACCTCAAAATGGGAATTCTAAGCAAATAAGTAGTAGAGAGTGTTTAAGAGCTCAAGAGTATTCAATGAGTGAATATGCTCAACCACACTCAGCTAGAGGCAGGTGGAGAGGTATCTATAACCCCCACCAACAAAACTAGCCGTTTGAACCAATTCCCTGAAAAATTCAGCAATTGCGGTAATACCGCCGTTCAAACCCGGTATTCCCGATTTTAGGAGTAGCGGTCAAAACAGTCGCATTGAATGTTTTGAACTAGCCGTTACAGAAAAATGTGTGGTACTACCGCCAAGTAGAATTCGGTATTACCGCACAGAGGTAAAACTGCTCGGCTATATCGGTGTTACCGATTTCCAAAGGATCAAAAACTCAAGAAAACACCCTCTCTAGAAAAATCGTACCGCCGTGTAAAACTCGGTATTACCGCACATCGGTAATACAGCTCAAGAAGTGCAGTCATATTGATTTTACCTGACCACTTGGTCCGACCCGACCAGTTCTTCCGATCGGTCCACATGATCGGACCACATGTTCGGACCACCCGATCGGACCACACGTTCGGACCACCGACCTGTGGTAGTACCACCATATAAGTATTAGTACTACCGACCTGCGGTAGTACCGCTTCTCACTTGCGGCCATATTGTTTTTAAGATATCAAGAAAAGCTCCTAAAAACATGTTCTCTGTAAAAAAAACATATCGCCACTTATTTCGGTATTACCGACTTGCGGTAATACCGCTCATACACTGCGGTCATACCGAATTTGGGGTTTCAATAAAATCATCCAAAACATGCTCTCTGGAAAATACATACTGCCATGAATATTTTGGAATTACTAACTTGTGGTAATACCGCTTAATACTTGCGGTCTTACCGATTTTTCTGAACAGTTTTCCAGAAGTAGAAACAAATGCAATGCATGACTTCTAGTTGATCAAAATGGCACAAGAATTAGATCCTCAAGCTACTAGCTATGATCCATCTTTATAGTACGACATCTAGCCTATACATCCGGTCTTTTCTCCAAACACTGAGACCGGTAAAATACTGTAAAAGGATCCTTAGATTATGTGATACCTTTGCTTGAGCTAAGTCGATCTCTATCACCTTTACATTGCCATTACCATGTCATCATTCATCCTTTGGGACTAATCCTTAAAACATCTTAGCACACATGTTAGTCCCTTAATACAATATTGACATTAATTGCCAAAACCATTTTTAGGGGCCTAGATGCTTTCAATCTCCCCCTTTTTGGTAATTGATGACAACTCAAATAATATGAATGATTTGAAAGATTTTGAATATACACCAAGTTGTATATTCTAGTTTTGACATTTTACTTGCAATTAATTCTTGAAATGAGTTCAAGGAGAAGAAGAGTTAATTGCATTCAAAGTCTATCAATAAATAAACAAAACTCCCCCTAAAGATGTGCATATATATTCAAGAGGTGATTTTCATACACATTTGTGTTTTGTTAGAAATTTCGACGAAGTTTCCTTTATTTATTGACTACGAGGAACTTGTAAACATTCAAGCAAAAGATAATAAGAAGATATACGTTTAAACACTTAAAAAGAAGATTAAACAAGGATGATAGCCAACATGTTGCATAGCATAATATAAGAGTCATGATGCAACAATTTTAAACTAGGCTATTACAAGCACACAAGTTCCAAGTATTTAAACGAAACAAGTTCAATATAGATAGTAGCAGCCCAAACTTCTTGCTTTCTTGCTTGCTCCCCCTTAATCTTTCAATTCTTTTCTCCTCCTAACTTCTCCCCCTTTGGCATCAAGAACCAAAAGGAATCATACAGCTGGATCTTGAGGAGGTGGTGGAGCTTGAGAGGTTGAGGCTTGAAGTGGATCTTGAGGAGGTGCGTTGGGGCGACGGCGCCTATAACGAGCTGGAGTAGATAAGGCTTGCTCAAGAGCGCTCACACTTTCAGTCAATGCAGCCAGCCTATTGTTGGTCTCAGATTGAAATTTTTGCTGAGTATTTCGAATCTCCAAAATAACTGAATAGATTTGACAGAGTGACTGGATCTTCAGCTGGAGCATTTTCTTGCACCTGTGGGAGAATTGCTGGAGGAATTGGACTCCCATCTCTTGGTTTATGGGGCAATTTGGATCGCTCCCTGTGCCTTCATGCCTGGCCTGGGAGAGCACCTTGGGACACCGCCACTTCTGCATGGTTCGGGCACAGTGGCGAGCACCAAAATGGCGCCTCGGAGCTTGCCTCCCGAGCGGCTCAATCGATCTTAATTATTTCAATCCAATGGTCTATATTTCATTCACCAATTCCAGGCACAGGTTTCCAACCAAACAACTCATCTTCAGGTTTGCCTGGCCAGGCAAAAAATCATCTACTTTCCAGGCTACCTCCAGGCACCAGTTTTTTTCAGGCATGGAACTCAGGTCAAACAAGCCCTATATGCCTTATGAATTCCTGGACATCCATCTCTGAATTGGATTTTTTTTTATGATAAGAGCCATAATATAAGGAGCAAAATAGATTCTTTTGATCCAATCATTCATGGAAGCTCCAATTTCCCTGATGATGAGATCAACAACATCGAACTTCCTTCGATTCATGATATTCTCTATGGTATTCCAGGCATGTCGTCGAATTGCATCAAAGTTGCCACTTTTAGGAAATAAAGTGTGATTGATGATTCAGATGATCAAGCTTGGTAACGGTCTTAGTCCTCCAATTTTTCCAAGCACAAAGTTTACAGTTTCATCATAGAACTGATGCCAAGCCCGAATTCTGAGTGCTCCTTTGTCAAAGATCTTTTCTTGAGTATCTGAGTATGTCCTCAGAGCTCGCTCAAATTGTAGGACCAGAAAGGCAACTGCAGGGGGGGGGGGTGAATAGACACTCGCTTAATTCTTCACCTTAATTAGATTCAACACGAACTTTTCTCCAATAGCTACGAGAGCTAAGAAGATCAGTATATACGCATAGTGAAAGCCTTGTGCTAAATCCAATCAACCCCCAAAGCAAAAGACCAACAAAAAGAACAAACCCTAAACTGGTAAATCGGTCAGATCGGAGGCAAAATTTCGGTCAGACCGACGGGCGGTTTGACCGACGATATAAAATCGGTCTGACCGGCTGACTGACGAACAGAGGAAAACAACCAAACTTAAATTGGTCGGGTGGTCCGACCGGCGTATAAAAATCGGTCTGACCGATTTCGTCCAGAACAGAAGGAACAACCCGAAAACCGAAACTCAAATCGGCCTAACTTTTGATCTACATGATGAAACTTGACCAAACTTGAGACACACCTTCCTAAGGATATCAGGAACCTATTCCAAGCAACGATCGTCCAGATCTATGCCAAAGTCCTGAACTTTTTGAGTTTGAGCGAAGGTGGGTTTAAAACCAGGCAAAAACAAAACTTAGATCCAAAAGCTTGCTCGTGGTCGATTGATGATCTAGATGATCCTAGATGTATTCCCACATGTCACAGCAAGCTAGATCTACGCAAGAACCCAAGCAAAAACCCGTGGATCGAAGAAGGCCCCAAAATCACAAAATAGAGAGGAAGAACAAAGATAAACTCAACTTGTTGCAATCTTTCTTGGATTGATTTGAGAAGATGAATGATTGTTGTTTACAGCCACTCCCTCAAGGAGGACAAAGCTCACACCATGAGCACTCAACTCAATCCATCCTCTAGAACCCTAACCTCTCCATCTTCTCTCTAAGCCCTAAAACCAAACTAGGGTTAACAATAATGAAAGGGTTAGTTGTGCTGGACAGCACCCCTTGCTATTTATACTAGAGGCTAGCATCTAGAGAATATTCCACTTAGGGCACCCATTAAAACCTAACACACAATGGGTTAACACACGCACGTATTTCAAAGTGCCGTCTTCATCATCGATTGACCTAAACCGCTTCACCATGCGCCGACCTGCGCCGCGGTTTAGCCAAAAGGTCACCAAGGCGGTATTTGGTAAAATTACCAAAATACCCCTTCTCGATCTTTTTGCGAAGACCGAGTCCCATCTTTGTGAAGCACCTCCCATGCTTCGCCACGTGTAGGTTGATCAACGGCTCTCATCATGTCAGCAAGTCTCTCCCGTCCGGCTCCCGCCGAAACCACCGAGGCACTTGCACCGACCCCCGCGCCGCTTGATCCAACCAGTCGCACCGAACTGCCCGTTCGGTCATCCTTGTCCATTCTGCGCCGCTTGAAATAACGTATAAAACAATTCAACATAGAACTTACGTAATTGATCAATGTTCCAGGAATTTGACAAAACTTGCCCATCAGACATGGCTAGTCGTACAGAACCTGGTCGAGTGACTTCGACTAAAGTGTAAGGACCTTCCCAATTAGGAGAAAGCTTGTTGCGATTTGCTTGGTTCTGAATCTTCCTTAGAACCAGATCACCTACAGCAAGACTGCGAGGTTGCACCTTACGACTATGGTACTGTCGCATGGCTTGTTGATAGACCGCTGATCGTACCAGGGCTTGGTTTCATCATTCTTCAAGGAAATTGACGTCGTCTATTCACCGTTCATTCTGATCATTTTCATTGAAACAATCAGTTCGAGCAGAGCCAAGCTTTAGTTCTGGAGGAAGCATGGCTTCAGCACCATAAACTAAGAAGAATGACCTTTCGCTGGTCGCACAACTGGTCGTGGTTTGAATGCCCCATTACACAAAAGGGAGTTCTTGGACCCAAGTTCCCGACCGTTTAACTAACTGGTCGAATACTCGGCGTTTGATCCCCTGCATGATGAGACCATTGGCTCGCTCAACTGCTCCGTTGCTCTACGAATGAGCAACAGAAGCAAAATGAACCTTGATACCAAGTTCTTCGTAGAATTCTTAGAATTGTCCGCTTGAGAACTGGGCGCCGTTGTCTGTGATTATACGACTAGGTACACCAAATCGTGTGATCACATTTTTCGTAAGAAACCTCGTAGCGGCCGCAGTTGTTGTTTTAACAACAGGCTCGGCTTCGATCCATTTTGTGAACATGTTAATCATGACGAAGAGGAACTCGAAGCCCCCGGGTGCTCTTAAGAAAGGTCCCAGAATGTCCAGTCCCTAGGTTGCAAAAGGCCAAGAAAGCGGAATGGTCTGCAAAGCTTGTGTCGGCCGATATACTTGTCGGCTATGAAACTGACATTGTACGCACTTCGTCACGAGCTCTGTAGCATCGTGAAGGGCAGTTGGCCAGTAGTATCCTTGCCTGAAGGCTTTACCGACCAATGTTCTGTAGAAATGATGTGCTCCACAGACCCCTTCATGGATTTCGGTTAGAAATTTAATGCCATCCATTTGAGATATGCATCTCATCAACACTCCGTGAGATCCTTGTTTATACATGGTACGTTCAATTAGAGTGTATGATTTGGCTTTTCGTGTGAGACGATCAGCCTCTACATCATCTTCTGGAATTATGTCATGCTGAAGATAATTGTAGATCGATGTCATCCAATCTCTACCTTGATCGTGACAGTGCCAACTGTAAATGACCTGTGGAGCATCCATGTTCTCACGATCGGTTTGTACGACCTGTAAGGAATCATGTATATTTTCGGAAGGCTCGACCACCGAGGGTGCATCGAGTTGCCCGAGAAAAACTCCAAGCGGGACAGTAGACCTCGTGGAGGACATCCGTGCCAACTGTTCTGCCAGAAAGATTTTCTTTCTAGGAATATGTTGGATCTGGAAACCGAAGAAGTGCTTTTCGTGTTTCCGTACTTCCGCCAGATAAGATGACATCTTGGTACTCGAGCATTGATACTCTTTCCCCACTTGATTCACTACTAGTTGAGAATCACCTTCCACTAATAATTTGCGACTCTCGAGCAAACGAGCTACTCGGAGTCCTACCAGTAAACCTTCATATTCTGCTACATTGTTTGTAGTAGGAAAGTTTAACTAGATGGCGTACTTTAGGTGTTCGCCATTAGGGGATATCAAGACCACTCCAGCCCCCGAGCCCTTGAGCATCAAGGAACCATCAAAGTACATTGTCCACTCATCGTGGTGTTCGTACTCGGGCCTTTGGGTGGGTTCAGGGTTTGTCCATTCGACAATAAATTTAGCTATTACCTGGGACTTGATTGTTGTTCGTGAGATGAAATGGATGTCGAACGTCTCTAGTTCAACCGCCTATTTTGCTATTCATCCTAATGATTCCTTGTTTCCAAGGACTTGACCTAAGAGATATCCGGTTGGTACGACCACCTTGTGGGCCTAAAAGTAATGCCTTAGTTTCCTCGAAGCTATAAGAAGACTATAGAGCAGCTTTTGTACCTGTGGGTATCTTTCTTTTGGTCCATGTAAGACTTCGCTCACGTAATACACTGGTCGTTGGATGCTATCACGCTCTACGACTAGTACACCGCTAACTGTCTGTGGCGTTGCAGCCACGTAAATTAGCAATGTTTCTCCCGATCTTGGAGAAACTAAGATCGGGGAGCTCATAAGGTACTTCCTAAAGGAACAACAAAAGGAACAAACCCTAAACTGGTAAATCGGTCAGACCGGCGGCCAAATTTCGGTCAGACCGATGGGCAATTTGACCAGCGATATAAAATCGGTTTGACCGGCTGACTGATGAACAGAGGAAAACAACCAAACTTAAATTGGTCGAGCGGTCCGACCGGCGTATAAAAATCGGTCTGACTGATTTCGTCCAGAACAGAAGGAACAGCCCGAAAACTGAAACTCAAATCAGCCTAACTTTTGATCTACACGATGAAACTTGACCAAACTTGAGACACACCTTTCTAAGGATATTAGGAACCTATTTCAAGCAACGATCGTCCAAATCTATGCCAAAGTCCTGACCTTTTTGAGTTTGAGCGAAGGTGGGTTCAAAACCGGGCAAAAACGAAACTTAGATCCAAAAGCTTGCTCGTGGTTGATTGATGATCTAGATGATCCTAGATGTATTCCCACATGTCACAGCAAGCTAGATCTACGCAAGAAACCAAGCAAAAACCCGCGGATCGAAGAAGGCCCCAAAATCACAAAATAGAGAGGAAGAACAAGGATAAACTCAACTTGTCGCAATCTTCCTCGGATTGATTTGAGAATATGAATGATTGTTGTTTACAGCCACTCCCTCAAGGAGGACAATGCTCACACCATGAGCACTCAACTCAATCCATCCTCTAGAACCCTAACCTCTCCATCTTCTCTCTAAGCCCTAAAACCAAACTAGGGTTAACAATAATGAAAGGGTTAGTTGTGCTAGACAGCACCCCTTGCTATTTATACTAGAGGCTAGCATCTAGAGAATATTCCACTTAGGGCACCCATTAAAACCTAACACACAATGGGTTAACACACGCACGCATTTCAAAGCGCCATCTTCATCATCGATTGACCTAAACCGCTTCACCATGCGCCGACCCGCGCCGCAGTTTAGCCAAATGGTCACCAAGGCGGTATTTAGTAAAATTACCAAAATACCCCTTCTCGATCTTTTTGCGAAGACCAAGTCCCATCTTTGTGAAGCACCTCCCATGCTTCGCCATGTGTAGGTTAATCAACGGCTCTCATCATGTCGGCAAGTCTCTCCCGTCCGGCTCCCGCCGAAACCACCGAGGCACTTGCACTGACCCCCGCGCCGCTTGATCCAACCAGTCGCACCGAACTGCCCGTTCGGTCATCCTTGTCCATTCTGCACCCCACTTAGTCCCGATCCACCTCGCCGTTGACCGTCATTGACCTCAAAGCAACCTGCACAACAATAGACAAACAAACCGTTTCTGGGAACAAGTTCTTCACAACTTGACCCACGTTAGCAAAAACATGCATCAAGCAACACATATGCAATGAAACCCATGAACTTGACCTAACCAACAAACATCGCCGCCATGCTGGCCGACGAAGAAGCCAAAACCGGTCAGACTGCCACATTGGCCGGTCTGATCGCCCTCTGGCCAGTCTGACTGCCAGCACAAGGTCGGTCTGACCGCCCTCTGGCCGGTCTAACCGCCAGCACAAGGCCGGTCTGACCACCCACTTGGGACTTAGCTACATTTCCTCCCTGGAAATCCGAAACCTACTGGAATTTTCAATCCAATAGAATTTTTGCCTAGAAGCTCCAAAAAATGTGAGACCAAGAGCAGTAGAATCTACTCTCTTGCCTACACCCTCTATTTTTGGCCCAGCTCCAAAATCCAACATCTCATAATGGCCGATCTGACCGATTTCCCAAAGCCGGTCTGACCACCCCCCTGGCCGGTCAGACCGCCGCTTGCCTGATAGCCCTTTGAACTTTGCCAAAAACACGAGATTCGACAAACCTTCAACGCCTTTGCCAATTGTATCATCATCCTAAGATCATGAGCATATCCCCATGATATCCACAATCTCCCCCTTGATGAACACATTGGCAATCTCCTCAAAAATACAAATTGGAGGTTTGAAATTGTAATTACACCCTTTCTCACGCAAAGGCACAACTTGGTCCAAATGTAAGAGAAAGTAATGGAAAAGACCAAGCTGGCTTCAGAATAGCCTAGGCAAGTGAGATCAGGCAAAAGAAAGCAAGAAGGCTTCAAATTTCAGAAAGGAGTCAAAAATCTCACTTAAGGTCCATATGAAAGAACAATTGTTGTATTTGACCTTTGATCATTGTGAGGCTCAAGAAATGCAAATCAAGATTAGAATTTGCAATAAGACCAAAAGAATGCAAACAATATGCTCCCCCTCACTATGATCATTATTTTCAAGAGAGAATTTGAAATTTTCAATTTCTCCAATTCTCTCCCAAAAAGCTCCTAACTTCTCCCTCTTACAAAACTTCTCCCCCATATCCAAAAAACTCTTTAATAACATTACATTTTTGCTATATCTTCACCCCCTTTGATAATGGATTCATCAAGGAATCATCCCTTCCTCTCATCCAGAGATAACAAATGCACAAGCAAGGAAGAAGCAAAATAAAGAGCATGCATGAAGTGCAATGGAGTGGCTTCATTCATTTTTTCAACTTAAGTAAAAGAAGCTTTGGAGATTACCCACAAGAACAGGCTAGCATTTCTATTATCATTCAAGACATATCAAGCCTGACACAGCTAGCAAGATCATGTTAAGACATGTATGGCAAAGCTAAGCTACTGAGCTCAAAATACCACACGTTGTTGGATTAAATTAAGTAATGCTTCAAAATTTGCAAGTTCAACAACAGGTATCCTAAAGTGATAATGGCCATGTCAGAATGTCAATGTGAGATCAAGAAGCTAGCAAAGGCCATTTAGGAGACAAAAGTCCTGAAATGAATCATTTTGCTCAAGTTTTTGTCAAAAGCCCAATTTTCAACTGTTCCTCATTTACAATGAATATTCAAGTTGATAAAAGGTTTATCTTAGTAAAGAAGATGCTGGATTAGGAGCCATCCGTAATCTCTTTCTAAGCTTCAACCAATTTGGACAAATTGTTTTCTTAGCCATGTGTGTAACATCCCAAATGTATAATTAGGGTTTGTTCAAGTATAATTATATGTGTAGAAATTAAAACTTTTTCTCACATCTTGAAAACCCCTAATCTCTCATGTAATTCTGGTCCAAGAGTTGTGTAATCCAAAAACACAAAGCTCTTGTTGACCAAAAGTCAAACTCATTCTCCGTTTATCTTAAATCTTGTGCCAAACATTTGGAAAATATTTTTCCTTGGTCCTAAAACTGATGTGGGGCCCCTCTGAAAAATATCACAAGTTGTAAAACTAGTTTGATAAATTTTGGAGGTAAAACAATCCTTTAAACAACCTTCATGAATTTCCTGAGAAAAATGCATTGCATAATAGCCTCTGGAAATTTTATGTAAGGTTAATTTCATTGTCAGCAAGCTCCAGTTAAAATTTCATGAATTTTGGAGCTCATTTGCTATCTCAAATAATTCTGCTAAGTTTCAGCTGTTAAAAACTAAACTTAAAAGCCTACACTGTTCCTTGGGCTAGCCACTTTCCCAAAGCTGGTCCAGCCCAACCTTTTCCCCTGGCTCGTCAGGCCTCCTCTCCACCTTGTTGAGGTCGTAGCCGTTGGATCAAATCCAACAGCCACGACCTCCTCCTCAACATACTTAGTCAGGACCTCCCCACCTCATCAGGTCTTGGCCGCTGGATCAAAGATCCATGGCCCTGACCTCCCCGCGAGCTCAAACTACTCAGATCTCCCCTTTTTGCACTCACTTGAGGTCGTAGCCATTGGATCCAATCCAAAGGCCACGACCTCCTCTGCAAACCATCGTTGCATGGATCTTCCACCTCGTTGAGGTCGTAGCCCTTGGATCCAAGATCCATGGCCATGACCTCCCCTCACGGTTAAACTAAGCAAACCTCCCACTTAGTTGAGGTCGTAGCCGTTGGATCAGATCCAACAGCCCACGACCTCCCCTCAAAATATCCAGCGCTTACAACCTCCCCCATCTCATGTTGTGCACCGTTGGATTTAAAATCCACGGTCACGACCTCCTCCTTGTCTTGTGCGCATTAGACCTCCCCGCGCACGTGAGGTCGTAGCCCTTAGATTTAAATCTAAAGGCCATGATCTCCCTGGTGCGTTGCGCAAGCTCAGGACCTCCCCCTCTTTTGATCAGAACCGTTGGATCAAAAATCCAAAGGTCCTGACCTCCCTTGCCTTTTGCGCAACGTCTCAGACCTCCCTCACCTTCTCATCACCATTAGATCTGAATCTGATGGCCATAACCTCTTGTGCGCTACGCGTAGTGCTAGGACCTCCCCTTTGGTTGTGCGCCCTTGGATTTAAATCCAAAGGTCATGACCTCCCCTCTTGTTCTTAAGTTAGGTATGCGGTTAAGACCTCACAGAGGTCCGCACCGTTGGATTGAAATCAACGCCTTGGACCTCTGTCCCTTTTTCCACGTCGATTCAAGCATTATGGAAATCGGAGGGTCACGACCTCCCGATCCAGATCAATGGCGTGATCTCCTCCTTCTCCTTTTAAAAACTTGCCGTTTCGATTTAGATCTGAGGGTCACGACCTCCCCCTCGTTTCTAATCGAATGGTGGTGGGCAACTCCTGTTCTTCTCCTAGCTCTGGCGCGCGCGTACGCCATGGCAGTGGAGGAGGCAGTGATCTGTCTTGTCTAACGGCTCTTTGCTGCAGCATTTAATGCTTGGTCGTGCTTTTAGCCCCAAAGTCATCGTGTGCAGCTGCTCTGTCACCTCCACGTCTGTCCAAGCCATGGACCGAGCCATGGGCTAAACTCACCATGAGCTTAACCCTAGCTCATGACCCTTTCCCCTCGGGCTATAATACCTCCCCATTGTTTTCCTTGGCTTCTTTTCCACCATTCACCATTTGCTCTCGATTCTGTGGAGCTCAAACCACCCCGACCTCCTTGGCCGCCATTGTTGCCCTTGGAGCTCCTCGGTGGCTCAGTGCTCCGTGGCTTTTCCTCTCCGTCTCTTTGCTTCAATCTAAGCCACTACCCTCTGTGACCAAAAGTCCTAACTTAATTGGTTGGGACATTTTCAGAGTTGGCCTAACTTGGAGCTTGGAGCTTGGAGCTTGGTCTTGAGCAGCGGAGCTTTCCCATCTTCTCCAACTCAGGCCATCGCCATCCTCGACCTCCTCAGCACCGCGGGACCTCCAGGTAAACCTCCTGATAGCCCCGTAGCTGCTGGCACCCGCATGTATGTTGTTGCGGAGCTTCTCTTGGGCACACGCTTGAATGGATGTCGCGGAGCTTTAATTCGCATTTTAAATTTTTGCCGTGTTGTGCCTTCGTGTTCCTCTCCGGCTCGCCGGCGTTTAAGACCGCCGCCGCCGTTGAAAGGAGGTCCACTGGGTGCGCAAGGCTATTGCACACTCAGTGGTACCATTGGATGTCGCCGGCGAGAACCATTTTTCAAACTCGGGTTTTGTCGGACGTACACGGCGGCGCCATTGTCGTTTTTAGGACAAAGATCCGCCGCGATTAATGCGTTCATCATTACTCAAATCATTGTAATCAATGGCGTATCTTAACTGCATTTAGTCCTCCCCTTGCGCGCAATTAAGACCTCCCGCGCGCGGACCTCCTCGTTGTCCCGCGCGCATTAATCCCTTGTCCGAGCATGTGCGGGCGCGCAGGCACGTGGTCGCGAGCTCTGGGACGTCCATGACCTCCTCCGAGGAGATCTGGACCGTCCAGGACCTCCCTCCGTGCGATCTTGACCGCTAGGACCTCCTTGTGGGAGATCTTAGCCGTTGAAGTCCTCCCTGTGTTGATCTCCACCGTGTAGGACTTCCCCGAGGTCCTCTTAACCTTTGTGGACCTCCTCGGGTAAATCTTAGCCGCCCAGACCTCCCAGTGGAAATCTGAGCCGCTTAGGACCTCCCTTTGTTAGATCTTGGCCGTTCAGGACCACCCCAAGTGGATCTGAACCGCCCAGACCTCCTTGTTGTTGTCTTGACCGTTAAGGTCCTCCACAGGACAATCTAGGCCATTAAGGTCCTCCTTGGAAAATCTGGACCGTCCGGGACCTCCCTCGAGAGGTCTTGGCGATGTAGATCTTCCTTGGGGAGATCTTGATAGTTTAGATCTTCCTTTGGAAGATCTCGGCCGTCAGACCTCCCTCGTTTGATCTGGACCGCCCCGGTCCTCCCTCTTGTGTTGTGGTTCGTTGGATGCGGTATCAACGGCCACGACCTCCCCCATTGCTTGCTAGCGTGGCAGGGAGGACATGGACCGTTGGATCCAAGATCAACGGCCCATGTTCTCTGGACCTGCACAGGCGCATGCGCGTTTCCTCTGGAGGTCTTGGGCCGTTTGATTTAGATCAGCGGTTCACGTCCTCCCTCTCTTTGGTTTTAGGAATTCCGGTGAACTCTTATTTATAAACTGAAAAAGGTATGAACTTCAAAATATCATAACTAATTCATTCTAAATCCAAATGAGGTCATTCAAATTGTGTTAGCTCTGTCTTGAACTTGACTTTAATCCAAAAATGATTATAAGTTGAGTTCAGCTCCAGAGCACAGTTTTGCCATTAGATTTTAAAACTCACTTTAAATATACACTCAAATTAATGCTTAACTTGTAAAATACATAACTAATGCTCTGTAGATTATTCTTGAGTGAATCCAACTTTGTTGGTTTCCTCTATTAATGAACTTACTATGAAAATTAGTTTTGAGCTTGTTGCTGTTATAAAAATGAGGACTTGTGCATTATAATTTTGTTCAAGTTCTTGTTTTTGAGAAATTGTAGAAAGTGCAACATAGCTCCAAATGGGATGAACTCAATTGTGTTATTCATCTCATGAGGTGCTGGTTTTGCTGTAAAAATTTCAGGGTCACCACTTTTCTAGAAAATGTTGCCTCATAATTAAATTAATGAATAGTGCAGTTTGGTATTTTTAGGGCTGAGCAGAATTGCTTTGCTCATAACTTTTGCATTGAGAATCCAAATCAATTGGTTCTTGTTGCTAAATTCCCTAAAAATCATCCTCTTGCTGCTGTAGAAAATTCAGAGTGTTTGGAGTTTGTTTGCTGTGTTGTCCTTGTTGTTTTAAATCGTTCTTATCGAATCTTTTCGTCTTTTTCGATTAGGTGCCGCGAGTGTATTGATTCCGTGAGCGATCCTCAGCAACAAATTGGCCAGCAACAGTAAAGGCAAGCAGTTTGATCATTTCCATCATTGTCCCATTACTTTAAAGTCTAATATTTTGTTTAACTTGTATGTATGCATGCTTTTGTGTCAAAGTATTTTATCGTTTAGAGGTAGCTATTCCTATTGCATAGTTGCCCTAAATTGTTACCCTGCCACAAACCATAAGTTACTAATATCGCTGGTGAATTAGAGCCCGGTGATTTAATTATGCTCTTTTATTGCTTTTACGGTGTCATGCTTAGCAATGCTTAGATAACGGTAGAAATGGGCGGTTATCGACGTTATGTCGATAACCTTGATCACCTAAAAACTATCATTCCATTATGTCCCTTGTATGATTTGTAAACAAATAAAAATGAAAACTATTTGGACTTGGGCATATTGGATGGATGGTGTGGTTTTTGGAATGTGGTAGTATGCCTGAGTCATTAAGGACCGAGTTACTTGCGCCACCGTTCTGAGCAATTTTGCGTGCTAACCACACGAGGGGGATATGGGACCCCTCTTGACTAAGTACTTTGGGCGGTGTTAATTGGGGTCGCTTTCGGTTGGTGTGTTTTAAAGATAAAATGTGTGTGTGATGTGGGAGGGGAGCATTAGCTTCCGGGAAGGTTGTGTGATGTCTCCTTCTCCCCGTGGGTTGTGCGACTCAGAATTAGCATTGTCCATTGGAAATGTCTCGTAGGACTTAGCCGTGCCGGCATACCTATGGTAGTGTGCCTAAAGGAAAGGCGGTCGGCGTGTGGGTACATTGGTACACCCTGCAGGTTAAAACTATTGAATAGCCTCGCCCTAGGTTATGGACACGCTGGAAACGCCGTAAGAACTAGACTACAACCTTTAATTAAAACTTGACATGGTTGGTATGAGCGGGAGTTCATGCTATTGTTGTGGTGACTTGGGTTAGTCACTTCTAGGTTGTTCTTGTTGTTGTTACTATGTTACTACCTCGTTGAATTTCAACAATTAAAATGCTTTGTCAAATTGCCTTCAATCTATTATGTTATTGCAAATGAAACTTGCTTTATGCTAAAATGAGTCCAAAGCCTCATCCACTTAAATAAAGCTTGCATGTAGCTATTTATAGTTCTGTTATCTCACACGTAAGTCTTATGGAGTACTTTATGTACTCATCGCGTGGTTGTGGCATTTTGTGGCTTTTGTTGCAGAGGAAGAAGGTGAGCCCCAAGGGCTTCACTCTTGCGAGATGTGCTTC
Organism: Phyllostachys edulis; assembly: GCA_036346405.1. Classification (NCBI taxonomy): domain Eukaryota; kingdom Viridiplantae; phylum Streptophyta; class Magnoliopsida; order Poales; family Poaceae; genus Phyllostachys; species Phyllostachys edulis. The sequence continues at coordinate 56,136,965 of CM070566.1, forward strand.
GGGTTTGACGACTAGCTTGGCGGTCGGTTAGTTGCCTTGTGGGTAAAGGCACACTAATTGGCTTTTGTTTTGGCCATCTTTATGGCACTTTTGCTTCCGCTGTTATCTTCTTGTAATTATTGCTATTTGGCCTAAGGGCCTCTCTTTTGTAATATCTATTCCATATTAATGTTAACTTCTGGTTTGTTGCTTATGTACTATGTGTTGTATGGAATTGATACATTCTTTTGTTGTGAGGTATGTATACTGCATTCTGGGAAGTATACATCTCTCGAGACCGGGTTTATTTGGTTGATAATACTAGGGTCAATTGGATGACTAAGTATTATGAGCTTAATAAACGTCGGGGTCTCACAAAAGTTGGTATCAGAGCTATACTGACCGTAGTAACGCAAGCTTGGTCGTCTTTAGGGTATTTTGAAAACCTAATTTCAAAGTATCAAATGAGTTTTGAAAGCTTAAGAAAATTCTCGGATTTTACTCCTCATCTATCTTAGCTTTCTCTTCTCATCTCCCTCTAATTTAAGTTTTAAAAGTTGTTTTCCTCTCTTCCCTTCTACAAAATAGTTGTTATCGATTAATGGGGTTTTGGGGAATCAATGAGCTTGGCAAATTGAAGTGTTAGCTGCCCATCTACAAGGTTTTGAAGCTTGGAATGGCCAATTTATTTGGAAGCTTGGATGCAAAATCTGGACAGCAAGCGTCAATTTCCGGACAGCAAGCTCAAAGGTTCTAAATAGGGTAGAAAATGAGAGGTTAAATCAACTAAAATTTGTGGGAATAAAAGGGTAAGATGTGATACTAGCTAGCTAAGTATCTAGCACTTATTTCGCTGCACTAACCTTGCCCTCTAATAGTTTTAGATCTCATCTTACAATCTGATTTTTTTATCTTCTCAACCAATTACTCGTTCATTCAATACAAGTTAGTTGTGTTGGGAAGTTGGCCTTTAATCTTATGTCTTCCTTGCTGTTTTGGAGTCATTTTGGGAGCTTTTAAAGTGCATTTCCTCGCTGTTTTTGCTTCTCCTTTATTATGCTCCCTATAACTTCTTTTATTCTGTTTGTTTCATTAGTTTACATTTATTATCATCTAATCTATTATTAACTAGGTAGGGGTCTGTACTATCTATTTTGTTGGCTTTCGGTTAGGGTGATGTTCCATTCCCCTAGTCGTTGGCACCCCTTTTCGCTTTCTTCAACTTCTAGTCCTTGGGTTTCGTGTTAACCCATCTCTTCGTAGCAGGATGTCTGGGCAGACCAGCAGCGGACTAGGTCAGCAAGCTGGTTGGGATGAAAATCCTCCTGTTTGCTTTAGTTGTGGTGAAGGAGGGCATTTCGATGAAAATTGCGGACTAGGAAGAATCCAGGTCTGTCGGCGTTGTGGCGAGGAAGGACACTACTGACAATCGGTGTATACCTTGTCCAAACTGTGATGAAGACCACTTACCCGAAGATTGTCCAATCGCCAAAGTTACTTGTTTCCTTTGCGAGGGAAGCGATCACTATCCCAAGGAATGTAGCATGAACCTGGTGATTGCCAAGTCATTGGAACTGCAGCGACTGTTTCTTCGGTCATCTGCAAGCATTGCAATCGCCAATGCCTCCAAATCAGAGAAGTTCTTGGGTGATTTGTCTGAGGAGTTGCAGGACAAATTACCCGTCCATACCTTCCCCGACTTTCAGCTTGTGGCTGAAAATCCTGTTGTTGCGGTGGGCAGAAAGAGAAAGTCAGAGGATCGTCGCAAGTGTCAAGAGAGGACTCAGGGTGACTCCAGCAAGGTCGCCGGTGTCACTTGTTTCTTCTGCAATCTCAAGGGCCATTATGCTAATAATTGTCCTAAGAAGCTTGCAGCAACCCCTCGTCGATTCGCAGCCGTGCCTCCATCACGTCTTTGAAGTCGGCAAGGTGGTCCCCGCAAATCAGATGCCGGGATCACTTGTTTCTTTTGTAGCAAGAAGGGGCACTACGCCAACATTTGCCCTTTGAAGCAGCACAAGATCGTTTGTAATCCAGTCGACTCCATCTTAGCTGAGAAAGCTCTGGAGGCACCTGACGTCGTGTTAGGTACGCTTCTCGCTAACTCTTGCCCGGATATTATTTTATTCGATTCAGGAGCATCTCATCTTTTGTACCTCGATCTTTTCTTTGCTGTTGGTGGTCTCCTTTTCGCTCCTTTGATTGGTTTCGTTGCTCATTCACTCTCCGGTTTGGAGTTGAGAGTCGAGTCCGAGTGTCGGAATGTCCTGTTGAGATCGAGGAAGTGGAATCCATGCCAAAAATTACCTCTAAACCTGTGCAAACCATTGAAATGGATTGGTTGTCTCCACGTATGGGATAAATCGATTGCACCAGGAAGCTTATCTACCTCACAAGTCCCTTCGGTGAGCAGGTTCATTGCTCACGAGCCGCAAGGTCCACATCTTTTCACTCTTAAAGCAAAGCCGGCTCTCGATATTCGTGAAGTTCGGCGGTGTGTGACTTTGTCAATGTCTTTCGAAGATCTTAGGGATGCCTCCTGCTCGAGAACTCGAAAAGTCGTCATCAAGATGGTACCCGGTACCGCCCCGATTCCAAAAAGGTCTACTAGTCTACATCGAACCCCAAGAAAATGATGATGCCATCTGGGTTGTCATCGATCGTTTGACTAAAGTGGCATAATTCCTTCCTGATACCTCTGAGGGCATCACATACCTGTTGTTGCCTCGAACCTTCGTGGCCTAAACGGCCATAATCCTTTGTAAGAGACTAGCTGCGGAGGGATGACTCCGTATAGCTAGTTAACCGACCAAGGTCTCATTTGTTAGTGGAGTAACCAGACAAATTGCTCCACCAAGTAAGAACGACCTTAGTCCCTCTAAGATAGCTAGCTGCGGAGGGATGACTCCGTAAAGCTAGTTAGCGGTCGAGATCCGTTGTTCTTGGAATTAACCAAATAAATCGCTCCGAATTAACCGGACAAGTTGTTAGGAATTAACCGAACAAATCATTCCACCAACTAACAACGGCCATGCACCACCAACCATCGAATCAAGAACAAGCTCTCAGTCTGTCAAAAATAACCTTCTTGTAGGTTTTCCAAAGGATCTCTACATATTCCGTATCGTAAATTTGCACGGTGTACTGAAGACGATCGTGCTGATCGTGCTTCTCTGCTCACGTCTCAATTTTGGCATAGCCTATAAGAGGCTACGGAAACTCGAGTTTCTTTCAGATCAGCTTACCCTCATCAAACTGATGGTCAGGCCGAAAGGGCCATCAACATTTCGTCGTTATGGGCGAGTTAGCTCCTCGATACGTGGATCCTTACCGCATCATCGAAAAGAAAGGAGTTGTCGCCTATAAGATTGAAATTACCTGCTGCCCTTGAGGGGATACATGATGTTTTCATGTGTCCCAGTAAGGAGTGCCTCCGTGTTCCAACCGAGGAAGCTCCGTTGGAAATTCTTGTTGTGCAAGAAGTTGGGTCGGAATTGTGACCTGACGAGAAACAATGCAATAAAACAAATCAAATAAAATCCGGCTCGACATGGAACGAGCTGGGAGCAATATGTAACTAAATAAAGTGTTGGTTGGACTGAACATAGTTCGAGAATTAGGTCCCAGTACAACAAAAATATTATAAATGGATAAGAGTCTTAAGGAAGGTTCGTATCTTTGAAGAAGTTAAACGAAGATCAAGGAATCGTGTCCTCAATATCCTAAAAGTTCAATGGCCAAATCATTCTGTGGATGAAGCTACTTGGGAGCGGGAAGGTCGTCTGCATACGGGCTGCCCCTCTTTCTTCCCCGCCTGAACCAAATCTCGGGACGAGATTTCTGTAAGGGGGGGGAGATTTTGTAACATCCCAAATGTATAATTAGGGTTTGTTCAAGTATAATTATATGTGTAGAAATTAAAACTTTTTCTCACATCTTGAAAACCCCTAATCTCTCATGTAATTCTGGTCCAAGAGTTGTGTAATCCAAAAACACAAAGCTCTTGTTGACCAAAAGTCAAACTCATTCTCCGTTTATCTTAAATCTTGTGCCAAACATTTGGAAAATATTTTTCCTTGGTCCTAAAACTGATGTGGGGCCCCTCTGAAAAATATCACAAGTTGTAAAACTAGTTTGATAAATTTTGGAGGTAAAACAATCCTTTAAACAACCTTCATGAATTTCCTGAGAAAAATGCATTGCATAATAACCTCTGGAAATTTTATGTAAGGTTAATTTCATTGTCAGCAAGCTCCAGTTAAAATTTCATGAATTTTGGAGTTCATTTGCTATCTCAAATAATTCTGCTAAGTTTTAGCTGTTAAAAACTAAACTTAAAAGCCTACACTGTTCCTTGGGCTAGCCACTTTCCCAAAGCTGGTCCAGCCCAACCTTTTCCCCGGCTCGTCGGGCCTCCTCTCCACCTTGTTGAGGTCGAGCCGTTGGATCAAATCCAATGACCACGACCTCCTCCTCAACATACTCATCAGACCTCCCCACCTCATCGAGGTCTTGGCATTGGATCAAAGATCCATGGCCTCGACCTCCCATGAGCTCAAACTACTCAGATCTCCCCTTTTTGCACTCACTTGAGGTCGTAGCCGTTGGATCCAATCCAAAGGCCACGACCTCCTCTGCAAACCATCGTTGCATGGATCTTCCACCTCGTTGAGGTCGTAGCCCTTGGATCCAAGATCCATGGCCATGACCTCCCTCACTGTTAAACTAAGCAAACCTCCCACTTAGTTGAGGTCGAGCCGTTGGATCGAGATCCAACGACCCACGACCTCCCTCAAAATATCCAGCCACACAACCTCCCCCATCTCATGTTGTGCACCGTTGATTTAAAATCCACTGATCACGACCTCCTCCTTGTCTTGTGCGCATTAGACCTCCCACAAGACGTGAGGTCGTAGCCCTTAGATTTAAATCTAAAGGCCATGATCTCCTCAGTGCGTTATGCAAGCTCGGGACCTCCCCTCTTTTGATCGAACCGTTGGATCAAAAATCCAAAGGTCTGACCTCCCTTGCCTTTTGCATAACGTCTCGAGACCTCCTCACCTTCTCATCACCATTAGATCTGAATCTGATGGCCATAACCTCTTGTGCACTACGCGTAGTGCTAGGACCTCCCCTTTGGTTGTGCGCCCTTGGATTTAAATCCAAAGGTCATGACCTCCCCCTCTTGTTCTTAAGTTAGGTATGCGGTTAAGACCTCACAGAGGTCCGCACCGCTGGATTGAAATCCAACGCCTTGGACCTCTGTCCCTTTTTCCACGTCTTGATTCAAGATTATGGAAATCGGAGGGTCACGACCTCCCCAGTCCAGATCCAATGGCCGTGATCTCCTCCTTCTCCTTTTAAAAACTTGCCGTTTGATTTAGATCTCGAGGGTCACGACCTCCCCTCATTTCTAATCGAACGGTGGTGGGCAACTCTGTTCTTCTCCTAGCTCTGGCCTGCAGACGCCATGGCGATGGAGGAGGCAAGTGATCTGTCTTGTCTAACGGCTCTTTGCTGCGCAGCATTTAATGCGGGTCGGTGCTTTTAGCCCCAAAGTCATTTGTGTGAGCTGCTCTGCCACCTCCACGTCTCCGCCCAAGCCATGGACCGAGCCATGGGCTAAACTCACCATGAGCTTAACCCTAGCTCATGACCCTTTCCCCTCGGGCTATAATACCTCCCCATTGTTTTCCTTGGCTTCTTTTCCACCATTCACCATTTGCTCTCGATTCGTGGAGCTCAAACCACCCCGACCTCCTTGGCGCCATTGTTGCCCTTGGAGCTCCTCGGTGGCTCGGTGCTCCGTGGCTTTTCCTCTCCGTCTCTTTGCTTCAATCTAAGCCACTACCCTCTGTGACCAAAAGTCCTAACTTAATTGGTTGGGACATTTTGAGTTGGCCTAACTTGGAGCTTGGAGCTTGGAGCTTGGTCTTGAGCAATGAGCTTTCCCATCTTCTCCAACTCGGGCCATCGCCATCCTCGACCTCCTCGGCACCTCATGGACCTCTGTAAACCTCCCGATAGCCCGTAGCTCTGCTGGCACCCGCATGTATGTTGTTGCGGAGCTTCTCTTGGGCACACGCTTGAATGGATGTCGCGGAGCTTTAATTCGCATTTTAAATTTTTGCCGTGTTGTGCCTTCGTGTTCCTCTCGGCTCATGGCGTTTAAGACCGCCGCCCGCCGTTGAAAGGAGGTCCTTTGGGTGCGCAAGGCTATTGCACACTCGATGGTACCATTGGATGTCGCCGGCGAGGCCTACATCGCGGCGAGAACCATCTTTTCAAACTCGGGTTTTGTCGGACGACACGGTGGCGCCATTGTCGTTTTAGGACAAAGATCCGCCGCGATTAATCGTTCATCATTACTCAAATCATTGTAATCAATGGCGATCTTAAGCGCATTTAGTCCTCCCTTGCGCGCAATTAAGACCTCCGTAGCGGACCTCCTCGTTGTCCCGCGCATTAATCCCTTGTCCGAGAGCATGTGCGGTAGCAGAGCACGTGGTCGCGAGCTCTGGGACGTCCATGACCTCCTCCGAGGAGATCTGGACCGTCCAGGACCTCCCTCCGTGCGATCTTGACCGCTAGGACCTCCTTGTGGGAGATCTTAGCCGTTGAAGTCCTCCCTGTGTTGATCTCCACCGTGTAGGACTTCCCCGAGGTCCTCTTAACCTTTGTGGACCTCCTCGGGTAAATCTTAGCCGCCCAGACCTCCCAGTGGAAATCTGAGCCGCTTAGGACCTCCCTTTGTTAGATCTTGGCCGTTCAGGACCACCCCAAGTGGATCTGAACCGCCCAGGACCTCCTTGTTGTTGTCTTGACCGTTAAGGTCCTCCCCAGGACAATCTAGGCCATTAAGGTCCTCCTTGGAAAATCTGGACCGCCCAGACCTCCCTCGAGAGGTCTTGACGATGTAGATCTTCCTTGGGGAGATCTTGATAGTTTAGATCTTCCTTTGGAAGATCTCACCGCCCAGACCTCCCTCGTTTGATCTGGACCGCCCCGGTCCTCCTCTTGTGTTGTGGTTCGTTGGATGCGGTATCAACGGCCACGACCTCCCCTCATTGCTTGGCGTAGGTGGCGGGAGGACATGGACCGTTGGATCCAAGATCAACGGCCCATGTTCTCTGGACTACTGCACAGCGCATCGCTGCGTTTCTCTGGAGGTCTTGGGCCGTTTGATTTAGATCAACGGTTCACGTCCTCCCTCTCTTTGGTTTTAGGAATTCCGGTGAACTCTTATTTATAAACTGAAAAAGGTATGAACTTCAAAATATCATAACTAATTCATTCTAAATCCAAATGAGGTCATTCAAATTGTGTTAGCTCTGTCTTGAACTTGACTTTAATCCAAAAATGATTATAAGTTGAGTTCAGCTCCAGAGCACAGTTTTGCCATTAGATTTTAAAACTCACTTTAAATATACACTCAAATTAATGCTTAACTTGTAAAATACATAACTAATGCTCTGTAGATTATTCTTGAGTGAATCCAACTTTGTTGGTTTCCTCTATTAATGAACTTACTATGAAAATTAGTTTTGAGCTTGTTGCTGTTATAAAAATGAGGACTTGTGCATTATAATTTTGTTCAAGTTCTTGTTTTTGAGAAATTGTAGAAAGTGCAACATAGCTCCAAATGGGATGAACTCAATTGTGTTATTCATCTCATGAGGTGCTGGTTTTGCTGTAAAATTTCAGGGTCACCACTTTTCTAGAAAATGTTGCCTCATAATTAAATTAATGAATAGTGCAGTTTGGTATTTTTAGGGCTGAGCAGAATTGTTTTGCTCATAACTTTTGCATTGAGAATCCAAATCAATTGGTTCTTGTTGCTAAATTCCTAAAATCATCCTCTTGCTGCTGTAGAAAATTCAGAGTGTTTGGAGTTTGTTTGCTGTGTTGTCCTTGTTGTTTAAATCGTTCTTATCGAATCTTTTCGTCTTTTTCGATTAGGTGCCGATTTAGTGTATTGATTCCGTGAGCGATCCTCAGCAACAAATTGGCCAGCAACAGTAAAGGCAAGCAGTTTGATCATTTCCATCATTGTCCCATTACTTTAAAGTCTAATATTTTGTTTAACTTGTATGTATGCATGCTTTTGTGTCAAAGTATTTTATCGTTTAGAGGTAGCTATTCCTATTGCATAGTTGCCCCTAAATTGTTACCCCTGCCACAAACCATAAGTTACTAATATCGCTGGTGAATTAGAGCCCGGTGATTTAATTATGCTCTTTTATTGCTTTTACGGTGTCATGCTTAGCAATGCTTAGATAACGGTAGAAATGGGCGGTTGTCGACGTTATGTCGATAACCTTGATCACACAAAAACTATCATTCCATTATGTCCCCTTGTATGATTTGTAAACAAATAAAAATGAAAACTATTTGGACTTGGGCATATTGGATGGATGGTGTGGTTTTTGGAATGTGGTAGTATGCCTGAGTCATTAAGGACCGAGTTACTTGCGCCACTGTTTCGAGCAATTTTGCGTGCTAACCACACGAGGGGATATGGGACCCTCTTGACTAAGTACTTTGGGCGGTGTTAATTGGGGTCGCTTTCGGTTGGTGTGTTTTTAAAGATAAAATGTGTGTGTGATGTGGGAGGGAGCATTAGCTTCGGGAAGGTTGTGTGATGTCTCCTTCTCCCGTGGGTTGTGCGACTCAGAATTAGCATTGTCCATTGGAACTGTCTCGTAGGACTTAGCCGTGCCGGCATACCTATGGTAGTGTGCCTAAAGGAAAGGCGGTCTGACGTGTGGGTACATTGGTACACCCCTGCAGGGTTAAAACTATTCGAATAGCCTCGTCCTAGGTTATGGACACGCTCGGAAACGCCCCGTAAGAACTAGACTACAACCTTTAATTAAAACTTGACATGGTTGGTATGAACGGGGAGTTCATGCTATTGTTGTGGTGACTTGGGTTAGTCACTTCTAGGTTGTTCTTGTTGTTGTTACTATGTTACTACCTCGTTGAATTTCAACAATTAAAATGCTTTGTCAAATTGCCTTCAATCTATTATGTTATTGCAAATGAAACTTGCTTTATGCTAAAATGAGTCCAAAGCCTCATCCACTTAAATAAAGCTTGCATGTAGCTATTTATAGTTCTGTTATCTCACACGTAAGTCTTGCGGAGTACTTTATGTACTCATCTGCCCGTGGTTGTGGCATTTTTGTGGCTTTTGTTGCAGAGGAAGAAGGTGAGCCCCAAGGGCTTCACTCTTGTAGATGTGCTTCGGGTTTGACGACTAGCTTGGCGGTCCGGTTAGTTGCCTTGTGGGTAAAGGCACACTAATTGGCTTTTGTTTTGGCCATCTTTATGGCACTTTTGCTTCCGCTGTTATCTTCTTGTAATTATTGCTATTTGGCCTAAGGGCCTCTCTTTTGTAATATCTATTCCATATTAATGTTAACTTCTGGTTTGTTGCTTATGTACTATGTGTTGTATGGAATTGATACATTCTTTTGTTGTGAGGTATGTATCTCGCATTCAGGAAGTATACATCTCTCGAGACCGGTTTATTTGGTTGATAATACTAGGGTCAATTGGATGACTAAGTATTATGAGCTTAATAAACGTCGGGGTCTCACAATGTGCTAGATATCAAGCCTTGCCGCGACCATCCTAAGCAACAAAAAGCTTAAAAAGTGGTCTAGGTCATCCAAAACTCCCCCTGAGTTTATGCCTAGTACAATGGCAAGCCGTCTCATGAGAAAGAATTGGTGAGATCAGTTTTTTCGCACAAAAGAGATCATTTTTATTTTGCACAAGGGTTGTTTTAGATTCTTTAAAGGAACAAAAAGCTCAAAGATGTTCAATTCTAGAATCCAGAGCTGACAAAGCAATTTTGACAGGGCCAATGTCACAAAAGGATCACTAATTGTGCAACTAGTTAGAAGATCCACAAATTGCTATTTTCAGTTCAAGTTATTTTAAAGTGCTAGCTCAGTTAGCAAAGACTTTGCTACATAGGGAAAAGCATGATAATTCTAGCAAGTCAAAGAACTGACACGCTCTTGAGCAAGAATTGAAATACTAAAACTTAAGAGGGTAATAAACAAAGCTTCATCAATTAAAAGACAGAAGCGGTAAAGTTTATATTACAATGCATCTTTTTGGATTTTCATATGAATGCAATATGATATAATGAGATGCACAAAAGACTTAAAAGCCTAAAAGATCAAAAAGATCTGAAGAAGATACCACTTGAAGAAGGTATCAGAAAAGATCCACAAAAAGTTCAAATGAACAAGGAAAGTTCAGATGAACAAGGAAAGTTCAGAAAAGAACCAGCTCCCCCTCAAACCAACCCATAGGGATAAATTAACCCTAACTCGCTTCTCAAGGTGGCAAATCTTGTTGGGTCAAAAGGCTTTGAGAGAAAATATGCCAATTGTGCCTTGGACTCCACAAACTAGCACAAAGACTTCCTACTCCACAAGATCTCTAGGGAAAACAACTGAAAAAGCTAGGGAGAAAAACACCAACACTAAAAACCTTATAGGCAGCTCAAAACCTGCTAAGACTAATGATTGAGAGACAAACTCGATCTAGGCAGTGAGAAGAGTGCATCCTAGCAAACAAAGGGATAAGAAGAGTGCCTAGAAAAGACACGTGCTAGAATAGAGCCTCCTATCTACCCTGAACTCAACAAGCCCAACACTTGACACAAACCAGATGCTATGCAAGGTAGACTAGGGATACCATATGCAAATGTAAGGTATAGAAGCTCGAACCTGAGTCGCACTGCTTGTTAGTGAAATGTAGTCATGATGGATGAAGATCCATTCCTTGAAGCTCCAGGAAGTAGTTGCACTCACCCATCATCCTCATCTCAAGTTCCTTCGTCTCCAAGAAGTAATAGCCATCATTGAATGCAAAAATGAAGAAGAACCAACAGCTTGGAGTCATGAACCACTTGTTCTCCTTCTCAACTAAAAAGGCTACACCAAAGAGACAGAAGAAGGTCTATGCCTTGGTACTGGGTTAGTGAAACATTATCTAGGGAGACAGTACCAAGACACACGACTAGCAAGGATAGCAGTAGATGATCCAAAGCTCATGAAAATATATAATCAACAATTTAAGACATGAGCACGAAGATAGACAAATCATACACAACACATGCTATCCAAGATAAGATAAAGCTCAAAATGTCCTTAATCCACACTAAGTCACAGGAGCAAGCAAGTAAGCACATAGCATATCACATAACATACATCCAGTCAAAGATAAAACATGCTAGTGAAGCTATGGCAAAACTCATGTATCCACACTTAACAAAAAAACACAATAACCATGTAAGCATAAAGCATGTTATAGAACAATACATAAATAATGTATGCTAACATGGATTCAAGTAAGCATGTGGATACATAAAGCAAAAGTCAACAAGAGCAAGATAAATCATGTACAAAATAGCACAAGCTCATGATGACAAAAGCAAGCTCACATAACCATGGAGATAATGAACAAAAATATAATACATGGATACATAAGCAAGAATCAGCAAGAGCAAGATAATAAAGGTACAAGACAACACAAGCTCATGTTGACAAAACCAAGCTTATACACCCATGGAAATAATGAATAACAATCTAGTACATGGATACACAAGCAAGGTAAAGGTAAAGGCATGATGAAGGATATCAAAAGAGAAAAACACATGCCAATATGGTACAAGTGAGCACAAAGACAAGCACAATATGCCAAGTATGAATAATCATGAAAGTAAATGCATGAAGGTATAAGATAGCTCACCAAAACATGTGAAGACGCCGATCATGAAAGCACATGCCTCTTGGAGACCATCATTGGGGTGGAGAACCATCAAGTGTCCCGATCAGGTGATGTAGCAAGAAAAACCAGAACCTCCTAAGTCCATGTTCTCCAACCCGCGTTCTCGGTACCTACACATGAGAAAGGCAAGGTGTCCAAGTCTTGGATCCCAAAGGGTTAGAGAGCAAATACTTGGGAATCCAAACCTTGGACACACCACCACCAAAAGTAGTCGAACCATTATGTGAGATAGCATGATGCAAATGATGGTCCATGCAAGAAGATCCAATCTCATCCTTGGAGGCATGCCACGAGTGGACAACTCGGAGAGGAAAACGAGGTTTATCTCTAGAAAAGCGACGATGGCCTTGCTTGAAAGCACCATGATGAGAACCAACAGAAGCATCAAAAGAACTCACACAACCTCGCCGTGGGTGTGTACCTCGATGAACAAAATGAGGTCCACCTCTTGGAAAATGGCGGAAATCCTGCCTCGGGGCAGCTCATGGGACAAAACCAAAACCATGGAAGTTAAGTCCACGATGCTGTCCAACACCACTAGAAAAGGTGTCAAAGAAGCCATCAACAAAGCGAGTCCTCGTGCTCGGCTCTTTAGTGTGCATGTCATGAGAAAGACTATGCCCACTAGGAGACTTAGAAGCATGAGCTCGACGCAATTGTTTTACACGCCGAAAGCAGAAATCCACACGATGTCCATTCTTCCCACAAAATGAGCAATGGTGTAAAGATCTCCTAGGAGACACGGTCTGAGAGGACGAAGCACCATTGTTGCTCAAGGAAGAAGTCTTGGAAGAACTAACATCATGACTCATCCTCGTATTGGCACTAGATTCACACATGCCATGAGAAAGACTATGTGTGTTCCTAGAGGTACGACGATGCACTCGACGCTCATGTTTCATACAGCGAAAGCAAAACTCAAGAGTGTGTCCATTTTTCTTACAAAAGGTGCAATGATACTTCTCTTTGGAAGATTTATTACCATTTGAGGAAGAAACACTTTTGTCTTTAGAAATTCGTTGGACAACACAAGAAGAGTCACAAGAAGTCGCACTCGCCGAGGAAGAGCTACTCAAAGCGATGGCACAAAAACCAACATCAAGTGACTCAAGTTTAGCACAAAAGACTCCAACTCCGAATGCAAAGAGGCAAAAGAAATCTTGAGAACATCAATCTCGGAGTGAAGACAAATACAAGAGTCACATGACTTGGCGCTTATATCATCGCGCAAAGACTCAACCTCGCTCTTCAAAGAAATGCAAGATGTGCAAGAAATTAATGATGCTTTTGAACTAAGCATGCAGTTCAAAGCATCAATTTCAATTTCTAAACAAGCACAATTCTTGTAAGAGACTAAACCATCCTTAAGCAATTTTTCATATTCTAAGCACATGCTACAAGGCCTAGCTTCAATTTCAATAATTTCAGCCCTACCATTCTCTAATTGCTCAAGGTGAAAGGAATTAGTCAATTTAAGCTTCTCAAAATCAGCAAGCATGCCTACACAAGAATCACAATCATTTCTAGCCATAGATCTAAATTTTCCTATTTCTAACTTAGCATTATCAAGCTCATGATGTAAGGCAACACAAGAATCACATGGCATAGAAGCATTTGATTTCAATAATTCATTTTCAGATTTTAGGCATGCAAGAGAATTATTCAAGTTCTCCATATCTACAAGCAATGAATCAAAAATATTCATGGAGGTTTTCAATTCGGAGAGCTCATGAGACAAATCACCCTTCTTTTTTTCTAGCAATTTTACTTTCTTCCTAAGAGCAATCAGTTTACGATCATATGAAAACAAGACATTTATAAGTCTTTCTTTGCTCACGTTGCTTAGCTCGAGTAGGGGATCGTCCTCGGAAGAGTCATCATCGATAAGCTCTCCATCATGTTCATCCTCAATCGCTACTGCGCATATGCCACCGGGCTCCTTCTCCTCAGGCTCCAAGCGTATCTCATCTCTGAAACTAGGACAATCAAAATAAAAGAGATCACCACAAATATCACAGGAGACTTCCTCCTCAACCGCCATCATAACTAATGCACGTTCAAACATCTTGTCATGAAGTATCTCAATGGTAAAAGAAGCCTGACAGGATGCAAAGAAGCGATCACAAGTCCTCATATTTGTCACCAAGCTCAAAGATCGGTGAAGATCACAAAAGAGCAAACTTGGCTCTGATACCAATTGTAGGACCGCAAAGGCGACTAGAGGGGGGGTGAATAGACACTTGCTTAATTCTTCACCTTAATTAGATTCAACACGAACTTTTCTCCAATAGCTACGAAAGCTAAGAAGATCAGTATATAAACATAGTGAAAGCCTTGTGCTGAATCCAATCAACCCCCAAAGCAAAAGACCAATAAAAGGAACAAACCCTAAACTGGTAAATCGGTCAGATCGGTGGCAAACTTTCGGTCAGACCGACGGGCAGTTTGACCGGCGATATAAAATCGGTTTGACCGGCTGACTAATGAACAGAGGAAAATAGCCAAACTTAAATTGGTCGAGCGGTCCGACCGGCGTATCAAAATCGGTCGACCGATTTCGCCCGTAATGTATGAACAAACCAAAACCAAACTCAAATCAGCCTAACTTTTGATCTACACGATGAAACTTGACCAAACTTGAGACACACCTTTCTAATGATATCAGGAACCTATTTCAAGCAACGATCGTCCAGATCTATGCCAAAGTCCTGACCTTTTTGAGTTTGAGCGAAGGTGGGTTCAAAACCGGGCAAAAACGAAACTTAGATCCAAAAGCTTGCTCGTGGTTGATTGATGATCTAGATGATCCTAGATGTATTCCCACATGTCACAGCAAGCTAGATCTATGCAAGAAACCAAGAAAAAAACCCGCGGATCGAAAAAGGCCCCAAAATCACAAAATAGAGAGGAAGAACAAGGATAAACTCAACTTGTTGCAATCTTCCTTGGATTGATTTGAGAAGATGAATGATTGTTGTTTACAGCCACTCCCTCAAGGAGGAAAAAGCTCAAACCATGAGCACTCAACTCAATCCATCCTCTAGAACCCTAACCTCTCCATCTTCTCTCTAAGCCCTAAAACCAAACTAGGGTTAACAATAATGAAAGGGTTAGTTAGCCGACAAAGACCCTTGCTATTTATACTACAGGCTAGCATCTAGAGAATATTCCACTTAGGGCACCCATTAAACCCTAACACACAATGGGTTAACACATGCACGCATTTCAAAGTGCCGTCTTCATCATCGATTGACCTAAACCGTTTAACCATGCGCCGACCTGCGCCGCGGTTTAGCCAAAAGGTCACCAAGGTGGTATTTGGTAAAATTACCAAAATACCCCTTCTCGATCTTTTTGCAAAGACCGAGTCCCATCTTTGTGAAGCACCTCCCATGCTTCGCCACGTGTAGGTTGATCAACGGCTCTCATCATGTCGACAAGTCTCTCCCGTCCGGCTCCCGCCAAAACCACCGAGGCACTTGCACCAACCCCCGCGCCGCTTGATCCAACCAGTCGCACCGAACTGCCCGTTCGGTCATCATTGTCCATTCTGCGCCGCTTGAAATAACGTATAAAACAATTAAACATAGAACTTACGTAATTGATCAATGTTCCAAGAATTTGACAAAACTTGCCCATCAGACATGGCCAGTCGTATAGAACCTGGTCGAGTGACTTCGACCAAAGTGTAAGGACCTTCCCACTTAGGAGAAAGCTTGTTGCGATTTGCTTGGTTCTGAATCTTCCTTAGAACCAGATCACCTACAGCAAGGCTGCGAGGTTGCACCTTACGACTATGGTACTGTCGCATGGCTTGTTGATAGACCGCTGATCGTACCAGGGCTTGGTTTCATCGTTCTTCAAGGAAATTGACGTCGTCTAGTCACCGTTCATTTTGATCATTTTCATTGAAACAATCAGTTCGAGCAGAGCCAAGCTTTAGTTCTAGAGGAAGCATGGCTTCAGCACCATAAACTAAGAAGAATGACGTTTCGCCGGTCGCACGACTGGTCGTGGTTCGAACGCCCCATTACACAGAAGGGAGTTCTTGGACCCAAGTTCCCGACCGTTTAACTAACTGGTCGAATACTCGGCGTTTGATCCCCTGCATGATGAGACCATTGGCTCGCTCAACTGCTCCGTTGCTCTACGGATGAGCAACAGAAGCAAAATGAACCTTGATACCAAGTTCTTCATAGAATTCTTGGAATTGTTCGCTTGAGAACTGGGCACCGTTGTCTGTGATTATACGACTGGGTACACCAAATCGTGTGATCACATTTTTCGTAAGAAACCTCGTAACGGCCATAGTTGTTGTTTTAACAACAGGCTCGGCTTCGATCCATTTTGTGAACATGTTAATCATGACGAAGAGGAACTCGAAGCCCCCGGGTGCTCTTGAGAAAGGTCCCAGAATGTCTAGTCGCCAGGTTGCAAAAGGCCAAGAAAGAGGAATGGTCTGCAAAGCTTGTGCCAGCTGATATACTTGTCGGCTATGAAACTGATAGTGTACTCACTTCATCACGAGCTCTATAGCATCGTGAAGGGCAGTTGGCTAGCAGTATCCTTGCCTGAAGGCTTTACTGACCAGTGTTCTGTACAAATGATGTGCTCCACAGATCCCTTCACGGATTTCGGTTAGCAATTTAATGCCATCCATTTGAGATATGCATCTCATAAACACTCCGTGAGATCCTTGTTTATACATGGTACGTTCAATTAGAGTGTATGATTTGGCTTTTCGTGCGAGACGATCAGCCTCTACATCATTTTCTGGAATTATGTCATGCTGAAGATAATTGTAGATCGATGTCATCCAATCTCTACCTTGATCGTGACAGCGCCAACCGTCAATGACCTGTGGAGTATCCATGTTCTCACGATCGGTTTGTACGACCTGTAAGGAATCATGTATGTTTTCGGAAGGCTCGACCACCGAGGGTGCATCGAGTTGCTCGAGAAAAACTCCAAGCGGAACAGTAGACCTCGTGGAGGCCATCCGTGCTAAGCTGCTCGCCGTAAAGATTTCCTTTCTAGGAATATGTTGATCCGGAAACCAAGAAGTGCTTTTCGTGTTTCCGTACTTCTGCCAGATAAGATGACATCTTGGTACTCGAGCATTGATACTCTTTCCCCCACTTGATTCTCTACTATTTGGGAATCACCTTTCACTAGTAATTTGCGACTCTCAAGCGAACGAGCTACTCGGAGTCCTGCCAGTAAACCTTCATATTCTGCTACATTGTTTGTAGTAGAAAAGTTAAACTGGATGGCGTACTTTAGGTGTTCGCCATTAGGGGATATCAAGACCACTCCACCCCCGAGCCCTTGAGCATCAAGGAACCATCAAAGTACATTGTCCACTCTTCGTGGTGTTCGTACTCGGGCCTTTGGGTGGGTTCAGGGTTTGTCCATTTGACAATGAATTCAGCTATTACCTGGGACTTGATTGTTGTTCATGAGATGAAATGGATGTCAAACGTCCCTAGTTCAACCGCCCATTTTGCTATTCGTCCTAATGATTCCCTGTTTCCAAGGACTTGACCTAAGAGATATCCGGTTGGTACGACCACCTTGTGGGCCTAAAAGTAATGCCTTAGTTTCCTCGAAGCCATAAGAAGACTATAGAGCAGCTTTTGTACCTGTGGGCATCTTTCTTTTGGTCCATGTAAGACTTCGCTCACGTAATACACTGGTCGTTGGATGCTATCACGCTCTACGACTAGTACACCGCTAACTGTCTGTGGCGTTGTAGCCACGTAAATTAGCAATGTTTCTCCCGATCTTGGAGAAACTAAGATCGGGAGGCTCATAAGGTACTTCCTAAGTCCTTTAAAGGCATCGTTTGCCTCTTTAGTCCACTCAAAACTTGCATGTTTCCAAAGAAGCTTAAAGAAAGGTAATACTTTTTCCCCTAACCTTGCTATGAAACGACTTAGCGCTGTCATACAGCCAGTTAGTTTCTGAACCTCTTTCTTCGTGGTCGGAGGTCGCATCTGGTCAATGGCCGATATTTTACTGGATTTGCTTCGATACCTCTAGCAGAAACTAGGAAACCGAGTAGTTTTCCAGCGGAAACTCCGAACACACACTTTTCTGGATTTAACTTGAGGTTATGCCTTCTCAAGTTATTGAAAGTCTCTTGTAGGTCGGGAATGTGATCGCCAGCGTTGATGCTCTTTACGACCAGATCATCAATGTAGGCTTCTAGATTTCGACCTATCTGTGAATTAAAGGTTTTCTACATTAGCCTTTGAAAAGTTGCACCAGCGTTTTTTAGACCAAATGGCATCTTAACATAACAGTAAGTGCCATATGGGGTGATGAAGGAAGTTTTCTCTTCATCTTCTTTACACATATTAATCTAGTGGTACCCTGAATATGCATCTAAAAAACTTAGTAACTCACACCCGGAGGTAGAGTCCACAAGTTGGTCAATGCGTGGAAGGGGAAAGTCATCCTTCGGATAAACTTTATTAAGATCTATAAAGTCAATACACATACGCCACTTCCTATTATTTTTCATAACCATTACAGGATTGGTTAGCCATTGAGGGTGGTTGACTTCACTAATAAATCCAGCCTTGAGGAGCTTGTCAATCTCCGACTGGATTGCTTCCTTCCGATCAGGTGTAAAACGCCTTAGCTTCTGTTTAATCGGTTTTTTGTCAGGCTAGAGAGCTAGCCTGTGCTTGATCACCTCCCTGGGGACTCCGGGCATGTCAGACACCTACCAAGCGAATACGTCCTGATTTGCTCGGTGGAAGAAGACGAGCGACTCTTCCTATTTGGGGTCGAGTCTTGCCCCGACCAGTATCTTTCGGGTAGATGAGTCAGTGTTTCCTGACCCAGGTGGCGACTTGGCGGTTTTCGGAGAAGTGCCCTTGTCGAGTGGTACCTCCTTTGTCTGGTCGGAAGGCTTGGGCGTCATCTTTGGCCTTGAGTCCTTGACCTGCACGGTAGATGCATTAGCCTCTCTGATCGAAAGTTCATCGACCAGCTCTAAGGATTTTCGATCACATGCGTAAGCCATTTTTTGATCACCTGAACCGTGATGACTCCTTTTGGTCCTAGCATCTTTAAACTTTGATAACCGTAATGCGTGGCTATCAAGAATTTTGCGAGAGCCGGACGACCAAGGATCCCATTGTATGCGGATTCAAAATCCACTACATCAACAGTGATGGGGCAGTCTTCTTTGCTGAAGGAGATTACACTCTTCAACCACTTTGATGGTTTTATGATGGTCGGAGGCTCGACAAGGTTGACCTCCTGTTTTGTGGCTTTCAGATGATGCCTTGAATCGTATGAAGATGACCCACTAAAGATCATTTTGACCGTGTGTTGCAGATCCTGGTACTCCATCTCTTCATCGCCATCCTTATCCTTCTTGGAGCTCGTTTCTCTGAGTTCCTGTACTGAGGGGAGCGGACCTTTGCCTGCATAGTAATCTTCCAACCTTTTGTGCTAGACTCGACAGATGCACAAGTCATGCCCTGCCTGCTGGTGAAGTGGACACCACTTCTTATTTTTCGTGTATCCGTTGGTCGGAGCTTTTGATTTGCCTCGACCGGTATAATCTTTCTTGCCCTTGGAGTACTTCTCAGGTACCGCCAGGACTTCCTTATCGTCAGACCTGTGGGTGAGGAATCTTGTCCTTCCGATCGATGGCTTCGCACCATTCAACCGCTTCGCCAGCGGCTGCGTACTTGTCGGCCATGTCGAAAAGTTCAACAGTTGTCTTTGGAGGGTGCATTGCTATGTCCTCCGTAAACCGCCGATTCCTTAAACCTGCCTTGAAAGTCTGGATAACCGATGATTCTGTGACCTCTGGTATCGAATTACGAACCTGGCTGAATCTTTTGATGTATTGACGTAGGGTCTCGTTGGACTCTTGCCGGATTCAGTGGAGGTCATCCTCCTTTCCTGGGCGGTCGTACGTGCCTTGAAAATTTGCAATAAGGAGGTCGCAAAGCTACTCCCAAGTGTAGATGGATCCGACCATAAGTTTAATAACCACGACCGGGCAGAACCTTCGAGTACTGTGGGCAGATAGTTTTCTATCACATTTTCGTTACCACCAGCTGCTCGGATGGCAGTGGTATATATTTGGAGAAATTCCAATGGATTCTGAGCCCCATTGAACTTGTCCAAGTTGGTCGGTCGAAACCTGTTTGGCCAACGCACAGCCTGGAGCCCTGCTGAGAAGGCTCGACAACCTGTGATTGATTTGTGGCGCCTTCTTTGGAAAGGTACCGGATTGTAATCGATCGGAGACCGGTTCCTAAGGTTGGAACGTTGGAGCTCTGGTGTACCGATCTGGTCGTAGACATTAGTATGATGCCTTCGACCGCTTGCTTGATTTAGACGATGTTGGAGATCGTCTAGCCCAAGCGATTGCTCCTCTCGACGAGGTGATGGAGTAGCCACTTAACATAGCCTTCTCCCCTTGGTCGGAATCGTTGAGGAGGCCTTGGTATTGAAGGTTCTCCAGTTCAACCATGCTGCCCTCTTCTGAGGGAGGAACGCTGGGATGAAGTCATGGTTTGACTCCCTGAAATCCTTTGTTCCCGGTATGCTTCCATTCGTTGCATGGCCTACTGAAGAATCTCCGACACTTGGCCTACGAGCTGTACAAAACCTGGAGTCTCTGCTAGAGCAGGGTTAAAATTATTCAACATATCCTGGACACGCTACAGGTTTCGTACCGTTACCGAGGGTCTTGGAGGATTTGTGTTGGCAGTAGGTGTTCGAAGGTCTGAACCTCCCCCCGACCTCCCGGTCTGTTCCGTCCGATCAGGTACTCTCGGCGGGACAGTGCCAGGCGAGATAATTGATGGACGTGGATCGGTTCTGTTACCTTCGGCATTTGGTGCTTGATGGCCCGTATCATCTCTACCAGCACGTGGTGGCGTGGCAGAGTGTGTAGGACCGTACAAGGCATCTTGATTTGCATCTCCGATCGCATTGACCTCGTGCCTCCTGTAGCGATCTTCCGATGAGCTTCCATCGTAACTAATGGAGGGCCTTCCAATGCTTCTGCTAGAAGTTTCCACGACGGCCGAGATGAGCACCTCCTAAGGTCTTCTTGGTGGGCTCAGCCTGATCCGGCAGACTACCGATCGTATGCTGAGTCTTATCATCCCCACATGGCCTACAACCAGTGGGGGTTTCATCGACACCATTACTGTGTCTGCTGGCCTTGAATCGCTGAAGTCGAGGTGAGTAATTGCCACCATGATTTTGTCGAGAGTATAGAGATTCTCGGGTTGCGAGGCTGAATTCTCGTCACCTGTTTTGCTGGTCGGAAGGACCGGGCTTGGAGAGGTTTTTGGCTATTCCAAACTGGTCGAGACGGCTGATTCCTTTGGAAACGCCACCTGTCGTGGCGGTGTATCCTCATCCATCTGGTCGATGTTGCTAACGTCGGCAACGTGTGAACCGACGGAGGAGGAGGAGGAGGACATGCCGTTCTCCTGCATGGCATGGATGCATCCCTCCATGTCAAGGTCGGCGTAGTCCGCCAGGTCGAACCAATTCTCCTCGTCCCAAACTCCGGCCATAGTCGCATGAGCGATTATGAGGAATGAGCGAGGATTTGATGAGTGGAGAGTTTCTTCAGAAAACTTGCGTCTTCCTCCCCACGGATGGTGCCAGCTGTCGACGATCGAGTCACCGATCTTATGAAATAAAAGAGGAAAATGACGCGATATATCCTGGGAGATAATATGACTGCTCTTTATTGATATGAACTAGATTTACAGGGGGTGTTTACGACCTGACTAAGGACTAATCCTGATTACACTGAGTATCAAGATCACTATGCAAAACAATCAGACTTAGAGCATGAATCTAAGGCTGATTGCGTTGCTCTAATCCGATGTTGCATGTCTTAGATTGCTCCTGATTCGATTGCCTGCTCCTTTGTCTTCATACTGGAGAAGGCGCCCCGTGAAGCTGCTACGACCGGTCGAAGCGAGATGCCGCTAACAATGTGTCAATCGCTCTCATGTTAAGTGTCTGTGAGACACTCAACCATATGGTGGTTATTGTTAGTGTCTTAGAATTATATAACATCGCATTGTTTGGAATATACAGCACGTGTTCCATTCATCACACGGTGAAGATGCCAGTTCATAGCTTTTTCGAGCAACTACCTGGTCGGAGTCTAGGCACATGACCTTGTCCAACTAGGGTATCCATCATGTAACCTCTAGAATCTCATGACCAGTGAGGTCGTTAGCCTTAGGGGTTATGATCATGAAGACGTATGGTCTTTTATTATGTATTAAAATAATACATAGAGGTTTTAATCCTCGTCAATACTATAAAAGGATCCTTAGATTATGTGATACCTTTGTTTGAGCCAAGTCGATCTTTATCACCTTCGCATTGCCATTACCATGTCATCATTCATCCTTTGGGACTAATCCTTAAAATATCTTAGCATACATGTTAGTCCCTTAAATACAATGTTGACATTAATTACCAAAGCCATTTTTAGGGGCCCAGATGCTTTCAGGCATAACACTTGATCATTGAGGTTTGAATTATATGGCGCGTAGTGTTTGCTCAGCATAACACGAACCTTCGACCCAAACTACAACTACGATACAAATACGCCTTTTGGGAAAAAATTAATTAACGATGGAAATCAACTCAGGCTTGCGGACATATGTCCTACTACCCCTTGTGGGCGTAGCCCTTCGTGCGAGCCTCCCGATACTCACCTAATAAGTATTTTTTTGGGTATGTCCTTGTCCGGAATAATCTTCGGTGTAGTAGGGGCATTAGGGACTTCAGAGAACACCGGTGCCTTTCCTTGTTTTCCCTGCTCCTGGTTGAGGGAGGTCTCCAACAGGTAAACACCTTAGGATCAACTATGTAGTTCAACATGTATTTATGCTGAATGAATGCCTTGTCGTACTTCTCTGGGCCATCGATCCATCGGAAGAAGTAGCAACGCTCCGACGGCTACTATGCACGAATAAAGTCAGCGAATTTTTAAAATGCAACACACAATGTGAAATATTGATGTATGGCATTAACTTACACGACAGTCCCTGCACATGTAGTAAGCCCATGCGGCAGTATTAGGATGTGTAGATTGAATGATCCATGCGGGGTTACCATAGTCGCACTACAGCGTGGAAACTATGGTGATACAGGAGCATCCTTGCAAGAACAATCAGGGTACGACCATGCCTCTATGCTTTCTTGGCAGCCCATTTCCACTTCCAGAGCATTAACCTGTAGTCCCCAATCCTGAAACTGGGCTGAGTGGCCTCATGTACCTCTCTTTTCCTCTACCTGTCTTCTCCCTCCCCTCTCTCTGTTTTCCAAACCAGCTGAATGTAGTTTTGCTTGTAGTGGTGGAATATGCCACAATTTTATAGGTGGTTGGGGTGTAGCGTTAATGGAGTAAATTTTGATGAATGTAAATCACTCGCGTCCGCTAGAAGGAATCTTCGGGTACATGATAGCTCAGCGAGTTATCAATTCATAGGGAAAAGCTTTTGCGTGTTGTCAACTAAGACTAAAAAACTTGAACCATGGTCTGGTCATTTCGATCTGAAAAGCAGATGGCAAAGTGTTGTCATTTCAGTCTAAAAGGCATGGGTCGGAGTGTTGTCTATTTAGTGTGAAACAGAGGTGACATGTTGTTGTCAATTCTCACTGAGTAGGGGAGGATGTCTACTAGTATTAGTGAGATCCATGTAGCAAGCTCCTTATGTCGCGGTGCTGACTAGGGTGGAATGAGATGGAATTGAGTAGCATGCCCCTTGTGTTGCGGTGCTGACTAGGGGAAAGGAGCTGGAAATGAGTAGCATGCCCCTCTCTCACGGTGCTGACTATAGGAGGTAGGATTGAGACCCTAACACCACAAGAAACTACTTAACTTGACGAATTTCAAAGCATGTAGTAGTAAATTAATCACATCATCTATATCGATGCTAAGATGCAAAATAAAAGACATACCACGCATGGTACTGATGATCTACATGTTTATCCCACTCCCTCTCTCCCTGTCCACACCCATGTCCCTTTCCCTGTTGTCGGCCTCACTTGGGCCAACAGGCCGCTGCTAGTCACTACCTAGGTCCCAAAGGGGTCCATCGCTCGAGTGCTCGAACGACCATATCTTCAAGTGGCGCAACAGAAGTAGGTGTGGCGCACGGATCCATGAACTGTGTGGGCTGTGTCTCATGCGAACAACTGTGAACCTATAAGCAGTGCCACCACCTTGACCTGTCATGCTTAAACTCTAAACACTATTAAATTAAAACAATATAAATAACTTGAAACCGATATCCATAGGTTTTGCAGATCTAAACCTAAGCATTCTAGATTTTCCAATAATCGATCTACTAATGGAGGTACCCTAACGTTTTACGCTATAATAAACACATAAATATCCTACATTTTAACATTATACACGACATTAACCCTAACCTAACATTGTTGATCTACAACTACAAACCCTAATTCTATCACTAAGCTATGTTTGTTGTTGTTAACCTAACATGTTTTTATCGAAGTGACCAATAAATTACATCAGCAGAATGAACTCACCACAAAAAAGGCGAGTGCATGGAGACGCGTTGAGCCGAGAGCAGGATCTGCTCCTTCCCTCCCCTCTCCTCTCCCTTCTTCTCCTCTCCTCACTTATCTTCTTCTATGCTACTGGCGCTCTCCTCCCCTCTCTTCTCGTGCCGACGCTTCCTCTTCTCTTCCCTTTGTCTATCACGCCAGTTGGAAGCAACTGGACAGATATTGGCCCTCAATCGCGACTCGCGACAACATGGCATGACTGAGGTCATGCACGCGCCAGTCGCGCTTCCCTCGTGCGACGTGGCTCAACGTCGTCCGCTCGTCGCGCGACTAAGTTTTGACATATCTCAAATCGCTGGCCCACCACGTGATTGGGCCTAGTCGCTTGGTAGGCCACGTGCAAAGATGCAACAATTTAAAACCCGCGCGCCTAACCAATTAACCTCCGGTCTCTCTCGTCATGCGCGCAGAACTACAACGCTAAGCTCTCCGACTTGACCTCGCGAAGAACGGCCCCACCATGCAAGTGATGTACCACGCCAAGATTTTGTAACATCCCAACTGTATAAACAGGTTTGTTCAAGTATAATTATATGTGTAGAAATTAAAACTTTTTCTCACATCTTGAAAACCCCTAATCTCTCCTCAGTGATTCTAGTCCAAGAGTTGTGTAATCCAAAAACACAAAGCTCTTGTTGACCAAAAGTCAAACTCCTTTTCCAATTATCTTAAATCTTGTGCCAAACATTTGGAAAATATTTTCCTTGGTCCTAAAACTGATGTGGGACCCTCTGAAAAATATCACAAGTTGTAAAACTTGTTTGATAAATTTTGGAGGTAAAACAAATCCTTGAACAACCTTCATGAATTTCCTGAGAAAAATGCATTGCATAATAACCTCTGGAAATTTTATGCAAGGTTAATCTCATTGTCAGCAAGCTCCAGTTAAAATTTCATCAAATTTGGAGTTCATTTGCTATCTCAAATAAATCCTCTTTTGTCTCAGCTTGTTTATTAATCTAAATAAACTGGTTTGACTTGGGCTTGAACCGCTTTGCAAAGGTGTCCAACCCAACCGCCTCCCTTAGCACGCCGACCTCCTCTCCACCTTGATCAGGTCGTAGCTGCTGGATTAACATCCAACCGCCACGACCTCCTCCATGATCAATACCGCCAGACCTCCCACCTCATCGTCTTGGCATTTGGATCAAAATCCATGGCCTCGACCTCCCGCGAGCTCAAACCACCTTGACCTCCATTTTGTACTCACTTGAGGTCGAGCTTGGATTCAATCCTAAGGCCACGACCTCCTCTCGCAAACCTTCTCTCACGAGGTCCTCCCACTTTGTTGAGGTCGAGCCGCTGGATCGATCCAATGACCACGACCTCCCTCAAAATCTAGCGCACCAAACCTCCCCATCGTGAGGTCATAGCCGTTAGATATAAATCTCACTGCCATGACCTCCTCGCCTCTCATCGCCACTAGATCTTGATCTCGATGGCCATAACCTCTTTAGGCTTGTGCAAGCCGCTAAGACCTCCCTTTGGTTGTGCGCCTGGATTTAAATCCAAAGGCCATGAGCTCCCCTGCTTTTCTAAGTCACACGCAGCTATGTCCTCCTCGTGTCCGAGCCCTTGATGTAAATCCAAAGGCTAGGACCTCCTAACCCTTTATCCTTTAAGATCTCAAGATGGAAATCGAGGGCTACGACCTCCCTTTCCAAATCGTGTGGTGGGACCTCCTCCCGATCCTTTTAGCGAATCGTTCAAAAATCGCATCTAAGGGCCAGACCTCCCAAGGCTTAACCCAACATCATAAGGACCTCCCTGTTCTTCTCCTTCCTGTCACAAGCGTGCTAGTATCGAAAGCAAGGATTTAATGCACGCAAGCTGAATCGTACCTTTAACAACTCTTTTGTCGACCCGCATTAAATGCGTGTCAACTTTCCGCCTCTCCACCGCTTAGCTTTGTCACCATGTCAACTTTACATCTTGTCCAAGCCCTAGATCGACCCATGGGCCAAGCTCACCATGAGCTTAACCCGTGGTTCACAACCTCTCGTGCCCTAGGTATAAAACCTCCCCTCTGCTTTCTTTGGCTTAGTTACACACCATTGTTCCTTGCTTGCACCCCTGCTTGTGAGCTCTAAACCACCGAAGCTCTCCTTGGCCGCCATTCTTTGGAGCTTGAAGCTCCTCGGTGGACAAGGGTCCCTAGAGTTTCTCCTCCTTTTCTCTCGAGCTTCTTTTGTGCCTTTCCTTCGGGAGCAAGTCCTAACTTGATTAGTTTGGGCATTTTCAGAGGTGGACAAAGTGGAGCTTGAGTCGAGCTTTGGCCGTGGAGCACCTTTCCTCCCCAAGACCGGCCCTTCCTTCTCGACCTCCTCAAAGACCTCGGGACCTCCGTGTACTCCTCCCGTTAGTCCCTTAGTTGTTTGGCACCCGCATGTATGTCAGTCATGGAGCTTTTGTTTGAGCACACACTTGAATGTCGCGCGGAGCTTCATTTTGCATTTGGATTTTGGCCGTGCTTGCCTTCGTTGTCCTCTCGGCTCATGGCGTTCAAGGCCGCCGCCATTGCCGAGAGGAGGTCCATTGTGCGATGGTTATGCGGACCCAACGGTATTATTGGGTGTCACCGGCGAGGTCTCAGACGCGGTGATGACCACATCTTTGAGCTCGGTCTTTGTTTGACAAGATCGGGCGGCATGTTGTCGTTTTAGGACAAAGATCCACGCGCTTAATGCGCCAATCATTTGCTCAACCTCTTAATCATTAGCATGTCTTTAATCTCGCCAGGCGCTCATTTAAGACCTCCCTTGGACCTCTTTGTGTCTCAAGCGCATTTATTCCATGTCCGAGCGCATGCGCTGCTGGGTCTGGGACGCCTGAGATTCTCCTCCCAGAGATCTTGAGCGCCCAAGACCTCCCTTGAGTGATCGTGGCCGCCCAGACCTCCTGGAGGTCTGTGGACGTTGGACCTCCACTTAGGACCTCCCGAGGTCATCTCACTGCTCATGACCTCCCCTGTAGATCTTGACCGCCAAGGTCCTCCTCGGACGATCTCGACCATCAAAGTCCTCCTTGAACATCTCGACCGCCCAGACCTCCCCTGTGAGGTCCTGACGATGTAGATCTTCCTCAGGGAGATCTTGATAGTTTAGATCTTCCTTTGGAAGATCTCAACCGTTGAGGACCTCCCCCGCGTTGATCTGAGCCGCCTATGTCCTCACATGTCTTTGTGGGTTTTAGAAATTCCTGTGAAGTCTTAATTATAAGCTGAAATAAGGTATAACTTTAGAATTTCATATCTTTTTCGTTTTAAATCCAAATGAGGTCATTCAAATTTTGTTGGTTCTGGCTTGACCTGGGCTCCAATCAAAAAAATGGTTATGAGCCCAGTTCAGCTCCAGAACATGGTTTTGCAAATAGGTTTCAAAACTAGCTTTAAATGTACACTCAAATTGATGCTTAACTTGTAAAATACATAACTAATGCTCTGTAGATTATTTTTGAGTGAATCCAACTTTGTTGGTTTCCTCTATTAATGAACTCACTATGAAAATTAGTTTTGAGCTTGTTGCTGTTGTCAAAAAGAGTTCTGGTGCATTATAATTTTGTTCAAGTTCTTGTTTTTGAAAAATAGTAGAAGGTGCAATATAGCTCCAAATGAGATGAACTCAATTGTGTTATTCATCTCATGAGGTGCTGGTTTTACAGTAAAAATCTCAGCATCACCACTTTTCTAGAAAATGTTGCCTCATAATTAAATTAGTGAATAGTGCAGTTTGGTATTTTTAGGGCTGAGCAGGTTTGTTTTGCTCATGACTTTTGCATTAAGAATCCAAATCAATTGGTTCTTGTTGCTAAATTCCCTAAAAATCACCCTCTTGCTGCTGTAGAAAATTCAGAGTGTTTGGAGTTCGTTTGCTGTGCTGTCTTTTTCGTTTTAAATCGTTTTATCGATTGTTTTCGTCTTTCCGATTAGGTGCCGACGAGTGGGTTGAACCCGTGAGTGATCCTCAGCAACAATTTGACCAGCAACAGCAAGGCAAGCAGTTTGATCATTTCCATCATTGTCCCATTACTTTAAAGCTTAATATTTTGTTTCACTTATATGTATGCATGCTACTTTGTGTTAAAATATCGCTAGCAATCCTATAGTTGCATAATCTGTAGGAATTGTTTATCCTCTACTACCCATGAGCCTAGGTTATTTGCTGTGGTTTGAGCTCGTTGGATGAGCTCTTATCACTTAGTAGTTTACGCTAACATTGCTTAGCCATGCTTAGTTATCGGTAGTAATGGGCCATCATCGGCTTAGTCGATGGTCTTGATCACTCAAAACTGATTATTACTCCTATATGTCCAGCACTTGTGCTTTGATTAATTTGTAAAATCAAAAACTGAAAATAAAAGATTGATTTAGACTTGGGCATATTGGATGGATGGTGCGGTTTTTGGAATGTGGTGGTATGCCTGGGTCCCTAAGGACCGAGTTACTTGGGTCACTAAGCCAAGCGCTTTTGCGTGCTAACCACACGAGGGGCATATGGAGCCCCTCTTGACTAAGTACTTTGGGCGGTGCTAATTGGGGTCGCTCGGTTGGTGTGTTTTAAAGATAAAATGTGTGTGTGTGTGGTGTGGGAATGGAGCAGTGGCAGACCGGTTAGGCTGTCCATTGGGTCCTTATCCCCGTGGGTTGTGCGGGTCAAAATTAGCACTGTCCATTGGAAATGTCTCGTAGGACTTAGCCGTGCCGGCATACCTTTGGTAGTGTGCTTAAAGGAAAGGCGGTCTCGACGTGTGGGTACATTGGTACACCCTCGCAGGTTAAAACTATTCAATAGCCTCGTCCTAGGTTATGGACATGCTTGGTAAGGTCGTTCAAGAACTAGACTACAACATTTAAATTAAAACTTGATGGGTTGGTATGAATGGATGTTCATGCTATTGTGGTGGCTAATGGGTTAGCCATTTCCAGGATTGTTGATGTTATCTTTCAATTGTTACTTGTCTCGTTGTTTCTTGCAAATGAAAAATGAATTGCAACTTTGCTTTGGAATCTATTTAAATATTGCAATTGAAAACTTGCTTTATGCTAAAATGAGTCCAAAGCCTCATCCACTTAAATAAAGCTTGCATGTAGCTATTTATAGTTCTGTTATCTCACACGTCAGTCTTGCGAGTACATTTTTGTACTCATTTGCTTTGCTTAACAACTTTGTTGCAGAGGAGGTAGAGCCCAAAGGGCTTTACTTTTGTGAGCTGTGCGGTGGTTGGGAAAGCGACTAGCTTGGCGGTCCGGTCAGTTGCCTTGTGGGCTAAGGCACACTGGTTGGCTCTTATTTTGGGCCATCTTTATGGCACTTTTGCTTCCGCTGTGTATTCTTGTAGACTTGTTGTTATTTGGCCGGTCGGCCTCTCTTTTGTATTAACTATCCCTTATTTATATTAACTTCTGGTTTGTTGCTTGTTCTATTCTATGAGTTTGAATGGAATTGATGCAATCTTTTGTAATGAGTTGTATGTACTGCATTCTTGGGAAGTACGTATATCTCGAGACACGTTTTATTTGGTTGATAATACTAGGGTCAATTGGACGACTAAGTATTATGAGCTTAATAAATCAGGGTCTCACAAGTACCCGGGTGGTGGGCACCCTCAGCTACGTCGCACCGGAATACGT
Source organism: Phyllostachys edulis (assembly GCA_036346405.1). Classification (NCBI taxonomy): domain Eukaryota; kingdom Viridiplantae; phylum Streptophyta; class Magnoliopsida; order Poales; family Poaceae; genus Phyllostachys; species Phyllostachys edulis. The sequence continues at coordinate 56,166,996 of CM070566.1, forward strand.
CGCCACAGGTACCCAACCCACTCACCTTCTGCCACACAAGGCCACGACACGGGGTTGTACACTTGTACATGTGGACGGTATCAAATGTGCGAATACTTACACGCTTCGATCGTCAGTCACCAGACGTGAAGAGCGTCGTGTCTGAGTTGGCGTGGTCTCTTGGAGATGCTCACGGGCTTGCGGGCACAAGACATGGCTCGCTCGCATCGCAGCCGCAACACGGTGGATCGGGCAAGCCGCACTGTGGACCGCGGAAGCTAGCGATCTGGTCGATCGTCGGTGGACGAGCGGCGATGCAAATCCAAGGCCGGCGGTGGCCGAGCTCACGCCAGGCTTTGCCTCTCGGGCGACCTAGAGTCGGCCCTCCATGGCCGAGGTCGCGGCGGTACTCGAGGAGATCGAGCGGATGAACGCACGGCCCAAGGGTGTGGCCGGCCGAGTGGACACTTCTCCTCGGCTGGCCACGCAAAGTGAGCCGTTGATCATCTCGATCGATCCCAAACGGACGGCTGATGAGGTAAAGCCTCGCAAGAGATCTTTTCTCCATAGAATTTTCTTCCTAGGCATGGGCATATGGCGCGACCACGAATCGCTCTTGCCGAGGTCCGTGTCGACGGTGCTTGTGACATGAGCAACCACCCGTCTCCAAGAGTGAGATAGCCCCGCCGGCCCAACGTTGATCGAGCTCAGCTCGCGGTGTTTTGGACCTTTTGGTTGCTGTGGACGCGAATCGCAACTGGTTTTGCAAAGTACAAAGTGAGATAGGTTTTGTATGTCAGCTCAGATCCCAGATGGCCCAAATGTTGGTTGGTTAGATGTTTCTCTGTCTGTTGCAGTTCTCTTTTTCCTTTTTACCAGATTTTGTTGTACAGAGATATAAATGTACGATATCCCCACCTGTGCATAACATTTTACTGCACAAACGAACGCGGCTGTGTTAAGAGAGAAATTTTTTGAGATGCAACGTATGCAAATAGAGTGCCTAGAACTAAGCACAACAGTAATATTGGTCGAATAATGTGAGGAACCCTGGGTTAGATTCGTAAGATCTGAACCTTCCAGGCCTTACGAATGTAACTCTGGGCCTCAGAGAATTGAAATCCAATTTAAGTAAGAGAGCCCGACTGAGCTAGAGCTACGATGACCATGCATACCGCACCTCTGCGAATGCTACATGGTGACCGGTCCAACAGCCCAAATTCCCACTTAAATGAATCAAAGAGCATTTCAATTACGTCAGATACGTGTCTCGTGTTAGCTCTCAAGATCAACGACTAACATACACATATTCTCATCAACGTCATTCAAAAGCCATTCCATACAACATATGATAATATTACAAGTGGCATACAACAAAGGACTTATGTCCATAACAGTTACAAAAGTGGCCGACCGGCTAAATCCAAAATATTAACATCAAGTACGGAACAGAAACAAATTAAGATAAACAAAAGACCAGTAAGGTGTGCCCAAACCTATAGGCAACCGAGTGGGGGTTAGCAACAGCGTCATTCATTAGCGTCGCCGAAATCGGCGCTAACTAGAGCATGTAATCATCCTCACCTGAAGCAAAGTGGACAATCTGGTTAAGTACAAAATGTACTCGCAAGACTTACACAAAATAAAAATTATACATGCTAGAGGCTAATCAAAAGAGAGACATTAGTGGCTTAAGTTTTGCATAAAACACACCAATTTTCAGCCCTATACAATCTAGTTTGAAATTGCCATTTTGTAAACAAATGTTTAGCAAAAGAATACAAGTGACAATAATATATACATAGATCAAACAATACCAAAGTGGCAGCCCACTTTGATAAACTAAAATGCATGAACCACCATTCATGCCGATACCAAGTTATAACCCATGCCAATTTTAATTTAGAGTCTAACGATGACGTCACCCAATACCAAGCGGTCATTCGTAACCGTGGACATGGCTATTCGAATAGATTAATCCCTGCAGGGGAGTACAACTTTACCCACACAACTCGACCAATCCGTAAGCCTCCGGATAATGACACACTTCCTAAGGTATGTCGGTCGGGGAGATCGAGACTCGGTATTATTTAACAAGAAGACCCTATTGGGTTGAGTCACCCATGCACGATAAAACCCCAAACCCAGTACAAGTTACTGATAGAACTTGCTAAGAGAGCATGCAAGTTGTGTTGGAGATGCCGATACAATGTACAGAAAGAAAAATAGTGCTCGCATGCACATTATAGAAAATTGCATCGGATCCTACGAACATATGATCACACACATGATATCCTCACACCACCTGTGTTTCAACCCAATAAGAACACTCCCCTTGACCAAAAGGCGTCCATACACCTCGTGTGGAAGTACAAGTGTTACTTGGAATTGACAACCCAAAGTTTGGTCCTTAGCGGTCCGGACAAGTCTACCACATACCCGAGTCTCATGCACGAAGGCACCCACACTACTGGCCACTTGTCCATACCAAAAATCATTTTAAATAGACAATTTTAAACTCAACAACCAGATTCAAAGATCTAGACAAAAGCATAAGAATAAAATATTTGGTGTTTCCCACAATTGACGGGCTAACCCCGTCAACTAAACTAACGCATCTACTAGACTCTAAGCATTCAACATAAATAATAGATACGAAATAACAAACATCTAAATTAAGCATGTTTGTAATAGAAATATCAAGGATAACCTGCAAGAGTAGGACAAAGCTAACTAACTCACAAAAATATCGATATATCAAAATAGCATGCAAGTAAGTATCATTACAATTCAAAATACTAAATTAACAAAATCTGGGATCAATATGATGTAAGATGGTGCTTCCCTTGTTGATAGTCCACTAGTTCACTCTCGGGTATGAATTCGTTCTCTTCCGGCAATTCGGCATCTATAGAAAGAACGATATCGAATAAACACTGAGAAAAGCCGAAAAATTTGAAATGCTCAAAAATGCATGAAATTTATACAGTAGTGATATTATGATTTTATATGAATTTAGGTGAAATAATTAGTTCAATTAGAGTTCTTATGTGAGAGTTATAGCCTTTCGAAAATCAGCTAGGAAGAAAATCCTGAAAAATCAAGGTTCGGTTACTGTTCATCCGAATTTAATTATTTCGTGAAAAATTTCAGAATAGGGGTGGATACAAAAACTACATGGTCAGCTAGAGAATAAAATTTTATGAACAACCCAATTAGATTTATCTCATTTGGAGTTCATATGAATTTTCTATGAATTTTTAAATTTAAATGAATTTTCAGTGTAAAAATATTTCTTTTCTGAATTTTCTATTGCCTATGTCATTGACAGATGGGCCCCATGCATTTTATTTTTCTTTTTCATTTATTTATAAAGAAAACCTCTATTGACATGTGGGGCCCTATTGTCATAGGCTCGGCCCATGCAAATAGTGCATGGACCGAAGGCCAGCATGCATAGTGCATGGTCCATAGACTAAGAACACGGTGCATTCACTTGGTGGGACCACGCAGTCAGCGACTCCAAGGAAATCCAGGAGGTAATGAGCTCCATTAGCTCGGGGCCCACACGTCAGACTCACAGAGAGACAATTAAAGCAACTAATTACTACTTTAACACTAATCCGATAGCGATTTCCCCTAATCATTGTGCTACAATGATGGTTAGAATTCCGACAAACAGAGAGCTCCTCGGGTGTGACCTTGCTCGACGTTTGACCAGCGATGTGGACGTTGTTGTTGTTGTTGTTGTTGTTGTTGTTGGAATGCATGGGTGATATAACGCTGGGCTGGGTTCTAAGGTGCACGCCTTGTTGATGTCAATCTCGTCTGACGATGATTGGACACGTACAAGGAGGTTGTGCTCACATCCCAAGTGAGGTCGTTGGAGGTTGTGGTGGAGCGGACCAGTTATGTTGAGGATTTGCGGAACAACTTAGACGTGGTCGATGGAAACACGGAGGAACTAGTACCCGCTCTCGATCTTTCGTAAGGCCCCCCAATTGAGGAGCTACCTTCCCAAGAGTTCATTGGCACCGGTCTTAACAATGATGCCCATCCATTGGTGGATCTGTCTCATGTGCCTGTTTCTTCACCGCACCATGTCAGTGACCCCGTGACTGATTTCAATGGTGCTGTAATGAACAACGAGCTTGGCGAGGACGTGTTTCGAGATGGAACAACCCGTGAAGTGGAGTCCGACGAAGGTTGGAGCTCGACTGAAAATGAAGCTCCCGCTCTGCTTTTCTCCTCTGAGGAAGGCTAGGTTCTTCACAGTGTAATGGGTGAGGTCCCATCGGTGCATGCATTCGATAATGTTAGAATGGCTGATAACATGGTCTGTGCAAATGGGTTGAAGAGCAGGAATAGCATTGCGGACTCGGAGAATGACCTAATACATAAGAACATGTTGTTTCCAACCATGGAGGATACGAACGTTTGGCTGGAAGAATACTCAGTGCGGCACCATTATTCGTTTGTAGTGCAACACTTCGATGTGAACAAGAGGTATACTATGAGGTGCGAAAGGGGGTGTGGATGGAAGGTATGGGGGCACAAAACTAGGGACAAGCAATGAAAAATAGCGACCGGTTACAGTATGTTCCCCTACCATTTCTCTTTCAAAGTACGCACTAACAACCTCTCCCGTCTACCTATAGTCCCTAGATCCGCTATGTGGCTATCGCAAGTGGATCGACCAAGAGATCCACAAACGCGACCAGTGGTGTCTCGACTGTGAGGAGTGGGATGCCAAGAGGGACCGTGAGAATAGGGAGGAGGAGCGCTGCAACGAAGAGCACAACGAGCGTATTCGGCGGGAGACGCAAGCTCATCTTGAAGCGTGTAGGCGCCGGGAGCGCGAGGCTCGCGAGAGCGAGCACGAGAAAAAGAGGGAAATAGCTACCGAGGCCAAGGCGGCTGACGAGGAGTACAACGCGGAGCTTGCAAGAAAGGGCAAATGGCCTCGGTCCACGCAGTTGGTCGGGCCATTCCATAGTAGTCCCTCATCATACCCACCATGTTATTCCTATCTCCTAAAGGCATGTATACTCACATGGTCCGGATGCTTGTGTCCCAATGTACCGTAGTAGTAGCGATGATGACTAAAGCAATTAGCTGAATCATCATGCCATGTGATCACATGTAACGTGCTTCTGTCTACAGACTTTAATGTATTTCTGGTTCTGTGCCTTGCACTTTACCTTCGGTCGAAAGATTTCATCAGCACGAGTACATTTGTAATCTCCAAACCTCGTACAAAAATTAGACTTCATAACAATGTGAAAACGATTGATCCAAACGTAACGATGTGAAAATGAATGATACGAAAATATTTATCCACGGATGCACGTATGTTACCTTACCTCAAAAGTTCGACGCTCGACAGCAGCCTTCACGCCTTTCACAACTACGTATTTTTCATCAGCGGTGTCTACCATATGTCCATCCTTGTGCCTCATGTTGTACCACATAGTCCACATACTTGTCAATTTTTTCAGGATGCAATATGTATTAGTTCTACAAAATGCGCTCTACAAGTGTATATACATACATTCAAATAATTTTCTCGAGCCGTACAAGGGGAAAACCTCCTATAAGTTTCTAGAGGAGCATTGTTTAGCTACATCTATCCCAATAAGCTATCTATCGAATTGTTGCAATTGATGTCCGATCTCCAAGAGAAGGAAAAGATCTTTGAAAAGTAGGTTTTTATGATCCGATAAAGAATCTAACTTGTTTCGGCAGGGCAGTTTTTGGGCTTTATGGCGCATGAAAGATGGATTGAAGTAAGTCAGACCCGAGTGTAATCTATCAATGTGTCCCAAATTTTGTGTGGCAGTTCCATCACATGAAAATGTAAAAATTTACAAACTTTTGATGCATCTTGTTCACACTTGGATATTACCAAAGTTTTGTTTGCAAATTAAATTGTAAACCATTCCTCAATTCAAGTCCAAATTAAACTCAACCATGAGCTCAATTAATAGTTTAGAAATCCAAATTCAATTAACCAAGCAAAAGCGAAAATTCATGCTTTGCAAAAAATTTAATTTACAACTAGGGCAGGCCATGAGTGCGGCCCTGACATGCCAAATCTAATGGCGTGACAAGGGAGGCTTGTCACGCCATGCGTGCGGGTGTGACATTTGCCACGCAAGCCCTCCACGCTTGCATGACGCGTGAACAAGGGCTTGTGTGGCAGCTTTGGCTACGCCGCGGTAGGTGGCGTGACACAACGTTTTGGTCACGCCACAGGTAATAACGTGGACAAAGGGGGCTAGAATTGGAAATAAAGTTAGCGAGGGGTTAAGTTTAAAATATTAATAAAAAAGGATTAAATAAAGCTAAACGAAATAAATGGAGTAGATGCCAGTGTCGAGTGTCACGTCTGCTTAAATGTCAGGTTTAGGTGTGGACATGACTGGTTTCCAACTCTATGCGCCCACAACTTATTAGGGCACGTACAATAGTTTGTCTTTTAGGATTATCTTTAAAGACTTCAACTCATCTGCAGACAATCTTAGAGATAACATCTCTAACAATTTATCTATAAAATCATTCATTTTCAACATAATTTCTCCCCTTACATACTCACCATTTGCGATGGTTTGCGTACCCAGTTTGTCTCTTATATAAGAGATGATACATCCTCTCTCTTCATATTCTCTCTTCTCTAACTGGAATTTTGAGTGACCGTCAGGAGACAGCTAAGGTGACTACTATTAGAGATGCCCTTAGGCTAATTAAACCCCAAAATTTATCACCTGGGCTACACCTAGGCTACGCATTATTGGTGCTCTCCAGAGGGAGGGGAAATGGCAAAATGTGTGTGCGCTAGGAATGTCCTCATCAATTTGCCTTTGCAAAAGCGAACACAAAGAAGGTCCGGAGGAGACAGAAGAGAGCAAGGATCAAACCTCGTTTCCTTTTCCATCGTTTCTCTTCCTCTGCAGAATAATTACTGGAGTAAACGTGTAAGCAATTCTTCTTTCACCCTTTTCACTTTTTCGATCACTAGCATGGTAGAACCAGGCCCAACAAGCCCTTTTCGAACCGCACCGGAGGGGGAAAGAAAAGAGGAAGAGAATAAACGGAGCTCCTGCGTGCTGCCGCTGCGCCACTGCAAACAAACTCGCGACAGGCCGAACCGTCGCCCATGATGAGGAGGGCACACGATAGTTCGCTCAGACGCTCACCGGCGAGTGACACCATCATACCAGAGTACCCATCAATCATCATGCATGCGTCCCACACTGCACCCTCTCTTGCCATCGAAAAAGGCTTGTGCCGACCGTTCGTTCATCGAGGGCGCGAAGACGGAGTGGCACGTCCAAAAACTTGTGCCAGGCGCACTAGCGTGTCACACCAGCAGGCACAACCATGTCGGTGAACACCAGTAAGATGGAGGACATCCAGATAAAGAAGCTAAAGGCCAGCCGTGATGAAGAGCGGAGGAAGAAGAACGATCGCCGGCGGTTGTCGGACAAGCACGGTGAACCAAACAAAAGGTGTGAGGAGGTGGTCGTGTCGGCCGGGATCGTGAGGGACCGTGCATTTGTGCCGTGGGACCCAGTCGTCAATGTAATAGGAGTAAGGGGTTTAAGATGTGTGCGGTTGCGTCGGAAAGGGGCATGCAGAAGAAAACGAACTCAGTTGTTATCCTCATCCCATCTCTGTTTCTCATCCCAGTTCTTCTCTGAATATATGAGATTTTGACTACTCTCTGGTGGATCTTGGTTGTTATTTGAGTTTGTTATTTCTTCTTGCTATTTGGGTCATCACAACTTGGTATCAGAACCGCACTTCGTCTTCTCAGTTTGGTCCGTAAAATTCCTTAGAAAGGTTGGAGATCAATCCGATCCCGTAAACCCAGTTTCAGGTTGGATCAACAGGAGAAAGACATCACGGCTCCGCCAAAATCCTCGCTGCAGTCCAGGCAAGTGATTTTAGCGATGGAAGAAAACTCTGGACGGATTCAATCTACTTTGGGAGAGATTCTATCTCGTCTCGATGCCCAGGTGGAGAGGTTCGAGCGACTATCATCGGAAGTAAGGAATTTGGGACAACAAGTGGAGATGCAACAAGGGAGCTTGGATGAAGTGAAACGTTCACAAGCGAAGCTTTTGCGTCAACTGCCGGCACCACCACCACCTCCACCCAGATTGAAACTGCTCCAAGAGCATGGTCAAGTTACCACAATCATTCATCCTGGTACTCTGACCAACCATAGTCCGCCGCTTCTCACGATTCCACAAGCTCCTACAACTTATGGGGAAATTACCACAACTGCAACACCGGCTGATTCACTAGGATATACTAAACCTCCAAAGTTGGACTTTTCAAAAAAATTCGTGAAAATCCACGTTTATGGTTGGATCGTTGTAGGACATATTTTGATATGTACTGGGTTCCAGTCCCACAATGGGTGGCGACAGCGATAATGTTTATGGATGGTCATGCCGCTCTTTGGCTTCAGGCATACAAACGTCAACATGTCATTTCCAATTGGGATTTGTTCTGTCACACAGTTGAGGAGGAATTTGGCTCGGATGAATATGATGCCCAAATGACCAAATTGCTGCATCTTAAGCAGACAGGAACTGTCGCTGATTACCGGGTGGCTTTTGAAGCTAGTATGTATCATTTGTTATCATTGGATGCCACCCTCAACAGCAAGTTCTTTGTTACACAGTTTTTGCTTGGGTTGAAGGATGAGATCAGATGCGCCGTGCGTATGCAAGCCCCGACCAGCATCACATGAGCAGCAATTTTAGCGGATTCAGGAGGTGGAACTAGAAACCGTGCGTCCTCGCCATCGCAATGCCTTCTTCAAGTCGTCAGCGACATTACCCGCTACAGTGCCAGCTGCGACAACTGAACCAACTCGCGGTGAATTCAGGAAAGCAGGGACTGATGATTTCTGGCGGGAGAGGCAATTAAAGGAATATCGACGCACTAATGGGTTATGTTTCAAATGTGGAGACAAATACAGTAAAGATCATACTTGTAAGAAAAAAATGCAGCTGCTCACTATTCAGATGGGGGATTTTGGGGAGGTAATCACTGAAGATACCTTGCGTGCACTCGAGTTGACCGAAACACCTCAGGAGGAAGAATGTTTCAAGTTATCAACTCAAGCTGTAAATTGAAGGCAAGAAGGGGAGACCATACAACGCCGAGCGTTGGTCGGTAATCAAGTGATGTTGGTATTGGTCGATTCAGGTAGTACACATAGCTTTATTAATCAACAATTCGTGCAGCGAATGAATCTTCCGACCCAATCAGTGACACCAGTTAAAGTCAAAGTTGCCAATGGAGCAGTCTTGAAATGTACTGATATGGTGCATGGGTTAAATTGGTGGATTGAAGGCATTACCTTCCAAACGGACATGCGTGTGTTGGAACTCGGGGCCTATGATGCCGTTCTCGGGATGGACTGGCTACAACCACTCAGCCCTATGACTTGTCATTGGATTAACAAAATGTTAGCCTTTGTTTACAAAGGTAAACCTATCTGTCTTTAGGGTGTTCGAATAGAGCGTCAAATGACCTTACAAGAATTATCCTCAAGTCAGTTACATAAATGGGACAAGATCAATGAAATTTGGTCAGTAGCAGTTTTAGCTCAACAACCACGAGATCAACCAAACCGGAATGTTCCGATGCCAGAAGCCATTCAAGCCGTGTTATGGCAATACCAGGATGTGTTTTCGGAACCAAAGACCTTACCGCCGCATCGACAGTATGATCACGCCATTACTCTCGAACCTGGAGCACCACCAGTGAATTCCAGACCGTATCGTTATTCTCCTCTTTAGAAAGATGAAATAGAGCGACAAGTAGAAGAAATGTTGGAGTCTGGAATCATTACCACCAGTATGAGCCCTTATGCTTCTCCCGTGCTGTTGGTTCAAAAGAAGGACAGCAGCTGGCGATTTTGCATTGATTACCGCAGACTGAACAAATACACTGTGAAGAACCAGTTTCCATTACCAATTGTGGATGAGCTTTTGGATGAGTTGGCAGGCACGCAATAGTTCTCCAAATTGGACCTTCGTTCGGGATATCACCCAATCCGTATGCGCGACACTGACGAAGAGAAGACAATGTTTAAGACGCATCAAGGTCACTTCCAAATCCGCGTCATGCCGTTTGGATTGACAAACGCCCCGGCAACATTTCAGTGCCTAATGAATACGATCTTTGCTCCATATGTTCGCAAATTCTTGATCGTATTTTTGGATGACATCCTAATCTCTGATCGATCCTTGAGGACCATATAGGGCATCTGCACCTTGTCTTGTGATCTTGCATAAACATCAATTATTTGCCAAGAGGTCAAAATGCTCTTTTGGTCAGTGGCGCATGGAGTATTTAGGCCATATTGTTTCTCATGAAGGCGTATCAACTGACCCTGAAAAGACTCGGGCTATGGAACAATGGCCACAGCCAATGACAGTCACGGAATTGCGTGGTTTTTTGGGTCTAACAGGCTACTACCGAAAATTCGTGCAACATTACAGTCTCATTGCTAAACCATTGACCAATTTACTCAAGAAGAAAAGTTTCTGTTGGAATGAAGAAGCCACTATAGCTTTTCATACATTGAAAAAGGCAATGGTCAGTATACCAGTTCTTGCTTTACCCAATTTCACACAGCCATTTGTAGTTGAGACCGATGCTTGTGCAACCGGAGTGGGAGCTGTCCTCATGCAGTAGGGACATCCAATCTCGTATTTGAGTAGATCTTTGGGTCCACAAAACCAACGTTTATCAATCTATGAAAAAGAGTTTTTGGCAGTGATGCTCGCAGTTGATAAGTGGAGATCATATCTGCAAAAAGGTCCGTTTATACTAACTGATCACAAAAGTTTGTGTACGTTGGAAGTGCAACCCTTGGGCACCGAACTGCAAAGAAAGGCAATGGCAAAGCTGGTCGGCCTATAGTTTCGATTTCAATACAAAAAGGGCATTGACAATGGGGCGGCTGATGCACTTTCACGTGTGGGTCGTTTATTTCAAATACTCACCATATCGAGTTGTCGCCCGGATTGGGTACAAGAGGTATTAAATTCCTATGAAATGGATTTACATGCGCAACAAGCTGCTTACTTCATGGCTATTTCGGTCCGAACGATCAAGGCTATACTTTGGACCACGGATGATCAAATAGCGGTTGTATGTGGATTGGGGATAATATGGCCTTCGTACCAAATTAATTAGCAACTTTCATGCTACTGACAATTGGGGACATTAGGGATTTTGGCCACATATCAACGACTCAAGAAATTGTTTTATTGGTGGGGCATTAAGCAAGGTGGAAGACTTCGTGAAACAATGTCGGTTGTCGACAAGCAAAACATGAAAACACTCAACCATCGGGCACTCTTGACAATTGCGGTTCGAGAAAGGCGTGGCAGGACCTCACAATGGACTTCATCGAAGGTTTGCCTAAATCGGAGACATATGATGTGATTCTAGTGGTTGTCGATAGACTTACTAAGTATGCACATTTCTTGCCATAGCCATCCATTCACTGACCAACCAAGTGGCGTAAAGCTTTTACAGACGGTGTGGTTAAGTTACATGGTGTTCCAAAATCGATTGTCTCCGATTGGGATAAGGTCTTTACAAGTAATTTTTGGCGTGAACTATTTCAGCGGTGGGAACAAAGTTGCATTACAAAGATCTGCGTATCATCCATAAGCGGATGGGCAAGCGGAGCGCGTAAACCAATGTTTGGAGATGTATCTTATTTGTGCGATCCACAATTGCCCAAGAAAGTGGAAAAGTTGGTTACCAATGGCTGAATTTTGGTATAATTCGAGTTTTCATTCTTCATTGGAGCTGTTCTCCGTTCGCGACATTGTATGGGGTGGAACCAAATTTTGGAGGGATGCCTAATCATCTATTCAGTTCAAAAGCGACAACATTTACGGGTGATAGACAAGCTTACACATAACTTTTGAAAACTTCGGTTGGCTCGGGCCGTAACCGTATCAAGATGCAAGCGGACAAACACCGGACCGACCGCCAATTTCAAGTTGGCGAACAAGTCCTACTGAAACTTCAACCGTACGCTCAACATTCAGTTGTCAATCGTCCATTTCTGAAATTGGCTTTCAAATATTATGGTCCATTTGAAGTGTTGGAGCAATTGGTCTGTCGCATACAAATTGAAGTTACCGGTGATTCATTAGTTCATCTGGTGTTTCACATTTCTCGATTGAAGCCTTTTACACTCAATTACTCTCCAGATTTCATGATCTATCGCTTTGTGGCGAATCGGCAGTTAGCACACGAAACCACTAGAAATCCTTGATCGGCAATTTGGTGAAGAAGGAAATTCGGCTAAACAACAGATTTTGGTTAAATGGTCTACTTTACCTATTGATTGTGCCACAGGAGGAGTAGGCTATACTACTGAGACTCGATTTCCTTGACAAAAGCTGTGGTTGCAGTTCTGCTCAAGGGGAAGAGTGTCACACCACGAGCACAACCATGGCGGTGAACACGGTAAGATGGAGGACATCGGATAAAAAGCTAAAGGCCACCGTGATGAAGAGCGAAGGAAGAAGAACGCATCCGGCCCGGTTGTCGGATAAGCATGGTGAACCGACAAAAGGTGTGAGGAGTCGTGTCAGGTCCAAGGATCGTGGGGACCAGGCGTTTGTGCGTGGGACCCGGTCATCAATGTAATAGGAGTAAGGGTTTAAGATGTGTGCGGTTGCGTCGGAAAGGGCATCGTAAGAAAACGAACTTCGGTTGTTATCCTCATCCCGTCTCTGTTTCTCATCCCAGTTCTTCTCTGAATATATGAGATTTTGACTACTCTCTGGTGGATCTTGGTTGTTATTTGAGTTTGTTATTTCTTCTTGCTATTTGGGTCATCACATAGCGAGAGGTGCCGGGGTGGGACCGGTCGGCAGCTAGCGCTCGAGCGCGGCGTGCCTTCCCTTGCCGGAACGGAGTACCGTGTGTTGAGTGCGATTATTTTTGCGCGGCGCAAGCGCACGTATGGCGCGGTGAGGCAAGGGCTCTCCACTAAAATTGTGTTTGGATGAGTGAACGAAGGGGTTTATGTACCAGACAGTTCGGGAAACGGTGATGTTCGCGCGTTTGGCTTGCTGAATGGAACTGATTCGTCCCGTACCAGCTTGTTCCACGAAAGGGAATATCCAAGGGACATATCGTACCATTTTGTTTGACGAAAACGACTGAACCATGTGGTTCAGAACGTCTCCGACCGCGCCACCACCATCCACTGGACTCGCCTCCCCGTGAGCGTTCCACTTTTGCCAGTCTCAGGGGCCGCCATCGACTCCCTCCTCGGCGCCGTGTCCTCCACCGCCGCCATGGCTCCCTCCCTTGTTTGGCCCTGCCTCCTTTCTCTCTGTGCTCTCTCTGTGTGGATGAATATGTGACTGGCAGTGAACCCCACATAATTAGTTAGTCAATTAAAATTTGTCAATAGATATACATTTAGCAAATTGCATTTTCAATAAGCATTAATTAGTGGATAAACCAAGAAATTAAAGGGTAATGACTAGTGTGTTACTAGCATCTAACTTAAAGGATAACATCAATTAGGAATTATGTGAAAAATATAAATATCAATGACAGTGGGCCCGGCACATTCCTTTGAATAAGTAATTATAATTTAACTAGTTGATGGCATGTCAATTATGTATTGATTAGGTCATTAAGATAATTAAGTCAATTAGTGTATAGTAGCCTACCACGATTAGTTTAGCAAGATAGTGTTAACAATAAATAGTGGAGGTACACAATTACAAATAATGAGGATAAATAATCATAAACTCAAATCAATTGCAAGATAAAGCACTGGCAAATGAATTGAAGAGGTAACGTTGAAACTTTTCAAACATAGGTTTCATAAATTGTTTGCAAAGGTAAATATATGTATCCTATGTATTGCAATCTTGGTTGTTGCCTTGTTGTACCTTTAGCTTTTGCAAAAACTACGACACCATGGTAGTTTTCAGTGACTAACAATGTTGTGAATTTTTCTATTTGGCCTCCCTGAGAGGCGGAATGCAAAATTAGGTAATGAACATGGGGAAAAGCTATAAGTTAGTTGGACCGTGACTCTTTGGAAACCGAGAGCAAGAGAAAGAGATAGATCAGTTTCGGAATCGTCACACCATCGGGCGACATACATATCTTCTAACTAGGGGTCCTTTCTTTATTTTCTTTCTTTTTACCACAACATTTTCTTTTCTTTCTTTCTTCCTTTCCTTTTCCTTCCTTTCCTTTCTTTATTTTTTTTTCTTTTCCCTTTCTTCCTTTTATTATTTTCGCTTTCCTTCCTTTCATTTCTTCTTACCCGCAAGCCTCCTACCTCTCTTCTTCTTCTTCAACTTACTTCTCTTCCCCTCCTCAGCCCAAGCTGCCTCCTCCGACGCGGGCTTTGCCTTCGGCGCACGTCCTCTGCCTCGCCGCCCTATCCCCCGTCCTCGCTGCCCCTCTGCTGCTGCCACCTCGCCATCCCCCTCGTGCGAGGCATTCCCGACCCTCGCGCCGCCTCCTCTGCGCCTGAGCTATAGTGGCCATGTGTCATGCCCAACACGGCAGAATAACGCTTGTGATCTTGGGTCTCGCCGTGGTGTCCCACCTCTACACGGAGGCATGGAGGCTCGATCGGTGCTTCCACAGGTGCCATGGGTTCCTTACATGGGACCAGTGCGAGAATCCAAATGCTCAGTGAAAACACTGTGCTATTCCCTGGATCAGTAGATAGCACTCACAGGTACATTGCTGAATCAACCATACAAGTCGTGAAACAAAACAAATATATTACAACACAGCGTAACATAGACCTCGTCGGGTCGAGTTTTACAAAAGGGGCCGCACAAGGCCAACTAGATTACATTACAGAAAGATAACGATATATACAGTGGAACCAAAAGGGGAGGTAGGGCTCATCCCACACAGGCAAGCGACTGGGGTGACCGGTGTACAACAGATATTAACCAAGGACTGGATAATATCGGTTGTACGCGGGTACCAACGAGTCTACTTAGACTGGGCGAGACCTAAACTACAGAACTATTCTACTCCTCATCATATCCTTGTCCATCATCTTCTGGTCCATCATAGTAGGCATAGTCTCCTTCATCTTCATTATCTGGAGGGTTGGGGAGAGAAGCAAGAATGAGCACTACTACCGTGCTCGCGAGCCAACACATAATGCAATAGCATACATGCAAGGTTTAACAAGGATGGCTCGGTTCTTTTATTTGCGAAAGCAAGTTTTTCAAATAACTTAATTACAAATCCTATGACTTAGCATTTTAACAAATTGCATTTTGATAAAGAGAGTAATGTGCAATAATTATTTCAGTAGAGGTTTCATCCAGCGGAAACTCTACCAATGCATCTTTTCAATTGGAGCTACCTCCAATGACCACACCCACTGAGCTCGACGACTCAGGTAAAACCCAACAAAGGGCTAGGTGAGCCCTTACACCATTTCCATACCACCCACAAAGTTTTGAAATAGAACTAACTCAAGTTATGATTCCCATGAAAGCCTTTGACCGTAGGTGTGGCTGTTTAAACAGTTTAGGCTCTGCAGAGGTTGTACACTTTACCCATAAGAGATAGTCATACCCGTTACACCACATGATTCTGTAGTCATGTAGTTGGGCGACCGTCACATTAACCTTTCTAGATATCTCGCCCTTTCCGTAATCTCACCCATACGGGGTTACGCCATATGTTGTGCGGGATGTTCACCACAACGACTAAGCGTGGTGGCCAAACCACAACGACTAGCGCGGTGTAACTTCACCTTTTTGGTGTCCCTTCCAAGCCGGAGTATCTCCGCTGCTTGTACATCTTCGACCCCCTCCAATGAGATGACTTTCAGGGTTCAATAACTTTACTAAGCCAAGTTGCACTTTGCAAACTTGTGGTTGTACTTGTTTAACACGGGAGGTCGTGACAAGATTAAGTCCTTAGGGTTATCTGGGCGATTCATTCCACAAACCAACCAACCTTATGCTCCCCGAGCACCCACCGCCTCACCATCCGCCCAGATAGAACTAGCAATTAGGGTTTTGAGGAGTAAAACCAAATTATTTTCACACCTTTTAGTCAATGGACCACCAATGACTACCCAAAACATTTTATATTTGAAGAAATGATGATTGGGGTATTTAATACCCCGGTACTTAAGCAAGGCTAGCATGTCGCTTAAGTACAACCCTATAACTAGTATTACCATATAATTACTAGGGGGACGATGGTTAATGGATTCAAGTTATCAAGGATGGCAATATTAATTAATTAAACATCAAGTGGGTGTTTAACTACCTTAAGCTTTAACATACATTTGATTAAGAAATTAAAGCATGCAATTTGCTAATTTAAAAGAATATAATTTGCGTAAAATGTAGGAGCAATATGATCAAAGTATTGACTCGCCTTGGTTAAAGGCAAGGTGATCGTGAAACTCTTGGTCTTGATCAACTTGAGGATCTCCGTCTTCAAATCCTAAGCAGGCGAATTCTGGGAAAAAGGCACTTGACAAAGAGAGCAAGTAAATACACAAGAATACACAAATAAACTCCAAATTAATCAAGTCCTATGCCATTAGCAAGATCTTGATTTAACTAATTTTAGAAATTTATTTCATAATTTTTGGAGTTATAACGAGGAGATATGAATTAACGAAGATTGAATTGAATTGAAAAAAAGAGAGAATCCTTGGTCCTGAAAGACAAGATATGGACCGAGTCCACGCGTAGGAGGTCTTGGCTCACGGAACAAGGGCGCCGAGGGCCCAATGGGTAGTGAGGGGGAGAAAGTTGGTGGTTTATCTTGCATGGGGGCCCACGTGGCAGTGAGAGCAGGGGAGGGTTAGGACATCAATTAGGACTTAATGATTGCCATTAAGGCCTTTAAGACATCATTAAGGCCCTAATGATGGGCACTGCGGGCTGTCCAAGCACGCCACGCACAGCGCTCACTGGCAGGCTGTGTGTGTGGCCTTCACTCAGTGGCGGCCGTGGTCTAAGGTGCAAGGGCAAGGCGAGGGCGAAGCAGGTAGCTAGCGGGGAGGGTGCAGTGGAGGGGTGGCGGTGCGGAGGAGGCGGTGGCCGGCCAGGTGGTCTGAGCCGCGGAGGCAAAGACGATGATGGCGACGGGTCCAAGCACGCCACGCACAAGCGCTCACGGCGCAGGCGTCTTGGCGGCCTGGGCCTGGTGGCCTAAGCGCGCAGGCAACACGAGGGCTGAAACAGGTAGCTAGCGGGAGGGGGTGCGGTGTGACGGGGGTGGCGGTGCCGAAGGAGGGCGGTGGCCGGTGGCGGGTGGTGCAAGGCGGCGGAGGCAGCAGTGATGGCGGTGGGGTGGTTCTAGTGGCGGTTTGAGCAGAGGAGGTGAACCTTGGGTGGGTCTCGAGGCGGCTAATGGGCTCGGCGGGTGGCGGAGGAGGTCCGTGGCGGTGGCGGTCTTGAGTGAAGGTGGCGGCCGGAGGCGGGGAAGAAAGGGGATTACGGCGGCTATGGTGGAGGATCTGGTCTTGGGGGATGGGTTCCAGGTGGCTAGGGGCTCTCGGTGACGGGCTTGGGGCTGTTGGAAAGTGGCAGGAGTGGCGAAACGGCGGTGGAGGTGGCGGCGGCCGAAATGGAAGAGTGGCGGATTTGGGGTGGTTCCTTACCAATGCTCCAAGGGGCGGCGTGAGGAGCTCCAGAGGGGAGAGGGGGAGCTTTATAGGGGGCCAAGGGTGAGAGAGGCCAACGGGAGGGAGCTCGGAGTCAAAGGCGAGGATGAGCGGGTCTTGTGTGTCGAGGTGGTGGCATGGGGCGTCTGCGTCGGAGAGGACAGAGCGAGAAGCGGGGCTGCTGCGGTGCTCAGCCGTGGTGGCGTGTGTCTTCTTGTGCGTGGCTCAGTCAAGGGCGAGGACGGGTGGTGACGCCACGGATTCGCACGGCCGAGGAGACGGGGCGGGAGCGGGTGACCTGGGCGCGACCTCGGGTGCTGCTGACGCGAGCGCGGCGCTGGTCCACGAGCTCCAGGATGGCGAGGACAAGCAATGACGCCACGGCTTGGACCGGGTGTCTTGGTGCGATGAGGATGGCAATGACGCACGGCTGCGCACGGAGGGACTTCGAGGTCTTCGCAGAGGACGCGGAGCGGGTGCGGCGCAGAGGCCTGGACACCGCAGAGAGCAGGCGGAATGGGGCGGTAGGGAGCCGGTGGCGCAGAGGGAGTGGGGGAGTCGGTGGCGCTGCAGCTGCGATTGACCCAAGGGAGGAACGGGGGAGAAGATGACCCCTTGGCGCTGGGCTGCACGGGCTGAGAAAGGGAGATGGGCCGGAGGCCTAGGGAGAGGAAGAAAAGAAAAAGGGCCAGGCTGGCTTGGGCTGGGAAAAGGAGAAGGGGAAGCGGGCTGGCCCAACAAGATCATGGGCTGAGCCCAAGAAAGGAAGGGAGGCCCAACACAAAAATTGGCCCGAGGATTCAAAAGAGAGGAGAAAACTCCAACCCGCGAATTTGAATTTCAAATGTTACGGACATTACATTTGAAACACACACCGAGAAGGAGAGAAAGTTTTCAGAATTAGTTTGATAATTGAATTACAGTGAAGAACGAAAACCGAATTATAAATACTATTCACTCATTCGAAAACGGGTGCTACAAATCCTACCCACCTTAAACGGAATCTCGACCCCGAGATTCGAGCTGTTCTGAGAACAGGGTCGGGTAGTCTTGCTTCAGTTGATCTTCGCATTCCCAAGTGGCTTCTTTTGCGGTGTGGTGACTCTACTGGACCTTGCAAAGGCGGAAGACTTGGCGTCTTGTTCGCTTCTCGATGACGTCGAGGATCTTGATCGGATTCTCAGGATAAGTCAGATCTTGCTAAAGGGCAATGGCTTCAACGGGCGTCTGCTCTTCAGGTACTCTGAGACACTTCTTGAGTTGGGAGACGTGAAACACGTTGCGAACTTCTAACAGGTTTTCAGGTAGCTCTAGCTGATAGGAAACCTCTCCACGCTTGGCGGTGATGGGGAACGGGCCTATGTATCTTGGGGGCAAGCTTGCCTTTCACTTTGAATCTTTGAGTTCCACGAAGTGACGATACCTTGAGGTATACAACATCTCCAACTTCAAAAGTCAATTTCCTTCGACGGTTGTCGGCATAACTCTTTTGTCTTGACTGAGCTGCTTGAAGATGATCTCTGATTAGTCGAACTTTCTCTTCAGCTTGCTTGAGAGTATCTGGTCCAAAGATATATCCTTCACCTGATTCTGACCAATGCAGAGGGGTTCTGCATTTTCTTCCATAAAGTGCTTCGAACGGGGACATTTTCAGACTTGACTGATAGCTATTATTGTATGCAAACTCGGCATACGGTAGATATTTTTCCCAGTCTACTGTAAATTCTAAAGCACAAGCTCGAAGCATGTCTTCTAGAATTTGATTTGTCCTTTCTGTTTGACCATCGGTTTGCGGATGGAAAGCTGTGCTGAAATTAAGGTGTGTTCCAAGGGCATCATGTAAACTAGCCCAGAAATACGAGGTGAATTGAGATCCTCGATCGGAGACTATCCTCTTGGGTACTCCGTGTAAATACACAATACGAGCCATATATAACTCGGCTAACTTGTCTCCCTTGTAAGTTGTCTTTACTGGGATGAAATGGGCTACTTTGGTCAATCTATCTACTATAACCCATCTTGAGTCATACGGACTGGTTAGGGGTAGACCGTAATGAAATCCATTCAATCTCTTCCCATTTCCTTGAGGATTTGCGGGGTTGAAGCAATCCTGCTGGCCCGATGTTAGGCTTTGATTCACGACATACATCACGACAAGCTACATACTCGCAATATCTCTTTTCATGCGTGGCCACCAATACAAAACCTTCATGTCTTGATACATCTTGGTGTTGCCTGGGTGCAGGGTATATGCTGAGCTGTGGGCTTCTTTCAGAATCAAATCCTTGAGTTCCTTCTGGTGGGGAACAAAAAGACGTTTCCCATACCATAGGATTCCTTGCTGATCTTCGATCATCTTGGGGGCTTTTCCTTTTTCCATGAGATGTTTGAATCTCTGGACTCCAGAGTGTCCTTGTTGAGCGGTCTTAATCTGCTCTACTAAAGTTGGATGTGCTTCCATGGCATCTGTAGTGCCTTGTTCTATCAAACAAAGGTTGAGGGCCTCGAATTCCTTATAGATCTCAAGCTGATACTCTTGAATCATAACATTGTTGTAGTATGACTTGCGGCTTAATGCATTGGCAACTACATTAGCCTTTCCGGGATGATAATGAACATCCAAGTTGTAATCCTTTATTAGCTCTAACCATCTTCTTTGCCAGAGGTTGAGATCGGATTGGGTGAAGATGTACTTGAGACTCTTGTGGTCTGTGTAGATATCACAATGATTTCCAATCAAGTAATGCCGCCAAATTTTGAGGGCGTGCACTACTGCTGCTAACTCCAAGTCATGAGTTGGATAGTTGTCTTCATGAGGACGGAGTTGTCTGGATGCATAGGCTACAACTTTTTCTCCTTGCATAAGTACGCAACCAAGACCTTGGCGTGATGCATCATAGTAGACTTCAAAGTCTTGATGAATGTCCGGTAGGATCAATACTGGTGCAGAAGTTAACTTTTTCTTCAATTCTTGGAAACTTTTCTCACAGGCCTCTGTCCATTCATACTTCTTTTCTTTCTTGAGCAGATGGGTCATTGGCTTGGAAAGCTTCAAAAATCCTTCTATGAAGCGTCTGTAGTATCCGGCTAAACCGAGAAAGCTACGGACTTCTGTCACAGATGTGGGTTGTTTCCAATCCATCACGACTTCTACTTTGGATGGATCAACCGCTATTCCTCCAGCGGATACAATATGTCCGAGGAAACTGATTTCTTGAAGCCAAAATTCACATTTACTGTACTTGGCATAGAGCTTATGCTCTTTAAGCTTTTCCAGGACCATTTGCAGATGTTCAGCATGCTCTTCATTAGTCTTGGAATAGATCAAGATGTCGTCTATGAATACGACTACAAACTTGTCCAAGTATTCCATAAATACCTTGTTCATCAGATTCATGAAGTAGGCTGGGGCATTAGTCAAGCCAAACGACATGACTGTGAACTCATACAGGCCATACCGAGTGGTAAAGGCTATCTTAGGAATGTCCTCATTCCTTATCTTGAGTTGGTGGTATCCTGACTTAGATCTATCTTGGAGAAAACTGAAGCTCCTGTCAACTGATCGAACAGATCATCAATGCGAGGCAAGGGATACTTGTTCTTGATGGTCACTTCATTGAGTGCTCTGTAATCCACACACAATCTGGCGGAACCATTTTTCTTCTTTACAAAGAGAACTGGCGAACCCCAGGGAGAAGAACTAGGTCTAATGAATCCTTTTTCTTGCAAGTCTTCAAGTTGTGTCTTCAACTCTTCAAGTTCGTCAACGGCCATTCTGTATGGTCTCTTAGCAATTGGGGCAGTCCTTGGCTTCAAATTGATCACAAACTCGACATCTCTGTTAGGTGGCATGCCTGGCAATTCTTCTGGGAAGACGTCGGGGTAGGCCTGAACTACAGGCGTTGTCTCTAGGGACAACTCTCAAAGGTGGTGGATTGTTCGAACCGAAGGAGAGGAACGATCCACACTAATTCTTATGGTGGTTTCAGGATCTTTGGCAAGTACCACTTTCCTGTTGGCGCAATCTATTAATCCATGATAAGCAGCCAACCAATCCATCCCTAGGATGATATCCAAAGTTTGAGATTCTAGCACAAGAAGGGTGGCTAGGAATCCAGAATCTTCCAAAGCAATTTCTACTCTGGGACTAACTGAGGTAGCATATAGGGGTACCCCGGGTGAACTAAGTACCACGGGTTTCTTTAACTTATAAGTTGGCAACTTAAGCCTTTCAACAAACTTTCTTGAAACAAAAGAGTGCAAAGCTCCAGAATCAAACAAAACTTGCGCGGGTACTGAATTAACAGAGAACATACCCATCAGTACTCCTGCGGCATCTTGTGCCTCCTCAGCGGTGACATGGTTCACATGGCCATGGCTTTGTGTCGGGGTAGACCTTGAAGCTTGGGAAGTCTGGTGGCTCTTGCTTGGAGCTGAGGTTCGACCTTGAATTGGAGCGGCTCCTGGGTTGTTCTTTGGGGCAGGATTGCTGCGATGAGGGCATCGATTGGCAAAGTGTCCTTTTTCTCCGCAAGCAAAGCAATGGAGATTAGCTGCTGGGTTGATTGTGGCAGATTGTCCAGTGGGGCGGAGAGTGCGGAAACCACTTCCTTAGGGTTTTGGGACTGGAGCTGAACTTCTCTGGGGCGTTGCAGCAGATGATCTGAAGGAGGAACTGCCCTGGAAGGTTGACTTCTGGGGAAGGTTTCCTTGTGGTCTCTAGAAGGGCATCTTCCTCTTGTGGCTAGCTTCTGCTGTCTTATTCTCATTTTCTAGCAGTAGGGCCTTGTTGATCAATTGATGGAAGTTGGCATAGTCATGGAGGATAAGCTTTCCACGCATGTCACTACGCATGCCTTCCACAAAATGGTCTATCTTCTCTTCCTCATCTGCTATGTCATTGGGAGCGTAGCGAGCAAGTTGGTTAAACTTGGTGACATACTCGCTGATAGTCATATGGCCTTGCTTGAGAGCCCTGAACTCATTCTTCTTCAATCTCATGGTACCGGCTGGTACGAAGTTGGTTCGAAAGGCGGTTTTGAATTTCGTCCAGGGAATTGGGTGCCATACTGGTTCATCTTCATCAAGTTGTGCTTCTGCAACTTCTTCAACAACGGCTGCGGCTGCGGGGGCTACTGGTTCTCCAGTCGTAGATGCTACGGCTTCTGATGCTGCTTCCTCTTCTTCGGACTCTGGACTTTCATTACCCCTAGCAGCAAGGTAATTCTCCCACCATGCGGCTACAGCACCTTTTAGTTGGTGGGTGGCAAAGTCCACCATGTCTTCGTTGGAGCAGTGGGCGAGTCGAAGCTTCTTTTCGGTGTCCCTGAGCCAGTCTTCGGCTTCAAGAGGTTCGTCAGCTGCAGCAAATGTGAGGGGTCTCGTCCTTAGGAAGTCAGCGAGTTTGGAATTGCGGCCGGCAGGCCCTGTCTGCTGATTGTTGACTAAGGCTTGGAGAATCTGAGTTTGCTGAAGCATCACTTCTGCCATTGTCGGATAAGCTGGTGGTGGGGGAGGTAGATCTTGTCCTTGTCCACGACCACGGCCATGGCCTCTTCCTCGGCCAGTTGCATAAGCTCCGCGGACTGGGGCGGCAGCTCTTCTTGGCGGCATCCTGAAGAAAGGCGGAGGCTTAGAACTAGGGAGGACTAGAGAGAGGTATATATGAGGGTTCACTAGCCCTCTAAGGCACACACAAAAGAACTTTAAACCAAGCAGGAAGATCAAATAAATACAATACAAAGCCTAGAATGGCTGCATTATATTAAGGGGGGGTTAAGTGTTACATGACTCTCGAACAAAGCTTATATGCTAAGCTAAGCCATGACACAGGATACAAACACATCTTCTACCACAAGAAAGAAACAAAAGTGCTTGCAACCCAAAAGACTGCCAAGCAAGCACTGCTAGCTAACCTAAACTATCCTGACTACTCCATCGAGGAACGGGAGCCGGAGCGGCTCTGGTGGCTTCGTGAACGGAGCGACTCGCCGGCGATGTCGGCGAGCAGAGCGGAACGGTGAGGCTGCGCCCACGCTGGATCTGGGAAGATCGTCGAAGGGCAGTGGACTGGGGTGTCGCACGCTCTTGCGCACAGTGATCCTGGTGCGGGGTCCCTGGGGGCAAAGAGGTCGGTCGCGTGTTTTGACACTGGAGGGGACAGCTGGAGGAGGAACTGGAGCTGGAGCTGAAGTAGCACTCGCAAGGGCGGCGGTGAGACGTGCAACTTCCGCAAGTGCGACGTCTCTCTCCACAATGATGGTGTCTCTCTCCCATAGGGCAGCATGGTGGGCTTCATCGCTCCTGATCATGTTGGCGCGGAGGGTGTCGGAGTGGGCCTCGCTACCGATGAGAAGTACTCGGAGCCGTTGGATCTCGTCGGTGCAGGAGTGGATGTTGAGGATCATCGCCTGGGTCAGCTGCACCTGGTGGGTCAAGCGAGGTTCGTCGTCTCTGGCGTCGAAGGTCTCCGGGAAGCGCTCTCCGTCAGGGAGGCACAAGAAGAAGCAAAACGGCGACTCCTGCAGGAGGTCCTCGTGTATCCAACACAGGCGGGTGATGGCGACATGGGATGCATCCTGGATGGCGTCGAGACTGCTGCGGCACGGTGCCTCGGCATGGAAGGTGTGGGTCACGAACTCGCCAATCCTAGCATAGAGGAAAACCTCCATGTCCCAGGACTCATGAGCCATGATCCTCGTCATCCGGTCTCTGAAGAGCGGAGGGCGGGAGAAACCAAGATACTGCATCAGCTGACGGAGGAGATCGGCGAATCCGCCGTCGCGCTCTCCATGAGAATAAAGGTCCCATGGGCCCGCAGCTGGAGAAGAAGCCATCTACAATTTTTGAAACAGGAGAAGAGATTAGTAACACTTAATGAGAATAGAGATAAGTATGGAACTAGGAATGATGAGTAGAAGCAATAAATACTCTGTATTTTTTGGCAAAACTTTTCTTAATTTTTAGAAATAAGATCCAAGTCCTTAAGGCAATCAACCAATCTAACTAGGGGTCCTTTCTTTATTTTCTTTCTTTTTACCACAACATTTTCTTTTCTTTATTTCTTCCTTTCCTTTTCCTTTCTTTCCTTTCTTTATTTTTTTATTTTCCCTTTCTTCCTTTTATTATTTTCGCTTTCCTTCCTTTCATTTCTTCTTACCCGCAAGCCTCCTACCTCTCTTCTTCTTCTTCAACTTACTTCTCTTCCCCTCCTCAGCCCAAGCTGCCTCCTCCGACGCGGGCTTTGCCTTCGGCGCACGTCCTCTGCCTCGCCGCCCTCTCCCCCGTCCTCGCCGCCCCTCTACTACTGCCACCTTGCCATTCCCCTCGCGCGAGGCGTCCCCGACCCTCGCGCCGCCTCCTCTGCGCCTAAGCTATAGTGGCCATGTGTCATGCCCGGCACGGCGGGCCAACGTGCTGTGCTGGGTCTCACCGGCGGCTGTCCCACCTCTACACAGAGGCATGGAGGCTCCGATCAGTGCTTCCCTGGGCGCCATGGGTTCCCTTCTATCGGACCCGGATTCTGAGAATCCAAATACTCTGTGAAAATACTGTGCTATTCCCTGGATCAGTAGATAGCACTCACAGGTACATTGCTGAATCAACCATACAAGTCGTGAAACAAAACAAATATATTACAACACAGGGTAACATAGACCTCGTTGGGTCGAGTTTTACAAAAGGGGCCGCACAAGGCCAACTAGATTACATTACAGAAAGATAACGATATCTATAGCGGAAGAAAAAGGGGAGGTAGGGCTCATCCCACACAGGCAAGCGACTAGGGTGACCAGTGTACGACAGATATTAACCAAGGACTGGATAATATCGGTTGTACGCGGGTACCAACGAGTCTACATAGACTGGGCGAGACCTAAACTACAGAATTATTCTACTCCTCGTCATATCCTTGTCCATCATCTTTTGGTCCTTCGTAGTAGGCGTAGTCTCCTTCATCTTCATTATCTGGAGGGTTGGGGAGAGAAGCGAGAATGAGCACTACTACCGTGCTTGTGAGCCAACACACAATGCAATAGCATACATGCAAGGTTTAACAAGGATGGCTCGGTTCTTTTATTTGCGAAAGCAAGTTTTTCAAATAACTTAATTACAAATCCTATGACTTAGCATTTTAACAAATTGCATTTTGATAAAGAGAGTAATGTGCAGTAATTATTTTAGTAGAGGTTCCATCCGTGAAACTCTACCAATGCATCTTTTCAATTGAGTGCCTCCAATGACCACACCCATCGAGCTCGGCGACTCGGGTAAAATCAACACAGGCTAGGTGAGCCCTTCCACCATTCCATACCACCCACAAAGTTTTGAAATAGAACTAACTCAAGTTATGATTCCCATGTCCGCCTTTGACCGTAGGGCGCTACTGTTTAAACAGATTTAGACTCTGCAGAGGTTGTACACTTTACCCACAAGAGATAGTCATACCCGTTACCCCACATGATTCCGTAGTCATGTAGTTGGGCGACCGTCACAGTAACCTTTCTAGATATCTCGCCCTTTCCGTAATCTCACCCATACAGGGTTACGCCCATATGTTGTGCGGGATGTTCACACAACGACTAGCGTAGCTGGCCCCAGCCACAATGACTAGTGCAGCTGGTAACTTCACCTTTTTGGTGTCCCTTCCAAGCCGGAGTATCTCCGCTGCTTGTACATCTTCGACCCCCTCCAATGAGATGACTTTCAGGGTTTAATAACTTTACTAAGCCAAGTTGCACTTTGCAGACTTTTGGTTGTACTTGTTTAACACGGGAGGTCGTGACAAGATTAAGTCCTTAGGGTTATCTGGGCGGTTCATTCCACAAACCAACCAACCTTATGCTCCCCGAGAACCCACCACCTCACCATCCGCCCAAATAGAACTAGCAATTAGGGTTTTGAGGAGTAAAACCAAATTATTTTCACACCTTTAGTCAATGGACCACCAATGACTACCCAAAACATTTTATGTTTGAAGAAATGATGATTGGGGTATTTAATACCCCGGTACTTAAGCAAGGCTAGTATGTCGCTTAAGTACAACCCTATAACTAGTATTACCATATAATTACTAGGGTGACAAGGGGTAATGGATTCAAGTTATCAAGGATGGCAATATTAATTAATTAAACATCAAGTGGGTGTTTAACTACCTTAAGCTTTAACATACATTTGATTAAGAAATTAAAGCACGCAATTTGCTAATTTAAAAGAATATAATTTGCATAAAATGTAGGAGCAATATGATCAAAGTATTGACTCGCCTTGGTTAAAGGCAAGGTGATCGTGATACTCTTGGTCTTGATCAACTTGAGGATCTCCGGCGTCTTCAAATCCTAAACGGGCGAATTTACCGGAAAAAGGCACAACAGCAAAGAGAGCAAGTAAATACACAAGAGTAGACAAATAAACTCCAAATTAATCAAGTCCTATGCCATTAGCAAGATCTTGATTTAACGAATTTTTAGAAATTTATTTAATAATTTTTGGAGTTATAACAGAGGAGATATGAATTAACGAAGATTGAATTGAATTGAAAAGAAGAGAGAGAATCCTTCGGTCCACAAAGACAAGATGGACCGAGTCCACATCTTGCAGAGGCGCCGCTCACGGAACAGTGGCACCGAGGGCCCACTGGCCAGTGAGGGGGGAAAGCTGGCTGGTTTACTACGTGTGGGGGCCCACATGGCAGTGAGAGCAGGGGAGGGTTAGGACATCAATTAGGACTTAATGATTGCCATTAAGGCTTTTAAGACATCATTAAGGCCGTAATGATGGGCACTGCGGGCTGTCCGAGCGCGCCACGCATTGCAGCGCCACGGGAGTAGCGTCTTGGCGCAAGCCTGTGGCCTAGGGCGGCAAGGGCAACACGAGGGCGGAAACGGGTAGCTAGCGGGGAGGGGGTGCCGGTGACGGGGGTGGCGGTGCCGGAGGAGGGCGGTGGCCGGTGGCGGGTCGTGCAAGGCGGTGGAGGCAGCACGGTGATGGCGGTGGGGTGGTTCTAGTGGCGGTTTGAGCCAGAGGAGGTGAGCACTGGGTGGGTCTCGACGAGGCGAAGCTAATGGGCTCGACGGGGTGGCCGGAGGAGGTCCGTAGGCGGCGGCGGGTGCTGGTGAAGGTGGCGGCCAGAGGCGGGGAAGAAAGGGGATTACGGCGGCTATGGTGGAGGATCTCCGAAGGGGTCTTGGGGGATGGGTTCCAGGTGGCTAGGGGCTCTCGGTGACGGGCTTGGGGCTGTTGGAAAGTGGCAGGAGTGGCGAAACAGCGGTGGAGGTGGCGGCGGCCGAAATGGAAGAGTGGCGGATTTGGGGTGGTTCCTTACCAATGCTCCAAGGGGCGGCGTGAGGAGCTCCAGAGGGGAGAGGGGGAGCTTTATAGGGGGCCAAGGGTGAGAGAGGCCAACGGGAGGGAGCTCGGAGTCAAAGGCGAGGATGAGCGGGTGCATTGTGTCCCGAGGTGGTGGCATGGGGCGTCTGCGTGCGGAGAGGACAGAGCGAGGAAGCGGGACGCTGCGGTGCTCAGGCTGACGCGGGCGCGCGTGTGTGCTGCGCAGCGCGCGGCTCGGTCCAAGGGCGAGGACGGGTGGTGATGCCGCGGATTCACACGGCCGAGGAGGCGGGCAGAGCGGGTGACTGGCGCGACCACAGTGCCGCTTGACGGGCGCTGCCCCGTCCGCGAGCTCCAGGATGGCGAGGACAAGCAATGATGCCACGGCTTGGACCGGGTGTCTTGGCGCGACGAGGACGGCGATGATGCACGGCTGCGCACGGAGGGACTCCGAGGTCTTCGCAGAGGACGCGGAGCGGGTGTGGTGTAGAGGCCTGGGCGCCGTAGAGAGCAGGCAGAATGGGGAGGCAGGGAGCCGGTGGCGCAGAGGGAGTAGGGGAGTCGGTGGCGCTGCAGCTGCGGTTGAGCCAGTGGAGGAACAGGGGAGAAGATGACCCCCAGGCGCTGGGCTGCACGGGGCGAGAAAGGGAGATGGGCCGGAGGCCTGGAGAGAGGAAGAAAA
Source organism: Phyllostachys edulis (assembly GCA_036346405.1). Lineage (NCBI taxonomy): Eukaryota > Viridiplantae > Streptophyta > Magnoliopsida > Poales > Poaceae > Phyllostachys > Phyllostachys edulis. The sequence goes on from CM070566.1 coordinate 56,195,672, forward strand.
GAAGAAGGGTCGGGCTGGCTTGGGCTGGGAAAAGGAGAAGGGGAAGCGGGCCAGCCCAACAAGATCATGGGCTGAGCCCAAGAAAGGAACGGAGGCCCAACACAAAAATTGGCCCGAGGATTCAAAAGAGAGGAGAAAACTCTAACCCGCGAATTTGAATTTCAAATGTTACGGACATTACATTTGAAACACACACCGAGAAGGAGAGAAAGTTTTTAGAATTAGTTTGATAATTGAATTACGGCGAAGAATGAAAACCAAATTATAAATACTATTCACTCGTCCGAAAATGGGCGCTACACCTTCTTGGTAAGCTGGATGTGCTGCTGGCTCCCGAATATAGGCTGCCCAAGGAGGCCAAGGACGGCATCCAACTTCTCAGAGGCGATCTCCAAGAAATAGTTACCTCCCTTGTGGATCTTTCAGAGGGAGAGGACCCTCCCCTGATGGCCAAGTGCTGGATGAAGGATGTGCGCGAGCTGTCCTACGACATGGAGGACTACATCGACGAGCTCCTCCACTCCGGAGCCGATTCTAAGGCTGGAACCGTCCGTAGGGGTGGTCGTTTTAAGATTGGTGTCGGAATTCAGGAGCCATGTGCAAGAGGCGATTCAACGACATAAGAGGTATAACCTTGGTGATTGCATCTCCTGGTGTAGGCATCTGCTAGTTGGCCCTATGCTCCCAACAGAGTATACGGAGACCGACGACCTGTTTGATGGCCCAAGGAATGAGCTTCTCAAGTGGCTGACCAACGAAGAGGAGCAGCAGCTCAAGGTTGTATCCATTGACCATTGTTGGATCTGGAGGGCTTGGGAAGACCACACTTTTAAGAAAAGCTCTACCATAAACTTTGAGGACGATTCGACTGCTGGGCATTCCTACACACGTCCCAAAAGCCTGATATGAAGAGGCTTCTCGGGGGCATGCTCTCACAACTTCGACACCACCACCAGCCCCCTGATGCTTGCGAGGTGCCGGAGCTTATTCACACTATCAGGACACATCTACATGATAAGAGGTATTTCTTTTCACACATATTATGCAATATATCTGAAGACTGAAACTTTTCTCGTCATGATCCGTGCATCGGACGTAACATGGGGATTTTGTGTTGTCTTTCTTCCATAATTAATGCAATGATACCCAATTCTCTTGCGTGTTCTGAACAAAATATGCAATATATGTACTAACATTAATTACATTACATTAGTAAAAATTATTTGAATTTTGCAACATACAGAACAGAATGCATAGTATAAATATTACAGTTACAGAAACTGGCTGAGTACTACCTGTAGCTAACTAACTTGGTTAAACACGCTTCTAGCATGTCCACACAATTAATGTAAAATACAATTCCAGTTACGTTATATTCATTTTTCTAACTGTTGAATGAGATCTAAAATTGTTGAAGAAATAACAGCTTTGGCTGGATTCAGATCTATAAAACTTTCTGTCTTTATTTCCAAAATAATTTTGTAGAGTACTAGCCGATTGCTCATGCGTTGCAACAGAATCACAAGTAAATGATACCATAAATTCTAAACTCTCAAAAACAAAATAATTGAAGTTTCCCTATATAGATAAGTTCGTTGCCCATGAAATTCGAAATTTCACTAATTAGCGTACTAAAGCAACCATACAAAATCCATCATGAGCAAATAATTAACCTTAAAGAAATAAAAAGTGCACTTTTCTACTTTGAACTCTAGCCTCGGTTCATTTTTCAACTATGAACTCTGAAACCGTCTGAATTGGAACCTCAAACTAATGAAACCGCCCACTTTACCACTGTGGGGACCCAGGATCGGATCCGTTTCAAGCTAAGTGATTACGCCAAAAGCGCAACACTTAACGAGAGACAAAAACGATTCCGAGTGCCCGGATATGTGTCTCATGTTTGCTCCCAAGGATTAGTGGCTAATATGCACATATCCAAACACAACATTGCATTCACATCCATACACAATATACAAGAATAATATAATCGTATTTACAACATCATTAAATAGAACCTTAAGGTATGGATTTGCATAAGAGGGCCGATCGGCCAAATCTAAACAACACAAATAAATCACAGCGGAAGATAAACTTAGAAATAAAAGAGAAAGAGCCGAGTTGGCATGCCCAAACCCACAAGCAACCAACTGTGGTTAAAGTCATAGCGTCTGAAGTACTTAACCCAATTTAAACGACTTCTCACCTGCAACATGGACAATGCAACTGAGTACAAAAAAGTACTCGCAAGACTTATGAATAGCAACATATAATAAATGCATTGAAGTGTCAAAGGAAGGCTTACATGGTTTATTTTCAGCATCAAGCGAGTTTTCATTGAGATAAACGATATAGATTTAAATTGCCATTTGTAAAACATTTAGAAAACTTATATAATCAGTAGGCAATCCCAAAATTTACGATCAACAACCGTAGATACTCCAAAATAATCAACACACGAACTTCCCGTTCGTGACACAATTCATTACTTAACAAATCAATGCGCGAACATCCCGTTCATGAAAACATTTTAGATCTGAACAAACTAACACAATGACATAACATTTCCAACCATAACCCAAACCCAATTTCCCAAAAGCTAACTGTGCATGCTTTAACTGGGGACACGGCTATTCGAATAGATTTAGTTCTCTGCAGAGTTGTACAGCTTTACCCACACGATATGAATACCTCGTACTGTCGCCATGTACTCTTCCATAGGAGTGTGACTGAGATATGATAACGAGACCATTACAATGTCATGTCCTAACTACCAACCCACCCGAGGAACGGATCCCATGGCAGACTGAAAGCGGTCGCCTAGAACCACAGGTGAACCCCGTTGTGTAAGTAAGTCCCTTACAAATAAGAGACCCTTAAGGGCAAGAAAGAAAAAGTTTAACATGCCCCCACTAGATTGACAAGAGAACCATTAAACATTAACAATAACAATTGTCAATCTAATTGTGTTTTGATAGCTAACACACAACAAATTATTAAGCCAAGCCTTCGCCATTATCCTAGCGTGTGGTTGTACGTAAGATCACCCGTCCAAGTCCAACACACAACAACAACTACCCAACAAGTCCACAAGAATCAGATGCGAAAATCTGGATATATTCCTCAAATTCAACATAATTCAATCCATATAATCCTCAAATTTCATCAAGATTCGATTCAATCTATCAGCCGATGGACTAGCTCCATCAACCGCTTTCGGCTACAACTACTAGCATGGCTAAGCCTCGTTCTATAAATTAGCAAACATTCTCATAGAACATATATCCTTAATCATTCAAGGTAAAAGGGTAATCAACATTCAAAGGAGGGCCAATGCAGCAAGTGGATATAACTAAACTACCCATTTGACATACAAGTATTTGAAATTAAGCAATGCATAGAATACTTGAACAACAACATAGATACATTTTCGAAATTAATAGGAATTCAACATGCATCAAAGGATAAAACTGCTTGCCTTTGCTGTGGATGGTCCATGTGCTGCTGAGTACCACTCTCAATCACACTCGAACCTTCGCAAACTATCAAACGAACGAGAACATCGAATAAGAACAATAACATCGAAAACATCCAAAAATTCAATATCATCCAAAATGCATGAAATTTATACAGTAGGTAGGTTATGATTTTATATGAATTTAGGTGAAAGAATTATTCTATTTGGAGTTAGTATGTGAAAATTATAGCAGTTTGAAATCAGTTTTTGGAAAAATACTGAAAAATGGAGCTCGGTTACTATTCATCCGAAATTAATTATTTGGTGAAAATTTGTAGAATAGTGGTGGGAAAAAGGATTACATATATAAATAGATAATAAAAATATAAGACCAAAATAACTTGGTTCAACTCATTCAGAGTTCATATGAATTTTCAAAGATAAAAGAGTTTTTAGTGTAAAAATAATTCTTTTATGAAATTTCTACCACATTAAAATACTTTTTAAACTCAGGCTAACCTAGCCTCTGTCATAATCAAAGTAGCCCATCCAACCACACAATGCCCGGATTCACGATCTTCCAACTTTACAACCTCTCTGATAATTGCACGAAATCCACTAACTTATGGGCACATGATCAAGACTAACTCCATCAATCCTTCTCCGCTAGACTACTTAAGCTAATACTAGCTATCTAGCTCTACTAGTCTCACATCGGCAATCCATATTCGCATACACCCAAAATTTCCACCGACTGAGGTTTAATAGACTAACTGACACCTAATGAGCCTCATATTTAAAAACACATCCAACATCTAATGGCTCACTAATTGATCAACTCATATCCATACCACCAAACTTAGTCGTGAACGACCTCTACCAATCCAATCATATATGTGCTTCTACGATCAACTAATAATCATTTATCTACTAATCCAATTGAGGGTACAAATCTGTCAACTCGACAATAAGACTTAACTACTAATTACATGGCAATCCAAATATTTATCCGCAATCATCCATTCAACCGTCACCCAAATCTAGCATAAGTGACTCGCAAAGCTATTACTTAAGACATCCCATCAATTTGCTCATGATTAATTAAATCATCCGATTCAACCTCCATATCTTTATAAATATCATCACAAGAGCTATCCATCAAGTAATAATTCATAAAATCCTTATACGTCCTAACTCTAAAAATTACTAATCCAACGTTGAAGGAAAACCTCCAATTAATTTATCATCTAAGATCATCACAATTTTGCATGCGACTCCGAAATAATATCATCCAACCAATTGATCCAACATATATTTAATTTAGCATTCACCGACCAATAATACACCTAAACCGCTACAATGATCTAATCAATCGCATCCGTCAATATATCATCACAAATATCACATACAAGCACAATTAGGACATAACCGGAGAGTTATACCAACCTTAAGTTACCAAGTCATTTTTAAAATAAAACATGCATAAATAGATGCCATGCGCATGACTTATATGCAACATGCACAAGTAAATATCGTAAACGCGATTTGACACTAAAGATTTTTACCGCGGCAGTAGGCGTGCGACGTTCGGGCATGCTCCAAAGGCGGTGAAGGCGCGGTCGTGTTCCAAGAGCCACACTACGAATTAGGGGCTCAGGTGAGCAATTAAAGAAACAGCGAGCTTCAAGGAGTTGAATGGAGTCGAAGATGGCCAGGCTTACCGAAGAAAACAACACTTTGAGTTCCCCCCCTCTTCCACGACCAGGAAGAGAAGTGAGCTGAGAGAGAGAGGTCAAGTTGGTTTTGTGCAAGACTGAGGGTGGAGATCGACACGACGTGAACCAACGGAGCTTCGTGAGTGACCATAGAGGGCGGTGGGTGACGGCGTCGCTCGCCCTGATGGAGCCTACGGCAGAGCGTGGGCGCCGCGTGGAGCTCAGCTCCTTCGCGCGTCCCTGCCCGAGGAAGAAGACACTGCTGCCAACGTGGGCCCGCTCGGTTAGAGGCATAAGGAGCGAACGGGTGTGGTGCAACCAAGTGGCTCAGCGCCTGGGCCGTGGTCTGGTGTGACTTGAGCCAAGGTGCAGTGCGGGTCGGTCAAATAGTGGGTGGCTCGGGCCGGTGCAACAGTGCTGAGCCCGAAGTTTAAATTCAAATTGACCAACTAGCAGAAAGTTTGACCGAGGCTTTAAAAATAGAAAAAAATTCTATAAATTCTGAAATAATTCAGAGGGTTTCCTGGGATGAGCTAGTACTCATAAAATTTTTTAAACCTTACTGTTCATGATTTAATTTGTATATTTTAAATTCAAACCTAGAATAGGTTATTTATTTGAGTTTGAATTTTCTGTGGGTTGAATTGAGTTCCAAAAATTTGTTAAAATTATATTAACTCATGATAATTATTATAGTATTTGAATAAATTATTTCTAGATGATGTTCGTAACTTTTTATTTCTGTTTTCTTTTGGGACTTAACTTAAAGTCATATGTTTAAATTTTGATCAAGATTTTTCAAGTGCAATAAATGATGCAAATGATTCAAAAACACTATGCATGCTGATGAAATGCATACTAATTACCATTAATTAACTTGGGGATGTTACAGACCTCCCCCCTTATAAAAGATCTCGACCCCGAGATCTAAGCAGGTCGGAAGTTAGACAGGAAGGTTCTAAAAGATACAACATCTGTTGTATTGATTTCCTTCAAAGATAGTGCTAAGATATCCTAACAAGGTTACAATGAACTTCTATTACATTTTCCATTCCATTGCTTTGTTTAACCTTGCCTTTCTTGATTCGAAGGCACTTCAGACAGAAGGAAAAAGATCGGGATATTCAGTTCGCATCCGGTCTTCACGCTCCCAAGTTGCTTCATCTTCAGTATGGTTGCTCCACTGAACCTTCAAGAACTTGATGACGCTATTCCTTGTCTTGCGCTCTATTTCTTCAAGAATGCAAATTGGGCGCTCCCAATAAGAAAGATCGGGTTGCAAATCGAGGTCTTCTAAGTTGGTTGTTTCGGTTGGGACTCGAAGACACTTCTTCAGTTGAGAGACATGGAATACATTGTGTGCATCTGAAAGTGATGGTGGTAGCTCCAACTGGTAGGCTATCGATCCTCGCTTCGCTAGAATTCAGAAAGGACCGATGTAGCGAGGAGCCAACTTGCCTTTGACTTGAAAGCGTTGCATTCCTTTCATTGGAGAGACTTTAAGGTAAATATGATCATCCACCTCAAAACTCAACTCGCGTCGACGGCGGTCGGCATAGCTCTTTTGGTGAGATTGAGCCGTCCGTAGTTCCTCCCGGATCACACGAACTTGCTCTTCGGCTTCATTTATCAAATCCGGTCCAAAGAATTGTCTCTCCCAAACTCCGACCAGTTGAGTGGTGTCCTACACCTTCTCCCATATAACACTTCAAAAGGTGACATTTGGAGGCTTGCTTGATAGCTATTGTTATAGGAGAATTCCGCGAACGGCAAGCACTTATCCCATTTCTTGCCATAGGACAGCACACAAGCTCTTAACATGTCCTCCAAAATCTGATTGACCCTCTCAGTTTGACCTCTGGTTTGTGGGTGGTAAGCGGTGCTAAAGGATAGTTGAGTTCCCATTGCTTCATGGAGGCAATTTCAGAAATGCGAAGTAAATTGAGTACCTCGATCTAAAACAATTATCTTAGGTACACCATATGGAGTCATACCCTTGTTGCGTTTTCGGAAGTCTGGTGATGAAATCCATCCCAATTTCATCCCATTTCCATTCGGAAATAGGAAGGGGCTGAAGCATACCTGCTGGCCTTTGGTGCTCGGCCTTCGCCCATTGACATATGTCACATTTCGCAACAAAGCATGCAATTTCCCGCTTCATTCGAGTCCACCATAATTTTTGCTTCAAATCTTGATACATCTTTGAGCTTCCCAGGTGAATGGAGAAAAGAGAGTCATGGGCTTCATGAAGGATTAATTCTTTAAGCTTCGCATCATTCGGCACAACCAATCGCTTTCCGAACCACAAAACACCTTGGTGGTCTTTGGAGAAACACTTGGCTTTGCTAAACTTCATCTTCTTCTTAATTTTTTCCATACCCTGTCATTTTTCTGGACCATATTGATCTGGTCCTCTAGGGTAGGTTTCACTTCCAAGGCAGCAAGAAAACCCTCACTAACCATCTCCAAGTTGAGCCGTTTAAATTCGTTGCATAGGGCCTCTATTTCGGGTCTAACCGAAATGCAGTTGCATTGCGATTTTCGGCTCAATGCATCGGCAACGATATTTGCTTTCCTTGGATGATAATGAAGTCCCATATCATAGTTCTTGATCAATTCAAGCCATCTTCTTTTCCTTAGGTTCAGATTGGCTTGAGTGAAGATATACTTCAAACTCTTGTGATCGGTGTAGACTTCACAGCGGTTGCCGATAATAAAATGTCGTCATATCTTCAGAGCATGAACCACTATTGCAAGCTCAAGGTTATGAGTGGGATAATTCATCTCATGAGGCCTCAATTTCCTCGATGCATACACCACAAGTCGGCCCTCTTGCATAAGAATGCAACCAAGACCATGGTGTGATGCATCGCAGTAGATATCAAAGTTTTTGTGAATATCTGGCAGGACTAGCACGGGTGCAGTTGTTAGACGATCCTTCAACGTCTGAAAGCTTGCTTCACACTTTGCTGACCATTCATACTTCTTTTCTTTCTTCAACAATTGGGTCATCGGTCTTGCTATTTTCGAGAAATTTTTGATGAAGCGGCAGTAATAACCCGCAAGACCGAGGAAATTGCGGACGTCAGAGACGGATTTGGGCTGTCTCCAATTAAGCACATCTTGGACTTTGCTTGGATCCACAGCAACTCCTCCTTCGGATAGCACATGACCCAAAAAGGTGACCTCTTTTAGCCAAAATTCACATTTGCTGAATTTTGCATAAAGTCGATGTTCTCGGAGCTTTTCCAACACAAGCCGAAGGTGTTCTTCATGCTCCCTTTCAGATTTGGAGTATATGAGAATGTCATCAATAAATATGACCGCAAATTTATCCAAATACTCCATAAACACCGAGTTCATAAGACTCGTGAACAAGGCCGGTGCATTTGTCAAACCAAAGGACATAACAGTGTACTCGTACAAACCATAACGAGTTGAGAATGTCGTCTTGGGAATGTCATCAGATCTTATCGTAACTTGATGATAGCCCAATCTCAAGTCAATTTTGGAGAATATACGGGCACCGGTCATTTGGTCGAACAAATCATCAATCCATGGAAGCGGATACTTGTTCTTGATAGTGACCGACGGACGGTAGTCAACACACATCTGCAGACTGTGGTCCTTCTTCTTCACAAATATAGTCGGGTATCCCCAAGGTGAGGAGCTTTGCCTAATGAAACCCTTCTATTGTAGTTCCGCGAGTTGCTTCTTCAATTCAACCAACTCATTCGGCGGCATTCGATAAGGCTGTTTTGATATTGGAGCAATTCCGGGCTGCAGCTCGATCACGAACTCAACTTCTCGTGTGGGTGGCATGCCCGGTAGTTCCTCGAGAAATACATCCGGGAACTCACACACCACTAGAACTTCATTCAATTCTGGCAATTCTTCGCCACTAAGGGCATAAAGATGTGGATGCTTCAATTTCGGCACCATTTCGACTAGAAAGCCAAGTGGACTTGTGAGAGTGATAGACTTGTGGGCATAATCAATTTGACCATAGTTCTTGGACAGCCAATTCATCCCAAGGATAACATCAAGGCCCACTGAATTTATCACAATAAGATTGGCCAAAAACTTCACCCCTTTAATCTCAATCTCAACTTCGCGACATTCATGCATGCTTCTCATTTCTGCTCCCGGCGATTGAATCACCATAGGTGTCGGCAACAAGTTGAGTGAGACATTGTGAAGTGTAGCAAAGCCTCTTGATGAGAATGAATGAGAGGCCCTAGAGTCAAACAACACAGTCGCAGGAGTCGAGTTGACTAGAAATGTGCCCAACACGACGTCGGGTGCTTCCTGCGCCTCCTCGGTGGTGACATGGTTGACATGAGCACGACCGGTGTTCTGAGAAGTGACATCAGACTACTGATCAAGGGATTCTTGAAGATCTTGACCTTGGATGGTAATAGCTTGGCGCTTCTTCGGACAAAAATCCGCAAAATGGCCCGGATTGCCGCAAGTGAAACATGTAACTTACTTGTTTCGATGGTGTCGACTTCGACACTTCTTTCCGGGCTGCCTTTGCTGGGTTTCTTGCTGAGGTGGTGGAGACACTTGCATAGGAGCTCTCAGAGGTGTCGGATCTTGAAATTCAGGAGGGGCGGGCTACCAAGCACACGGTTTTTGAAAACTGCGGCTTGCTGAAATTTGTGCAACCCTCTTGCGTTTTCGCAATTCCACAACTGCTTGCATTTTATTTTTCACCACAATAGCCTTATCAACCAATTGTTGGAAGTCACGGAAGTCGTGTACAGCGAGCGCCAGCTGCATCACTTCCGAAAGCCCATTCAAGAACCGGTCTTGCTTCCTTGCATCGGTGGAGATATCGTCCGGAGCGTAACAAGCCAAATGATTGAACTCGTAGAGATACTCTATTACGGACTTATCTTCTTGCTTCAGCGTGAGGAACTCATGCCGCTTGATACTCACGCTGCTGGAGGGAACATGTGTCGCTCGGAAAGCCGTCCGGAACTCTTCCCATGATGGAAAGTGATTGGCGGGCTGCATGGCGCAAAAATTGTCCCACCATGCACAAGCTGCCCCTTCGAGTTGGTTGGAGGCGTAGAAGAGCTTCTCGTTGTCGGCACACTGAGTGGTGATCAACTTCCGTTCAATAGTCCGAAGTCAATCATCGGCCTCGAGAGGGTCCTCCGAACAAGAGAACACGGGTGGCTTCGTGCTCAGAAAATCAACAAATTGGGAGCCATAGAGACTGGCTCCTTCCGCTGCCATTTGAGCACCCTAGACACTGGCGGTGTTATGAGCAATTTACTGCAAGATCCGAGTCTGGTCTTGCTGACTCTGTTCCATCTGGGCTAGCACTTCGACCACGGATGGCTGATGTGGAGTCACTTCTTCTAGCCGAACCACGTGCTGAAATTGCGAGTCGAGGTGCTATGGATTGCACCGTTGAGGATTCAAGGGCTAAACATCGGTGATTTGATAACTCACGGGCTATGAGTCCTCCATTACTTCCGACATCAAACGAGCTTTATGACCCGACATCCTGTTGCTATACGAATCATTAGCAACCGGCAAAAGAAACGAGGGAAAAGTATAGGGTAAGCAATTAATAGCAGGGGTGACTTAACCTAGCATGAATGCACAATGAAAACACAGTTATGCAACATGAAATGGGGTGCTATAGTCCATGTGGACAGCACAAGATACAAATAAAAGCACGGTTAGTTTTTCTGACATAGTTGCGATACAACCCGCCCGTAGGTGATGCACAACTACTGGGAACAAAAAGCGGGCAAATGAGCACACCATAAAATCCAGCATCTACAAGCTAAGTAATATCATTAGGGTGTATAATACCTAAGGATAAACCCTAATTTATTCCTAAAATCGCAGTAATGCGTCGTCTTCTCGTTCTTCCACCAATTCTCTTTACTGACGACTATGTGACGTTTCTAGTGTTGGAAAAGAGAGACGAGCAATGGAGAAAGATTATTTTGCACAAATCAAATGAATAGTGAGGTAAGAAATAGATGCTAGGCTGGATAAGAAAGAAAGGAATTTATTACTTGCATTTTTGCCAACTTTTTGATAGTTTGGAAATATCCTTTGCAAATCAAAATCCTAATAACGTCCATCGCTACGGCTTTAACCTACAGTCAGTATGGCTTTGATACCAACACTGTGGGGACCTGGGATCAGATCCGTTTCAAGCTAAGTGATTACTCCAAAAGCGCAACACTTAACGAGAGACGAAAACGATTCTGAGTGTCCGGATATGTGTCTCATGTTTACTCCCAAGGATCAGTGGCTAATATGCACATATCCAAACACAACATTGCATTCACATCCGTACACAATATACAAGAATAATAGAATCGTATTTACAACATCATTAAATAGAACCTTAAGGCATAGGTTTGCACAAGAGGGCCGATCGGCCAAATCTAAACAACACAAATAAATCGCAGCGGAAGATAAACTTAGAAATAAAAGAGAGAGCCGAGTGGGCATGCCCAAACCCACAAGCAACCAACTGGGGTTGAAGTCGTAGCGTCAGAAGTACTTAACCCAATTTGAACGACTTCTCACCTGCAACATGGACAATGCAACTGAGTACAAAAACGTACTCGTAAGACTTACGAATAGCAACATATAATAAATGCATTCAAGTGTCAAAGGAAGGTTTACATGGTTCATTTTCAGCATAAATCGAGTTTTTATTGAGATAAACGATATAGATTCAAATTGCCATTTGTAAAACATTTAGAAAACTTATATAATCAATAGGCAATCCCAAAATTTATGATCAACAACAGTAGATACTCCAAAATAATCAACACACGAACTTCCCGTTCGTGACACAATTCATTTCTTAACAAATCAACGCGCAAACATCCCGTTCGTGAAAACATTTCAGATCTGAACAAACTAACACAATGACATAACATTTCCAACCAAAACCCAAACCCAATTTCCCATAAGCTAACTGTGCATGCTTTCCCACAAGCGATGTCCATAACCGGGGATACGCCTATTCGACTAGATTTAGTTCTCTGCATAGTTGTACAGCTTTACCCACATGATATGAATACCTCGTACTATCGCCATGCACTCTTCCGTAGGAGTGTGACTGAGATATCCTAACAAGACCGTTACAATGTCATGTCCTAACTACCAACCTACCCGAGGAATGGATCCCATGGCAGACTGAAAGTGGTCGCCTAGAACCACAGGTGAACCCCGTTGTGTAAGTAAGTCCCTTACAAATAAGAGACCCTTAAGGGCAAGAAAGAAAAAGTTTAACATGCCCCTACTAGATTGACAAGAGAACCATTAAATATTAACAATAACAATTGTCAATCTAATTGTGTTTTGATAGCTAACACACAACAAATTATTAAGCCAAGCCTTCGCCATTATCCCAGCGTATGGTTGTATGTAAGACTTGGTTCATCACACCACAGGCCAGTCCTCAAATACCCAAACGGGGCTACACGAATCCGGGACCACCTCCCTTCATCACCCTATCACCCGTCCAAGTCCAACACACAACAACAACTACCCAAAGTCCACAAGAATCAGATGCGAAGATCTGGATATATTCTTCAAATTCAACATAATTCAATCCATATAATCCTCAAATTTCATCAAGATTCGATTCAATCCATCGGCCGATGGACTAGCTCCATCAACCGCTTTCGGCAACAACTAATAGTATGGCTAAGCCTCGTTCTATAAATTAGCAAACATTCCCATAGAACTTCTATCCCTGATCATTCAAGGTAAAAGGGTAATCAACATTCAAAGGAGGGCTAATGCAGCAAGTGGATATAACTAAACTACCCATTTGACATACAAGTATCTGAAAGTAAGCAATGCATAGAATACTTGAAAAACAACATAGATACATTTTTGAAATTAATAGGAATTCAACATGCATCAAAAGATGAAACTGCTTGCCTTTGCTATGTATGGTCCATGTGCTGCTGAGTACCACTCTCAATCACACTCGAACCTTCGCAAACTATCGAACGGGAACATCGAATAAGAACAATAACACTGAAAACATCCAAAAATTCAATATCATCCAAAATGTATGAAATTTATACAGTAGGTAGGTTATGATTTTATATGAATTTAGGTGAAAGAATTATTTCATTTCGAGTTAGTATGTGAAAGTTATAGCAATTTGAAAATCAGTTTTTGGAAAAATGCTGAAGAATGGAGCTCGGTTACTATTCATCTGAAATTAATTATTTGGTGAAAATTTGTAGAATAGTGGTGGGAAAAAGGATTACATATATAAATAGATAATAAAAATATAAGCCCAAAATAACTTGGTTCAACTCATTTGGAGTTCATATGAATTTTCTACGAATTTTCAAATATAAAAGAGATTTTAGTGTAAAAATAATTCTTTTCTGAAATTTCTACCACATTAAAATACTTTTTAAACTCAGGATAACCTAGCCTCTGTCATAATCAAAGTAGCTCATTCAACCACACAATGTCCGGATTCACGATCTTCCAACTTTACAACCCCTTTGATAATTGTACGAAATCCACTAACTTATGGGCACATGATCAAGACTAACTCCATCAATCCTTCTCCGCTAGACTACTTAAGCTAATACTAGCTATCTAGCTCTACTAGTCTTGCATCGGCAATCCATATTCGCATACACCCAAAATTTCCACCGACCGAGGTTTAATAGACTAACTGACACCTAATGGGCCTCACAATTTAAAAACACATCCAACATCTAATAGCTCACTAATCGATCAACTCATATCCATACCACCAAACTTAGTCATGAACGACCTCTACCAATCCAATCATATATGTGCTTTTACGATCAACTAATAATCATTTATCTACTAATCCAATTGGGGGTACAAATCTATCAACTCGGCACATAAGACTTAACTACTAATTACATGGCAATCCAAATATTTATCCGCAATCATCCATTCTACCGCCACCCAAATCTAGCATAAGTGACTCGCAAAGCTATTACTTAAGACATCCCGTCAATTTACTCATGATTAATTAAATCATCCGATTCAACCTCCATATCTCCATAAATATCATCACAAGAGCTATCCATCAAGTAATAATTCATAAAATCCTTATACGTCCTAACTCTAAAAATTACTAATCCAACATTGAAGGAAAACCTCCAATTAATTTATCATCTAAGATCACCACAATTTTGCATGCGACTCCAAAATAATATCATCCAACCAATTGATCCAACGTATATTTAATTTAGCATTCATCGACCAATAATACACCTAAACCGCTAAAACGATCTAATCAATCGCATCCGTCAATATATCATCACAAAGATCACACACAAGCACAATTAGGACATAACCGGAGAGTTATACCGGCCTTAAGCTACCAAATCATTTTTAAAATAAAACATGCATAAATAGATGCCATGCTCATGACTTATATGCAACATGCACAAGTATATATCGTAAACACGATTTGACACTAAAGATTTTTACCGCGGCACTAGGCATGCGACGTTCGAGCATGCTCCAAAGGCGGTGAAGGCGCGGTCGTGTTCCAAGAGCCACACTACGAATTACGGGCTCAGGTTAGCAATTAAAGAAACGACGAGCTTGAAGGAGTTGAACGGAGGCCAAGATGGCCGGGCTTACTGAAGAGAATGACAGTTTGAGTTTCCCCCTTTCCACGACTGGGAAGGGAAGTGAGCTAGGAGAGAGAGGTCGAGTTGGTTTTGTGCAAGACTGAGGGTGGAGATTGACACGACGTGAACCAACGGAGCTTCGCGAGTGGCCATGGAGGGCGGTGGGTGACGGCGTCGCTCGCCCTGACGGAGCCTGCGGCAGAGCATGGGCACCGCGTGGAGCTCAGCTCCTTCGCACATCCCTGCCTGAGGAAGAAGACACTGCTGCCAACGTGGGCCCGCTCGGTCAGAGGCACAAGTAGCGGACGGGTGTGGTGCATCCAAGTGGCTCAGCGCTTGGGTCGGGGTCTGGTGCGACTCGAGCCAAGGTGCGGTGCAGGTCGGTCAAATAGTGGGTGGCTCGGGCCGGTACAACAGTGCTGATCCCGAAGTTTAAATTCAAATTGACCAACTAGCAGAAAGTTTGACCGAGGCTTTAAAAATAGACACAAAATTCTATAAATTCTAAAATAATTCAGAGGGTTTCCTGGGATGGTCTAGTACTCATAAAAAAATTAAACCTTGTTGTTCATGATTTAATTTGTATATTTTAAATTCAAACCTAGAATAGGTTATTGATTTGAGTTTGAATTTTCTGTCGATTGAATTGAGTTCCAAAAATTTATTAAAAATTATATTAACTCATGATAATTATTATAGTATTTGAATAAATTATTTCTAGATGATGTTCATAAGTTTTTATTTCTGTTTTCTTTTGGGACTTAACTTAAAGTCATGTGTTTAAATTTTGATTAAGATTTTCCAAGTGCAATAAATGATGCAAATGATTCAAAAATACTATGCATGCTGATGAGATGCATGCTAATTACTATTAATTAACTTGGGGATGTTACAACCACCCCTTGACCCAAACCTGGGTGGTTGATGTAGCACTAGGGAAAACAACTTCGGTTTGATTTTTTTTCGTTTGGGGGTGAAATGGTTCGGTAATTTTCGACCAAACGGTTTGAACAAATTTGAATTTTAAAATTCCAAATTCCAAAAAATAGAAGGACTCCAGCGCTGAGCCTGGGATTCGAACCCTGGCGTCCGAGGCTGCACAAACCGCTGGCTACCACTGGACTATCTGCATGTTTGTGGTTATGAGCTGTTTTTAACCTCTTTAACCCTCAAAATTCAAACTAAAGAAAAAAATTTGAACGAAACCAATTCCTTTAGGATGGGAATGAAAGGAACAAAATTTCGTACATTTCGTCGAAACTGTGAACCCTGTGTAGCACGGACGTGTACGATTTTCGCTTAGGTATCCAGGTAGAGCTAACACGGCATTCTTCTTTCTCCTCTCCACCCTTTCTCTCTCTCTCTCTGCCCCGTGCATTATCTGCTCAAAACAGATGTGCTCCACTCGCCGACCGCCGGCACTCGACCTCGCTAGTGGAGGCCACCCGTTTCCTCCCTCCCTCCCTCATGCTTTCGTGCCAAACGCTGCCGCCATGTACGGCTTCAAACTCACGCTCTGCCCATCCATCTCGCCGTCGCATCGCATCTAGAAATTGCACCGATGAGCCACGGCCCGCAGAACATGAATGTGCAGTGCTAAACTCGCAGAACGCGATGGTGGCGACATTGACGAGACAGTTGAGGTGCCTGAGGAGTGAGGATGAAGGGGACCATGCCAACCATCGGCCATATCACCGGCAAGGGAGAGGAAGCACAACGTGGCCAGGAGGAAGCTTCGGAACTCGGAAGGTGCCCATGGCAATGCATGCTGCGTGGTAGCATAGATAGGCTTAGGACTACAGGTATGGACAAGAAGGGCCACTTCATCCTCTGCCCTTCCCACACCTCGCCTAGGATCATGCCACTAGCTGTCGTTGTCGTCCCGAGCCACGGCCACAACTTGTCGAACTCGTTCTCTCCCCTGGTGAGCCTTTCGAAAAAGCGTTTGCGTCATATTGTGTTCCCACCATCTTCCTCTCTGATGACGTGCCGCTGACATCACCGCAACACAATCTCTCCGTTCCGTCGAATTTAGTAAGATTTCCCAAAACCGTTCACATCACGTCGTGTTCCAGGCACTCTTCTTTGTCTCCCCTCAATCAATTTCGCATTTCCTCCATAGGATCTCGCTGTCGCCACATTCTTCCCCAATTCTGATCAAGTGAACTCCAAGCCAATTCCTTCCTCCTGAACCACCACCCAGATTTCCTCTTTCATGCCAACATCTGATTTTGGCTCTCCCCTTCCAGGGCGCCGCCTTGGGTCACCGTTGCCAGGTCACCACGGAGCTTCCCCGACATCAGCATCCACACTGGTAAGATCCTCTGTCTTCGTAGATGATTGTGCGCCTCTCCCTTTTGCCCCTCTAAATCCCCGGCCGATGCATCTCTCCACCCACGACTTCGGCCGCCGCAGTTGCATGCTAGTGGCCGATTCGATGGGTCAACCACGGAGTTTATTTTTATTTCCACTACTGTGAGACTTAAGGTCTTTGGACCACTTTTGTAATAAGTGGCCAGAAGGCCTATACTCAGTTATTTATTAATGTTATTTCATGATTCGAACTGGTTATCAACAATGTTTCCACTGTGTGCACTAGCTACTGATATGGGACTGGTGCAGAAATACACAGAGGGTTTGGATTCAGAAATCTGGTCCCGACAGAGTTGGTATCAGAGCCGAGTAGACTGTAGGACGTGACCTAGTTAGAAATGGCAAGCCTTAAGGATTTATATTTTCCTAAAAATTAATTTATAACCTTTTAAGTCTCTTTGCTACTTCTGTTTCTGTCTTAGTATCTTTTTCTTGTCTTTGTATTCATTATTTAAAATTGATTACTGATCTTCTCTTGTTTTTCAAAATTTTGTAGATGTGGTTTCATCAACTCTTGCGCTGAGAACGAAGGAGGATTCTGCGCTGAGTTGTGGTTCATTCTTCAAGGATTGGGTTACATCCATCGCCCAGAGTACCATCGTATCACTATCAACAAGTACAACAAGGATATGTGGCGTGTTAAGGTCACCGTTTACGCCAAGAGTGACCTACGAGGAGATCAACCCTACCGCTTCACGGTAGAGAGAGAGACTGCCAAGCTGGGAATGCAATATGCTACTAGAGAAGCCATCATCCGTCTGGGGTTCCACTACCGCACTGCCCTGGGACGCACTGCTTATCGTTACTTTACCTACCGCAAGAAGGGGGAAGTCTTCAGTAGGTTCAGAGCCGCTGAGAGTGAGGAGGACACCACCATCTCACACATGGCGTCTCTGATCAAGGCGCAAGATGAGGCCTATGTGTTTATGGCCAACGAGTTGGAGCGTGTTTACGAGTGTTTGGATGCTGCGGAGAGAGAGCTCGCCCAGCTAAAGGAGCCATCCCGTCCTTCCTGCATCTGTACGACTACACACAAGAGGGTGCACCATCCTGATGACCGCATGACTGCAGCGGTGTATCGCAGCTTGTTCACCCCTACCACTCAAGGAGAGTCTTCTGGTATAGCTGTCGCTACCGCCCCCTCTGATGCTCTCATCATGGGAGGTGCTAGTGACTCGGTGGACCAGCTTGAGGAGCCCGAGCCTGCGATGCGTGACATCGTGGTCGACGTTGAGGATAACGTTCAGGATGACACTGAGGATGACGCTAAGAATGACTATGAGGAGGACCCTGATGAGGTTGAGTTTGAGGAGTAGTCTTTGGTCGTGAGCTAAGTCTGTAGTGTCTAATAAAGTTCTTGCAAATTTAGACGATTATTTTGTTTGCCTTTATAGATTGGACTGTATCAAGCTTCAAGCACTTGTGATACAACCAATATAAAAACTACTTCCCATTTTAGTAATTTCAGCTGGAGTTCTTTCTTGTTGAGCCTATGTTGGTTGCTGTTTGGGATGCTAGTTTTACCCCCGTTCTTTTATCTTTGCTTTTCCCTATTTTCTCTTTGCTATCATTGGACCATTCAGATGGAGAACCATGGAAGAGGACGTGGAAGAGGTCGCATAGCAGCTCGTGGAGGAGGCCGTGCAGCTGGCCGAGGCCGTGGACTTGGAAGGGGTCGCGGTCAACCATTTCCTGAGGAGCTAGTTTTGCCTCAAGCACCACAAGAACCTCAAGTTCATCCGGAACAGTTATTTGAAGAAGAACCATTACCGCCACCACCTCCTGGTCAGCCTCGGATGATGAATATGGAGCAGATGATGGTAATGCAACTGCAGTTACTACAGGCGTGCTCATAATTAAATCAATCAACCTGCACCATCCCCTGCTCCAGTCTTACCACCCCTGTCTAGACTGGGGGAATTTATGAGAACCAAGCCACTAACCTTTGCCAGTTTAGTTGACCCTCTTGAAGCTGATGATTGGTTAAAGGATGTCGAGAAGAAGCTGATTTTGGCTCAATGTAATGACCAAGAGAAAGTCCTCTTTGCTGCTCACCAACTAAAAGCAACTGCAAGAACTTGATGGGAAAACTATTACGCAGCTCATCAGAATGTCCAGGCCATTTCTTGGCAGGAGTTTTCTGTAGCTTTTCGCACAGCTCACATTCCTATGGGAATGACGGAGATGAAGAAGAGAGAGTTCCATAAGCTGCAGCAGGGCAATCTCAGTGTGTCTGAGTATCTTAACAGGTTCACTCAGCTGTCGAGATATGCACCAGAAGATGTTGCTAATGAGGGAGTGAAGATTTGGTGCTTCATGGAAGGTCTTGACCCTAGCCTTAAGATGCAGTTGGTGTTAGTTGACTACCCCAGCTTCCAGCAGATGGTCAACAAGACTCTTGTTCAGGAGGATGCTCAACGTTAGTTGTATGAGTCCTGTAAGAGAAAAATGGCTTTTCAAGCGCAGCATGGAGCCTGCAGTTCTAGGTCTCGTTTGAACCAGCCGCAATTCAACAGGCAGCCGGTGTCCAATGCACCCAAGACTCCAATGTCCGGACCTCGCCCGATCATGCAAGGATTCTGCAACAACACTGGTGTTCAACCGTAGCAAAACAAGACTTCTGCAGCTGGAGTTCAATGCTTTCACTGCCATGAAATGGGCCATTATGCTAGCAATTGCCCTCAGAAATGTCAGAACTTGACTCCAGTGCGCTTCAACTTGGGGACTACACCTGCCCATGCACTAGCTCCAGGACAAGGGCGTGGCATCCCTAGACTCCAAGGACTCCACAAACTTTTGGGAGAGGACGTGTTAACCACGTGACTGCAAAGGAATCCCAGGAAGCACCAGATGTAGTTCTGGGTAAGTTCCTTGTTAATTCAGTACCTGCATCAGCATTATTTGACTTTGGAGCTTCGCATTCTTTTATCTCGAAGAATTTTGTTGAAAAACATTGCTGGGATGTTTTTAAACTTAAGAACCCTATGGTATTCCAAACACTTGGAAAGGAAATGAGGAGTAATACAGTATGCCCGGGAATGGCTATAGATATAAATGGGGTTAGGTTCCTAGCGAACCTTATCTTATTAGATTCCAGAGGCATTGATGTAATCCTTGGAATGGATTGGTTAACCAATTTTAAGGGACACATTGATTGTGCCAACAGAGCCATCACCCTTACCAATGCCGAAGGAATTCGAGTGGAGTTTGTGTCCAATAAACCAACAAAGAAGAGTTGTGTTCTAAACCGCCTAAAGGGCATACCTTTGGAGCGTGTGCCCATAGTGCGGGAATACCCAGATGTATTTCCCGATGAACTACCTAGAATGCCGCCAGACCGAGAGATTGAGTTCATCATTGACTTGGTACCTGGTACAGCTCCTATATCCAAGAGACCTTACCGGCTTCCAGCAAATGAGCTAGCTGAGATGAAGAAGCAGATTGAAGAGTTGCTTGAAAAAGGTTATATTCGACCCAGTTCATCACCATGGGGAGCACTAGTAATCTTTGTGAAGAAGAAGGATGACAACTTAAGGATGTGCGTGGATTATAGGACCCTGAATGAAGTCACCATTAAGAACAAGTATCCTTTGCCATGAATTGATGATTTGTTTGATCAGTTAGAGGGAGCAAGTGTCTTCTCCAAGATTGATCTACGCTCTGGATATCATCAACTGAAGATAAGACCATCGGATATCCCAAAGACAGCGTTCACCACTCGTTATGGTCTATATGAATGCACTATGATGTCATTTGGTCTAACAAATGCACTAGCATACTTTATGAACCTGATGAACAAGGTGTTTATGGAATACCTGGATAAGTTTGTAGTGGTATTCATAGATGACATTCTTATTTACTCTAAAAATAAGAATGAGCATGAGGAACATCTGAGGTTAGTTCTGGACAAACTCAGAGAGCATCAATTGTATGCTAAATTTAGTAAGTGTGAGTTTTAGTTAAAGAAAGTTGCTTTCTTGGGGCATGTAATTTCTGCTGGAGGAGTAGCGGTGGATCCAGGAAAAGTTAGGGATGTTCTTAACTAGAGACAACTCAAGTCAGTTCCGGAAATCAAAAGTTTTCTTGGTTTAGCCGGTTACTATCGTCGTTTTATTAAAGGCTTTTCGAAGATTGCAAAACCTCTCACCGAATTGCTCAAGAAAGAAAAGAAGTTTGAATGGACCTTTGCTTGTGAGCAGAGTTTTCAAGAGCCGAAGAAGAGGTTAACTACTGCGCCAGCGCTGATTTTGCCCGACATTCAGAAAGACTTTGAGATATTCTGTGATGCATCGAAACAAGGTCTTGGTTGTGTGTTAATACAGGAAGGCAAGGTTGTAGCCTATGCTTCAAGACAATTGCGTCCACATGAGCAGAACTATCCAACCCATGATTTAGAGTTAGTCACAGTGGTGCATGCTCTAAAGATTTGGAGGCATTACTTGATCGGTAATCGTTGTGAAATATATACCAACCATAAGAGTCTCAAGTAAATTTTGACTCAGTCAGATCTTAACTTAAGGCAAAGAAGATGATTAGAGCTAATCAAGGATTATGATGTTAGAATACACTATCATCCAAGCAAAGCTACTGTAGTAGCTGATGCTTTGAGCAGGAAAAGCTATTGCAGTAATATGTTGATAAAAGAAAGTCAGCCTGCTCTGTCCGAGGAATTTCAACGACTCAACCTGGAATTAGTTGAGGAGGGTTGTGTGAACACTGTTGAGGTCCAACCAACTTTGGAAGATCAGATCATGGAAGGTCAGAAGGAAGACCCAGATGTCAAGGAAATCAAGGTTAATATGAGAAAAGGCAAAGCACCTGGATTTTCAGAAGATGAGAGAGGCGTTGTTTGGTTTGGGAAAAGAATCTTTGTACCAAATCATAAGGAAATCAAAAATTTGATTCTAAAGGAAGCCCATGAATCTGCATATTCAATTCATCCAGGAAGCACGAAGATGTACCAAGATCTACGCGAGAGATATTGGTGGTCAAGCATGAGAAGAGAAATTGCTGAGTACATATCATTTTGTGATGTGTGTCAGCGGATTAAAGATGAACATCAGAGGCCTGCTGGATTGCTTCAACCTCTAAAGGTGCCTGAATGGAAATGGGAAGAAATTGGAATGGACTTTATCACTGGTCTGCCAAGAACAAAAACCGGGTATGATTCAATATGGGTTATTGTGGATCGGTTATCAAAGGTTACACATTTTATTCCAGTGAAGACTACCTACTCGGGAGACCGACTCGCAGAGTTGTATATGTCCAGCTTGTTCACCCCTACCACTCGAGGAGAGTCTTCTGCTATAGTTGTCGCTGCCGCCGCCTCTGATGCTCTCATCATGGGAGGTGCTAGTGACTCGGTGGACCAGCCTGAGGAGCCCGAGCCTGCGATGCGTGACATCGAGGTCGACGTTGAGGACAACGTTCAGGATGATGCCGAGGATGATGCTGAGAATGACTATGAGGAGGACCCTGACAAGGTTGAGTTTGAGGAGTAGTTTTTGGTCGTGAGCTGAGTCTGTAGTGTCCAATAAATTTCTTGCGAATTTAGATGATTATTTTGTTTGCCTTTATAGATTGGACTGTATCAAGCTTCAAGCACTTATGATACAGCCAATCTAAAAACTAACCAGAAGCCCATGGAGGAGCTCGTGGAGGAGGCTGTGCAGCTGGCCGAGGCCGTGGACTTGGAAGGGGTCGCGGTCAACTGTTTCCTGAGGAGCCAGTTTTGCCTCAAGCACCACAAGAACCTCAAGTTCATTCAGAACAATTATTTGAAGAAGAACCTTTACCGCCACCACCTCCTGGTCAGCCTCCGATGATGAATATGGAACAGATGATGGTAATGCAATCAGAAGTTCTTGAGGGCGCTCATAATCAAATCAATCAACCGCACTCACTGCTCGTTCTTACCACCCCATCGGATCGGGGATTTTATGAGAACCAGGCTACCAACCTTTGCCGGTTCAGTTGACCCTCTTGAAGCTGATGATTGGTTAAAGGATGTCGAGAAGAAGCTGATTTTGGCTCAATGTAATGACCAAGAGAAAGTCCTCTTTGCTGCTCACCAACTGAAAGCAACTTCAGGAACTTGGTGGGAAAACTATTGCGCAGCTCATCAAAATGTCCAGCCCATTTGTTGGCAGGAGTTTTTTGTAGCTTTTTGCACAGCTCACATTCCTATGGGAATGATGGAGATGAAGAAGAGAGAGTTCTATAAGCTGCAGCAGGGCAATTTCAGTGTGTCTAAGTATCTTAATAGGTTCACTCAGCTGTCAAGATATGCACCAGAAGATGTTGCTAATGAGGGAGCGAAGATTTGGCGCTTCATGGAAGGTCTTGACCCTAGCCTTAAGGTGCAGTTGGTGTTAGTTGACTACCCCAGCTTCTAGCAGATGGTCAACAAGGCTCTTGTTCAGGAGGATGCTCAACGTCAGTTGTATGAGTCTCGTAAGAGAAAAATGGCTTTTCAAGCGCAGCATGGAGCCAGCAGTTCCAGGTCTCGTTTGAACTAGCCACAATTCAACAGGCAGCCGATGTCCAATGCACCCAAGACTCTAATGTCCGGACCTCGCTCAATCATGC
Source organism: Phyllostachys edulis (assembly GCA_036346405.1). Classification (NCBI taxonomy): domain Eukaryota; kingdom Viridiplantae; phylum Streptophyta; class Magnoliopsida; order Poales; family Poaceae; genus Phyllostachys; species Phyllostachys edulis. The sequence goes on from CM070566.1 coordinate 56,219,440, forward strand.
AAGGATTCCACAACAACACTGGTGTTCAACCGTAGCAAAACAAGACTTCTACAGCTGGAGTTCAATGCTTTCACTATCATGAGATGGGGCATTATGCTAGCAATTGCCCTTAGAAGCGTCAGAACTTGACTTCGGTGCGCTTCAACTTGGGGACTACACCTGCCCGTGCACCAGCTCCAGGACTGAAGCTAACAAATTCGGGACTAAGACCTAATCGTATAACCGTAGTGCTAGTGTGGGATGGTCGTAGCTAACTAAGTTATCGAAAAACTAGCCTTGCACGTAGGTAGGTCGTAGAGTGCGGACAGGGCCAAAGAACCGGCATGTCCGAAGGGCTCCCATCTCCGAGGAGTTGGGATAAAGCCTTCTGACACGACTGCGAATGCCTCACTCATTTGGAAGCTATCCGAGTAGTGAAGGGTATCCATTCGCTGTGCGAGTGCAAGGTTAGGGCTAGATGATGTAAAGGCTGCGTTGTGAACTCTAGACTACTTACCTTCGGTAGTGAGCAGTGATATAGAGATATTTCAAGCAACTGGAATACCGCGTACTATGGGTAAAGTTGTACACCTCTGCGGAGTGAAAATCTATTTAAATAGTCGTGCTCACGGTCATGAGCATGCTTAGTGCGACTGGTATGGCTGTAGTGTTGATTTTCTCAAAAACTGTTTAGTCGGGAAGTGGGCATGACATGTGGGTTTTTATTTGAGTTAACCACCGGGTTATGGCTGAACATGAAAAGATGCTCACTGCCGAGGAGGGTTGCGAGTTGTAGTTGTTATTATATGAGGTTCATTCAATTACTTACTTACTGTCATGTTATCTATTTAACTGCTGTTTCAAATTCCGTTGCAAAGTACTACGTATGAATATTGCAAATAAAATCTGCTTAATGCAAAATAACTTGTAGAGTAGAGCCTCATCCTTTGATAGCCTTGCATGTATATAAATTTTGTGATACACTACAAGTCTTGTTGAATACACAATGTACTCAATCTTGCTTATATTGTTGGTTTAGAGTATGAGGATAAGCTAACGCCAGACGACGTCTTCTTCGCACCCGGAACCGGAGGGGTCGGTGACGGGTCTATCTAGGATTTGCTCCTTGTCAGTTGCCTTTGGGTTTTGGATGGGCACACCGTTGGAATCTGGTTTACTTTCACCACTTTTACTTCTGCTGCTATTTCTGTTACTCTGTTACTTTTGGTACTTAAGTTTTATTTGGCCGATCGGCCCTTGTAATGCAAATATTGTAATTTCTTAAGTTAAATACCACCTTTGCTTTACTTATGTATGTGAATGTATGGATGTGAATGCTAAATGTTGTGAATGTGTACTAGCCACTGATCATGGTACTAGTACGGTACATACATAAGGTCTTCGGATATTCCACGCCTGGGAGTTTGACACAGTTGCTTTCCCCAAGATTGAAGTGTTGGCCATACAAGATATGCCCAACTCAGAGGAGTGGTCCTTTGTTGAAGAAGAAGCAGCGGCGGCTAAGCAAGGGAGAGAGGATGGAGCTACTGCGAAGCAAAAAGGGGAAGCCCCAGCCACCTCCAAGGTTGCAGCTTCTGCCACGTTTGAAGAGGTTGGAACTGCTGTACTGCCCCCAAGCTGAGAGGTCTCCCACGACAGCTTGGACAGGAGGCCACTAGCTTGAGAGTGCTCTTCATAAGAATTGCAAGCTACTTGAAGGTGGTGGTGGACCTCCATCTCCTCTCTGAGGTCCTTCTAATCTCCAGATGTGAAGGGCTGGAGAGGGTCTCGAATCTTCCTCGAGTGAGAGGGTTGTATGCGCAGGGCTGTCCAAACTTAAGGTGTGTTGAGGAGCTGGGTAGTTTGCAGCAGATGTCTACACGTGGATATAGTGAAGATATATAAATGGGAATTACAGGGTCATGCGTATGCGAGGTATGACCATTGGCTGGATATTTAAGTTTAACTAGCAAGGTGGTCCATGTATCTGTGCAGCTAGATTTACTATAATTTTTTACTATTAAAAGGTACAATTTAGTTATGCATTTTATAATATATTTTGTATAATTTGTATGATATTTAGGGATTGTTTGGAACGCATAAATTTCATGGGAATTCACGGGAAGCAATTTAACTCTGGCAGGAATTTAAACCTCAGGTGATCCAACTACATCTTCAAATTTTAAAATCAATTATTTGGCAGTAAGACCTTCGTAAAAGAAAGTAAAATACAACTATAGATATGATTTACCTGAGCAATGTTTATTTTTATTTAGAAGTTCTAGGAGTTTGTCTCGGTACCTTGAAATTGCTCAAGATATAGCTCTTGATCTTGATCCTTGATCCATAGCTTTCTCCATATAGTAGCATGAATTGTATCACCCTGTCAAAACAAAAATGCACTTAACAATTGTTAGAAACAATACGCAATTAAATATGTAAAGACAAAAAGTTGTACGTGCATCAGATCATATCAATGCTTATGAGTTCATCCGTTGCCAAATTGATTGAATCCCAAATTGTTGTTACTTTCGCTTTAACGTCACATGTTTGTTCTCTTGTTGTCGACTCACGTAGCTTCTTGTACGCCATGGTGCTAGTTTAAAATGGATGCTGATTACCTTCATTGAAAGAATAGTAAATAAACCTCTTGAAAATAAGTTATATCCGCGGGCATGTTTAAAATAATGTTATATCATGATATTTAGACGTTTCATCTAAAATAAGGGAGTTGATTAAGAATAATATACACATGAAGATGTTAGTTCAAGATATATGATAGTCTTATGAGTTTTCCCCCAGAAATTAGGAGGGGTCAAGATGTTAGTTCAAGATATATGATAACCCACATAAGAACTTTTTTATATTAAATAACCATTTTTAAATTTTTATTTTAAAGTTAACCCTCAACGCACTTTATTTTCAATTCTGACCCCTTTGGTCACGCCACCACCTGTGGCGTGACAAAACAATGTTGTCATACTATAGGATAAGTCTACTAAATAGCACTTTTGATCACGCCACCACCCGTAGTGTGACAAAACAACACATCCACGCTAGGGCGGACTCGCCATTCGGCATGGTCAAGACGCCTTGAGCTAACTCCCGTCGCCGATACCCCTACCCCAAGATTTTCTTCCTCGTCAGAGCCTCCTCGCCAGGCGTCGGAGAAGATCAAGAAGATGAAGCCGCCGCCTGCGGCCCTGCTGCTGGCGCCTGGTGGTCGTGGGCCGGCTATTTGCGGTGGGCGTAGTCTTGGCGCTGCCCACCACCAAAGACCAGCCAAGTGCCATTTCTAGCCCAAGTGTTGCGGTAGTGCTTCCAGCTCACGCCCTCAACCCCACTGCTCAGTCGAAACCAAAATCGCAGATCTGAATCGAGCGGGGCTGGGCGAGGCCGAGGCGGCCACCGGTGAGGGGCGAGCGTGAGAGCAACCGGCGAGGCGACCACCGCCAGCCCAAGGTGCAAGCTGAAGCGGGCGAAGCGGGCGAGGCGGCCACCGCCAATCTTGGCGCAGTGGCGAGCCGGCGAGGCGGCCACCATCGCCCATCGATCGCCGAGGGCGAGGCTCGAGGCGCCGCCGCCGTGCGCCGCCGGCGCCACGCTCCAGCCTCCAGCTCAGTGTGCACGAGCCACCGAGCGACTTCAGCGGCGCTGCTCGCTCCGCCTCTGCTGCTCCGCCCACGCTCCAGGCTCCAGCCTCCCCGCCCCTCCAGCGCCTTGGCCGGCTGGGCGCCCATGGCGCCACTCCGCCCGTCCGCCGCCTCGGCCGCTCCGCGCCTTCCGCCTCCCCTGATCCCCTCCTAGCTTTTTGTCTCAGACTCTCGGTGCGGCCGGTCACTCTGGGTCTGCACTCTACAGAGTCAAGAGACTAAGAGAGGACAGAGGAGAGAGCAGTCCCTGGGAGAGAGCAATGTCTACTAAAATTAATAGTAAGTGGGTGACTGGCTATGGACTATGGTTGATTTAGTAAGTGATTGATTGATTCTTTAGATTCAATGGTTGTGAACTTGTGATTTAATGGTATAATACTATGGTGGCATGAATTAGATATTGAAGAGATTAGAGATATCTATATTGAAGTATTGAACTATGCTTGATTTTGAATGATTGCTTTTTTAATTGGTTAGAAATGAATTTGAAGAGGTACTTTAGCAATGTTTCTTCCCCAAGTACCGGTGCTAGTGGTACCGCTGCACAAGCACAAGGTATTGATGCTGATGCAACAACCGTCGGTGTTGCACAAGAACAAGCGGATGTCGTCGCTATAACGGCACAAACACAAGGTACTGATGCAACAACCGTCAGTGTTGAAGCCGCAACCGCCGCACAAGCACATGAAGCGAGAGCTGAAGGTATTAAGGAGTTTAATCCAGATCACATTGTTGTTGATCCAGGACTTCGTATTCCAATTGACGAATTTGATCCAAACATTAGAGATCAAGTTAGAAGGGCTTATTTGTCGAAGGACCTAACTCAACCAATTGGTCATACTTTTCCTCGCAAAAAATATGGAAAGGGGTTTAGGGTCTTTCGTGAAGCATGGTATAAGAAATATGATTGGTTGGAATATAGTGTAGAGAAGGATGCGACTTTTTGCTTCTATTGCTTTCTTTTTAGACATGATCCCTTGGATGAAAATTTTGGTCACGATGTCTTTACAAAAGTAGGGTTCAGCACTTGGAAGAATGCATACAAATCATTTCCTGATCATGTTGGTGGGGCTAATAGTGTCCACAATAAATCAAGGGCAGCATATGATGATTTTAAGAACCAAAGGTCAAGTTTGTCACATAAGGTTGTGTCTCATGCCAAGGAATCTGAAATCAAATATGATATTCGTGTGTCTGCATCTTTAGATTGTGCAAGTTATCTCCTAATGCAAGGTCATGCATTTCGTGGACACGATGAATCTTCTTCTTCCTTAAACAAGGGCAATTTCAAAGAGATGATTGATTGGTACAAAGAAAGGAAAAAGGAAGTGAGGCATGCATTTGATGAGCTATGTCCTATGAATGCCCACATGACTTGTCCAAAAATTCAAAGACAACTTTAGAATTGTTGTGCCTGTGGAGGTCACCAATGTGATAAAGGAAGAAATTGGAGATAGTTTTTTCTCCGTCCTTATCGACGAATCTCGTGATATATCCATCAAAGAGCAAATGGCCGTGATTGTGAGGTTGGTGATTGATTATGTGTTCTATCATTTCTTTTGAAACTTTTCATTGTTCTACTCAACTAATTTTATATTTTGTCCTACAGGTTTGTGAACAATAAAGGAAAGGTCATGGAAAGATTTTTGGGGCTCCAACATGTCACAGAGGTAACATCAAGTGCATTGAAGAGAGCATTGGTTGGGATGCTAGCTAGAAATGGTTTACTTATTGCTAGACTACGAGGGCAGGGGTATGATGGGGCTTCAAATATGCGAGGTGAATTCAATGGCCTTCAAAGACAGATTCGTGATGAGAACCCACATGCTTTTTATGTCCATTGCTTTGCTCATCAATTACAGTTGGTAATTGTTTCTGTCACAAGTTGTTGTTCGTCTATCCATGATTTCTTTGAGTATGTGACTTTGATTGTGACCACCACTAGTGCATCTTACAAGAGGAAGGATGTATTACTTGAGAAGCACCGTCAAAATATTTTAGGTAAGTTGGAGAGCGGTGAGATTTTTTCAAGAAGAGGAAAACATCAAGAAACTAACTTGGCCAGACCTGGAGATACTAGATGGGGCTCTCATTACACAACCTTACTCCGTATTGAGTCAATGTGGGATGCAGTGATAAATGTGCTAGGCATTGTGTATGAAGATGGGCGTAATCCATCTAAGGCAGCAGGTTTGATGCAAATAATGGAGAGTTTTAACTTCGTGTTCATTTTAAAGATGATGTTGAAAGTGTTTCGCATTACAAATGAGTTATCTCTTGTCTTGCAAAGAAAGGATCAAAACATTGTTCAGGCCATGTCATTACTTGTTGATGTGAAAGCACGTTTGACCAACCTGAGGATAGGTGGTTGGGAGCCATTATTTGCAGAAGTCAAAATATTTTGTGATGCAAATAAGATTCAGGTACCAAATATGGATGAAGCAATACCAAGATGGGGCCGATCAAGGCGGGATGGGATCACAATAACTCATGACCATCATTATCGTGTTGATACTTTCTTTGCAGCTATTGATGCTATTACCACAGAGATGGATCATCGCTTCAATGAGGTATCTTCGGAGTTACTTGTATGCTTTTCTTGCCTTGATCCAAGAGATTCATTCTCTAAGTTTGATGTGGATAAGATTGCTCGACTTACGGAGATATATGATAATGATTTCTCCATTGCTGATCGTGCGACTATAAGAGATCAACTTGAAACATTTATTCTTCATGTGCGAAGAATTGATGATTTTATTGTTTGTCATGATCTTGGAAGTTTGGCCATAAAGATGGTTGAAAATGAAAGGCATATTGTATTTCCATTGGTCTATCGCCTCGTTGAGTTAGCATTGTCGCTACCGATGGCGACAAAGATCGCTTGAAAGAGTCTTCTCGGCTATGAATATTATCAAGACTGATTTGCGCAATAAGATATCCGATGATTGGCTTAATGACTTGATGGTGTGCTACATTGAGCGAGAGATATTCAAAGGACTTGATCGTGATAAAATTAAGAAGCGGTTTCAATCCATGAAATCTTGGAGAATGAAATTGCCTCGTTCTCCTAATCGTAATTAGTGCTTTAGGGGTATGTCTTTTGACTTCTCTTTTTTCTGCATCTTTTATAATTTATGATCAATTAATCATGACATTTCTAATCTATTTATTTTTGACAGGTTACTTCTTCTATGTACTATCTTTATTCAAATTATTATGTTGGATAACTTGGTGGCAAGTTGTTAATTAAACTTCATTAGTGAGGTATTTCTCGATGTCCTACATTTATCTTCATCTGTTGATACCGTTTAATGTCATATATCGTTTTGGTGTGATTGCAATATAGTTCACATATGAGTTTTTTTGATTTGAGTAATACACTTTAGTCCGTGTTTCCAACTCCGCGGCTTCGCCATACCTAAAATTAATTCATGGGTCCACCACTGCTGTCACGCCACGGGTGGTGGTGTGACAAGAGTTTGCCCGAGATACGGGTTGGCGTGACAGCGTTGTTTTGTCACGCCACGAGTGGTGGCGTGACCAAAGGGATCAGAATTGGAAATAAAGTGCGTCGGAGGTTAACTTTAAAATAAAATTTAAAAATGATTAATTAATATAAAAAATTCCCCACATAAAGAAGAGATGAATATAGAGCTAGAGCATAGCTCATGGTATTTGACAGACATTTGTGTACCAATATAATAGCACATACGAAGAAGAGATGGATGTAGATCTAACCAATAGTAACGGCTTTTAGAAAGAGAATTTGGCAAAAAGCACGAACAAAATGACAAAATGTTGGTAGAAGAAGAGAGAGAATCGAGCAAAAAGGAGATCATATACAGGCTAGGGATTTACATGATGGCCTGTAGTCCTGTTTCATCTGATGTACATGAGTCGGCGCACTTGATGATCCTAAAGCTTTCTTTTTCCAGAAGGGGCCGACTATACCAGAGTCATCTGAATTTTTTTAAAATCACAGTCACTTGTTTTAGCCGTTGGATCACCATCCAATGGCTTCTGTTTTTTTTTTCTTCTGATTTCTTCTATTTTGCTTCAGTTGGTGGGATTTTTATTGGGCTTTGCTAGGTTGGATCACTTGCTTAACACGCCACAGACCCATTAAGGGCCTACTTATGGGTTACCCGTTAAAAAAGCCTGCTTGCTTGTTGGCTGGCCATTAAAGGCCTGCTTTCCCATACTTTCTAATAGACTACCCGTTAAGCATAACTAGGCATCTTTTATGGTCCATTACACACAACCAAAGACACTCATTACACACAACCAACAGCCCAAAAATAGACCAAAATACATGAGAATTGTCCCAGCAAAGCCAGTACCGATCATTACACAATCAAAGCCAAGCCATTACACACAACCAAAGCTAAGCCATGCTCGTAAGTAGCCCAACGAGGAAGATAAAATTACAAATAAAATAGAAAAATCAATCTCAAATAGCAAATCAGAAACCATAAATATGAAACGCAAAACATCGTCAAATTTGAACATATTAACTCCTATATTTGTTCTTCACCAGCCCTGCTTTCTCTTCCTTCTTCCGCATGTGCAATCAAGTTTAGGAGAATCGGTGGCGCTGCTATAACATAAGCACCATCGCCGTCGAGCACCACTCCACTCACCATCTTAGCGCATATCCCACAGCTAACAAATCCGATGCACGAATCTTAGCGCATATCCCACAGCTAACAAATCGACTATGATTTCACAAAAAAACAGGCGCCTATGTGCTAGCAAAAGTGTTTCCAGAAACGTGAGTCGCCGAACAGCTCCTTGCTCACCTTTTTCACACTGTGTGGCGGTACCTCGGGGTTTTGTACTCGCGGTACCTAGAGTTATTACCGCAAAACTGCTGACACTTATATTTGTATTGTCTTAACCAAGTTTGATTATAAAATTTCTTATTTATAAAAGCCATGCTTATTTTTATGTGCTTATTTATTTTGTAGGTTGCTATTCTTGAAGACTCGTGCAATTTAGTCACCATTGTATTATTTTTGTCATCCTTTTTTGACCATAATTATTGGTCCATGCAAGACAGTAAAATACCAAAAAAAAAAAGTTTAAAAAATATCAAAATCGCAAAAAAGAGAAAATTGGGAAAATTGGGGAAAAAAAGAAAGGAGGGAAAAAAGGACCTTTGTTTCACTCTGTGTGCTTGTGATTTTTTTTAATGCTTTATGTGGGATTGCGAGAATTTCAGTTTTCCTTTTTAGTGGGTGGGTGTTTTTCTTTTCTTTTTTCTTAATGCTTTCTTTGTATGTGGGTGGGTGGGTAACTCCGTCTATGTCATCTTAGGTATAACACTAAGGCGGTGTTTGGTTCAAATATTGTAACGTAAACGTAAATGTTATCATAATACACTGGGATTGTAAAGCTGTTGAATGAAAACTGCGAGATCATATATTGTAATTACGGTCCAGTGGAACCAAACATGATTTAATGCTATCCGTTACCCTGTAATCAATTAATGAAGCAAAATAACTGAACCAAACACTACCTTAATGGCATAGCCGGTCTCAAGCCCGGGAAAAGGATGGTATAATTTTGTATACATTATTTTCATGAAATGATTTTTTGTGTGCATGTATAGTGGAACGATGCTCTGCTGATAGATATTGTTTGAAGTTTTCCTAGAAATTACAGCAATTTTGTTTAACTATATTGTTTGTGATGGAATACTTATAGTCTTATAGATGGCACTTGGTACAGTCTGACCAAAATACTTTTGGAGATGCACATTCACTAGGTTGCTGCCGTCATGGAGAAAGGAAAAAAAACTGTTGTTTTAAAACTAGTTTAGGTGAACCTCATTTAGAATTTTTTTTTCAGTAAAATCGATTGAAGTGAACACACAGACACGCCCATATCAGCCCATTCTTCTCATCACCCCATTCATCTTGATGAGGGTTGGGAGTTAGGACAGACAAGAGTACTATATGTGTTGTCGTAATAGACGACCGAGTCTGCGACATGGCATCATACTACCGAAGACCATTCATGCATGGCGTATATTATGGGTTGAGCACTTGAGCCACACAAGTCTACATTCTTATCGCTTCGTACTGATTTAGTACTTGAGCGACACAAGTCTGCCTTCTTATCACGGCAAACACTTGAGCCACACAAGTCTACATTCTTATCGCTTCGTGCTGGTTTATTACTTCACCCACACAAGTCTTCCTTCTTAATGCTTCCTACTGGTTTATTAATTTTGATATTTAATAAGCCTGTGACATTTGCACAACCAAGCGAATCTTAGGTCATGTAGAATAGGTTTACATCAGTTGTTTATAGTCTCTATCACGTAGAATTTAAGCTGACGTGGATAAAAGAGAATAAAGAGAGAAATGTATTGTCTACAATTCTATAGCCGATTATATCACCAGAACCAAAGAAAGCATTAAAAGATTGTGTGTTGTCTACAATCTCAGAAATGATTATATCACCACAACCCATCAGATGAAATTTGTCTATGGTGACATAGAGAGTTGTTATAAACAACAGCTGTCTATACCACTGTACATGCCCTTAGTTACTTGGGCCCAATTGTAAATAGCCAAACCAAGAAGGATGAGCCAGCGTTAAGGGTGTGAATGTTAATTAAGAGAAGATGCAGTGCAAATATGCAAGCCCGGTATTTTGGGGAAATGCAGGTCCGTGAAAGTCGAAGTCAAGTAGTCAATACATCTGTGTCGTCACCTTCTTTCATCTACTAAGGCTTGTTTAAATTGGAAAGCAAAGGTTGCCAGAGTTTGTCACAAATTCCTTATGCAATTTTGAGTGAATTAGAGTAATATTTGGTTCTTAGTCTCAAGTTAGGCATGCTAATTTTTTTCAACTTGGGCCCACAAGCCATAGACACAATAAATTGTAGTAAGATTCTTTTAGACAAATGACGCCAATTTATTTACCATGACTTCGGCAAGTTAGGATTTTATGTGTAGCATCCTTAGGCATCATTAGACTATGAACCAAACATGCCCTAAGAATGCCAAAATGTGCCAAGCATTTTTGCCTAATTCGGCACAATCAAACTCATATATGTGAATCTTACCACAATTCCAGGTGTTTATGACTTGTGTGATCCAGTTGAAGAAAAATGTTTGGCACCACATAAGCCGTGACTTGTAACCAAACAATTGTCTAACTTTGTCGAACTTGTCTAAGAGAATTACGGCAAACTACGATAATATTTGGCTTCCAATCAAATATATGTCCTAATTTCAAAAAAAATTAGTACACTATTTTTCTATGAGAGCAGCTAGGGTAAACAAGCTACAAATGAACTTTCTCCACTCTTAGATTTGCATCGAGATTCGTACAAGCTAGGTCACCTAGTTGTGGCAAAGCGGCAAGCCACACTTTTTGTACCCAACAAATTGATGGCCACACCTTAGTCAAGATTTGACAAAAATGAGTCGACGACAGGTTGGCTCCATGACTTAAAAAATAAGACATGCTAAAACTGTGACAAAAAAAAAACCAAACAACTACCTCAAAAAAATTTGGCAAAGTTTGACGATGTGTGACAGTCAACCAAACATGCCATAGTTCCTGACCTTGGAACTCCACCATGCAGGAGGCCAGTGAGCAGTGACGAGGAGTCAGTAGGTAGCAGCGATGGCTATGAGCAGGTACGTGGGGGAGACCCAAGGACGGGGAGGAGTTAGGGCTCGTTTAGTTTGTTACCTGGTTGCTTTGTGCCTGGCCGGGAAAGAACACATTGGTATCGCCAATGATATGTTTGCTTGAATCTGCTTGCAATTTGTCCGAGCCAAAGAAGCGATGAAGCCAGGCGTTAAAAAACAACGCCGGGGAGCTAGGCAACTCTGATCCACTGTTCATTGCTTTGATCCAACGGTCTATTTTTCATTCACCAATTCCAGGCACAAGTTTCCAACCAAACAACTTATCTTTAGATTTGCCTGGCCAGGCAAAAATCATCTACTTTCCAGGCTACCTCCAGGCACCACTTTTTTCCAGGCATAAAATCCAGGTCACCAACCAAACAAGCCCTTAGTCATCGGTGACGCCAAGATGGGGAAGCAGATACTTTGCCTTAATGCAATGAAGGCAGAGGAGCACAGGGCATTACCTTAAGGCAAATATCAACCATCCGATTTGGAAATGAAAGGCACAGATGAATCGCTGCAGGACGGTCACTACAGTAAAAGAGTACAGTGTTCCAACTGCAGTATCAGCTGTAGTAAATTTGGTATTGTGTCATGCCGTTTGAACTGGAAATGCCTTGTGCTTCTCTGATGCGAAGGGTGGGTATAACTTGAATTTGTGGATACTATACGTACGTGAGACACGTTAGGAGTAGAAAAGGGTTTTCTTTTTGAATGAAAGCGCTCTTAGTTGATTCGGAGAACGCGGTCTCCAAAACCGTATGAGCTCTGATGGAGTGCATGAAGTACAGTCGCACCCCTAAAATTTTTGCACAAAAATCTGATATATACCCCCCTTAATACATAAAGTATATACTACACATATTAATATACATGCTCTCAGCTGAGCTGCCCACCGCCCCACCCCATTTCGTATTTGGCCCAAGTCCGGAGTCAGCAAGCCCATTAGCCATTGCCGGCTGCTTCTCCTCTAATCTCTCTCCCCAATCCCCATTTCTCTCTTTCACTCTTTGTGGATTGTGGCCTCCACTCCAGATCTGACGCCAGCGCCGTCATTGCTTCTCCTCTGACGCCGCCGGCGTCGCCGCGTCGATCGCCTCGGCCTCACGCCTCTGAGCCTCCGCCTCCATGGCGCCCGAAGCGGCGGCGCCTCGCCTCGCCTCGCCGTCTTGCGGCTTGGTCGCTTTCTGTATTCTGTGGTCACGGCCGATCACGCCATGCCTCCCTACGCTACTGCGCGCGCCGCGCTCTCAGGCCGACTCGGCCTCTGGCCGCCGTCCGCTCCCTCTCCTAGTCTCCTGTGTGTGCTTTGGTTAGTGACTACTGACTTAGTGCTCTGTGATTGTGAATGGCAAAATGAGAAATGGGTGATGTAGTACTGATGTCTGATGTTATATTGTTTGGCTGATTGGCTCACTGAGTTACTTGATTGATCATTGAATGATTGAATCCCCTATGCTTTGGTAGTGCACTAGTGCTCTGCGAATGGGTGATGTACAATTGTACTGATGTTATTGTTTGGCTCACTAAGTTAGTTAATTCTTGATTGATCATTGAATGATTAAATCCGGAATTCCCTGTGCTTTGGTAGTGCTCTGTGAATGGGACAATGGCCAACGGGTGATGTACTGATGTTATTGTTTGGCTCACTGGATTAGTTGATTGATCATTGATGTATGGTTAGGGTCAGCCCTCCCCCTGGCAGCTGGCAGCCCTTCTTGATTCTAGATTATGTGGTTGCTTACTATTTAGTGATTTGGTTCCATATGTTTAGAAATTTCTATGTAATTTGACACATTTGAGTTTATGTAGTATGTCATTTGAACTTGTGTTGGAACGGATGTGTCTTAAGTTCACACCTCTATCGTCAAAATCCTTGCTCCGCCACTGTCCAAAACCCGATGGACTATGCTATGTCCAGGGGACCGCCGCCCTCCACAAGGTACATCTTGCGCCTATGGGCCGCTATAACTATCCAAGAAGACACTCGAAAAAGGAAGGATAAACAAACCTACCCGGTGGACTGTCGGGTGCAGTAGGCGCCAGCCATGCTGAGTAGATTGACTACCGCCTACCGGTGCATGCTGCATCAATAGACCAATTGCAATGCTTGGTAAAAAGGAACAGAGAACTTTGGGGTGTTTCATGTTTGGAGAATTTTTTAAAACAATATTAATTTAAAAGATAATTATAAAAATAAATAGTCTTTTTTTTTAAAAAAAAGTAGGTGTCTGTCGCCAATTGGAATGACGACAGAACCTAGGCACTGACGATAGAAACCTCAGCTCTGTTTTTTTACTGACTATTTTCGAGCACATATTTTGTTAGCAAATCACACTGATATTACATAACATTCAACACAACGCCATAGCATCTTTTGTCGACAAATCACAATGATATTACATAACATTTACCGCAACATCGCCACATATTGTCGGCAAATCACATGAACATTACATAGCATTAAACGCAACATCGTCACATATTTTGTCGATAAATCACAATAACATTACATAACATTAAACGCAACGTCGTCACATACTTTATGGACAAATCACACTAACATTACAAACCATTTACCACAACATCATCACCACCTGGTTTTTCGATAAATCGAAGTGATATTTCAAATCATTAGGCACCACATATTACAACAGGACGAATATTTCCTTCTCATATCCGTGGGATTTCTTTACATATACATCTAAAAGAGAAATTCCAACCAGCTCCGCATCGACGCACAGAATACACCTGGTGTCTTTTGATTTGCAAATCCAAGTTGGAGCGTCTCCCTATCCATCTGTGCCTCCGAGGATACAAGAGACGTCCCCCTGTCCGACTGTGGATACAGCCAAGTAGCATTGTCAGTGTCAGTGTCAGCACAGCAACTCTAGCTACAGATGGTAATGCACAATCAATCACAATAGCGTATCTGTGTAGTCCATAACTGACACAACGCCATCTTGGATATCTTAAGAACGCCAGTAAATGTTACTTACTAGCGAAACACTTTTTTTTTACAGCTTCCAATCTGAACTATCTTTTTTTAAATAATCTTACACAAATAAAAAGGTTTATTACAGCATTGCTGAAGAAGCAATTCAATAAAATTTGTTTTGTGGAAAACGGACGATTAGTCATTGGCCGTGGCCAAACCGTCACGTATAATGTATGTATGTATGTATCTATTATATTATTAAAACGATAGAAAAAGAAACCACCACGTTGGCTCCCAAGGGCTAGAAATTCTCACATTAATCGGTGAAAAAAGAGAAACATCTACACCGTTGATTATAGTGGATCCAGATTATAACAATATAGATTAAACGAAAGAGTCCACGTCAAATACAACATAGAAATAAGAGTCCATGTCAAGTACAATGCAAAAATAACTGAAATTCGGAATAAAAATAAAATAAAATTAGCAATTCCTTTTTACATGAATTCCTAAGTAAAATCACTAGATAAACATAATTCGGAATAATTGTTTTAAAAAACTAGTAATTGGATTAGTATACAAATTCCAACAAAAAATAAATGAAATTGAATAAAAAATAAAATAAAATTAGCAAATTGATTTCGATCTGAATTCCAAAATAAAATCACCAATAATTGTAATTTTAATATATATATATATATATATATATATATATATATATATATATATATATATATATATATATAAATAAATAAAAATAGCAATTGGATTAGTATACCAATTCCAACAAAAAAATAATTAAAAATCAAGATAAAAAATAAAATAAAATTTGCAATTTGATTGTCATATGAATTCCAAAGTAAAATACTTAAATAAATAGAATCCAAAAATATATCATCAATTTGATTTCCATACAATTCCTAAGTAAAATCCTAAATAAATATAAGTCGAAATAAAAATTAAACCAAAAATAGCAATTGGATTAGTATACAAATTTCAACAAAAATAAATTGATTTTGAAATAAAAATAAAATAAAACTAGCATTTTGATTTCGATATGAATTCAAGTAAAATATATAAATAACCGTAATTTAGCATAAAATTAACAATGAGATTAGTTTACCGATTCCAACAAAAATAATTGAAATGAGGGGAAACAAATAAAAGAAAATTTGTAATTTAATCTCCATACGAATTCCAAAGTAAAATCTCTTAATAACTAAATTTTGAATAAATTAAATACAAGTTATAATGAAGATATCGTGAATGGTGTCAGATGAGACCACGAAAGAGTGCAATGGCGTCGATCTGTCCTACAAGAAGACATTGATCCACAAGGAAACAAATAGCTCACACAACGGCGACGAAGATGAGAACAATTCCATGTTGCTCACCTTAGCTGTTCGACAACGACAATTTGTGCTGCTCGCTGGAGCCATTGAAGAGAAAGATCGGAGTCAAAGGAGACAAGTGCTATGATGACGAATGGTGAGCATCCAGATGCAACGACGTGCTCCCAGGGAAGTTGCAGACGTCGTTTTCCAGCAGCCGGTGCACGCACTCCGGCCGACCCTGCCTCGCCACCAGATGCAGCGGCGTCGCCCCATGCTCGTCCCTCACGTTCACGAACCGCAGTCACAGTCGCTTGCAGTCAATGGTCTTTGGTCGAGGTTTGCCTCGGTAGCGCTTACCTTAAATGCGCTAGCGATTCTCCGGTCGACCCATTCGTCTCTGCCGATGCCGACCCCAACAAATGGGAGGTGGAGCACGGTGGTCCTCCTTCTCGGCAGTTGCATGGGGAAGTTAGGAAGCAACCTCCACGGCATCTGCGGCGGCGTCCATGGTTTCCACGTCAAGAAACCAAAGCATCACAAAGTAGATTAGAGAAGCGAAGCGAGGAGGAGGATGAGCCTGATGGACCGAGGCGGTGACGGCGGAGGAGGCTCGCCGGTCCGGGCGATCGCCGAAAGCAGTCAGAGGAGGCCTTGAGGATTGGTGCCGGCCACTGTGGCGCCTGATGGGACCGAGATGGGCCCAAGCCAGAGCCGAGTGAGGCGGCCAAGGGGCTAGAGGTGGCGCTGGACCAAGGGAGGTGGGCCGAGAGGGAGCTGGCGACAGGGAAAAGCGGCCGAGAAGGAACCGAAGAAGGTGCTGGCAGTGGGCACAACCGACGGCGGGCTAAGCGAGCGGTGATCTTGGCAAGAAGAGCCCAGCCCGGCCGAGCTATCGAGAGGAGCCATGGAAGGAAGAGAGAAGATTGGGGGAAGAAGCAAAGAAAAGGGGATGGCCTGGGGGTGAAAGGCGGCATCGGGGAGAGAGACTGAGGAAGAAAGAGGGGTAAAAACTGAGTCATCGCCACGTCACAGTCGAGTGAGCAGTTGACCTGATGAAACCAGGCCACCCGGATGCCACATCAGCAATACCACTGCACGAAACAGTCGGAGGGGGTAGGTTGTCCGGTTTTGCAGCTTAGGGGTGTCAAAGGGCCGATTTTTTAGTTCAGGGGGTTAGAGGTTCGCATGTCGATACTTGAGGGGGTAGAATGGACTTCTTCCTATGTATAAAGGGCTGATCAACTGTACATAGTGAACTTCATAAATATATCGGATTTGTGAAAAGGAAATATGACTGTACATCAAGATGTCATTGAAATCAACAGGAGATCAACAAAACATACCTGGCTGCTACTTTACGCATCAGGATCCTCACTGTGTAGAAGAAATAGCACCATGCCATTCTTAGAGTTGAATATAAAAAAAACTGAAAGTCTCATATTCCTGAAGGCAGAATCAGTTCGTGGTTGGAACTTGATGGGAGTACAAACTTTACCATTTCTTCTTCACAACAGAGGATCTGGAACCCTCCTTATTTCTTAAGAGTCCTTTTCTTGTTTTCTGAAGTACTCACTATGCCAGCGAGAGTCTTAAGTAGCCCTCGGGAGGAATTTTTAGATGATGGTCGCTCTGTAGGCCTGACCTCCATCGGATGTCGCTCTGTCACAACAGAATTCTCTGTAGGCCTGACCTCCATCGGATGAACTTTTTCCATGAATAAAATCTTCGGCCTATTAGGATGCTTCTTCGCTGCATCTTCCCAAGTTTTTCTTGTTTCTGCTTTCACTTTGCAATCAATCTTGACTTCCATAAGCCGTTTGATGCATTCAATCTTGATTGCATGAAGCCCATCTAGATCTTTATAGAGCAGATGAAGTGAGAGAAGCTGTGGCAGAGCACCATCACAGATTTCTGGTAGGGTAGAACTTTGAACCACAAAGCATAGGCGTTGCAGGCTTGGGAATGCCCCATCTGTTATGACAAAATTCTCAAGGCGATCTGCAGCCAGTTTGAGAAAAAGCAAGCAACGCAATTTACTCAGGACTGTTAGAAGATCCCCTCTGAGATTGGTTGATGAAAGGCACAACTCTCTGAGATCACACAGTGACGTAACAAATGGAGGCATATATTGTAGCTCGCCATGGAGTTTCAGCGAGCTAAGATAGCAGTCTCCTTGCAAAGAAAATTGCATGATGTCTTTAGAGCATTTCTCAAAATCAAGCGATAGAGAACGGGCATCAGTTGTTCCTGTGCCATCTTGAATGTACTCCTCAATGGCACGTGAAAGAGCAGTCAAGTCGCTGCTGTCTCCAGTGGACTCGCACCATATCTTAACCTTTTTCAGTTTCTTCATATGACCCATAAGTTGCAGAAGACCTTGGTTCTCGTTGGTGACAAATCCTGCTAGAGTCTGCAGGTTACTTTCTCCTGACACAAAAAAATTCTGTATTTTACTTGATACCTCGTCCAATAGCTTAAACTTTCCAAACAGATGAATTAAATTGGGAAGCACGATGAGTTCTATGGGCAGCAGCACCTCTACCATGGTTCTCCTGACATCGAGTGTCTCCAAAAACTTTAGTTTTGAAATTTTCCTTGGAAGCGTGGTAATAGTGCCCCCAAGGCTTAGATACCTGAGAAGCAACAGGTTACATATGCCTTTGAGATGACGATCCGTCAAGTCATTGCATTCTTCTAGATCCAAGACACGCAGCAGTTGATACTTGCGAAAATCCAAAATATCTTGGCCTGCCTTGCCAAAGATTGTGAGAGACCGGACAAGAGATAAATCATTGTCCGGGCTAACACTTGTAGCACTGTTATGATGCAGAGAAAGACGACGGGCATATTTTGGTAGGGAAGTCTTATCACAAAACAAGGTAATGAATTTCTCAGATACGGACTTGTGCACAATGAACTCGAGCATCATCCCAGGAGGTTGGCATGTCTTCACCTCTTCATTGTTGCTTACATCAATGGGCTGAATGATATTCCGGTCTATAAGAGCCTCAAAATTTTCAACTGCGACATCAAGCGCACTGCATCGAGGCTGTGTTACTACAAGTCCTTCAGCTAACCATCGCCTTATTAGTGTTTTCCTTCTGATCCGATGATTACTCGGGAACATGCCTAAATATAGCAAGCATGCCTTAGCAACATGCCCTGATAGACAGGTGTAGTTGTGGGTAAGTACCCGGTGCATTCTTGATAAGGTTTCGTCCTTCTTCTCCAGATGGTAGCCTAGATTGGCACACAAATCTTGACAGGTGGTTCCTGTGAGGCTGCCTTTTTGTTTTTTCAAGAATTGGCCTACACTAAAGAGAGCAAGGGGTAGGCCATCACATTTCTTCAGAAGTGCTGCTGAACCGCTCTCCATGTTAGGTGAACGTTCCTTACAACCAGCACTTTTAAAGAACAAATCTTCTGAGCATTTAGCATCAAGTGTGCTCATTTTGTATACATGACCGCTCTCAGAGCTGCAGGCATTTGCTATCGTACGTAAATTCGTGGTCACCATTATTCTGCTGCTAACACCATTATCGGCAGGGAAAGCAGGCCCTATAGTACCCCACTGTTCTGTCCTCATGTCATCAATCACAATGAAATACCTAAGAGACAATTTGTGGAAAGAAAATAAATAAAAAGTTAATAGATATCTAGTATTATGCAGCCACAGACCTGATAAAAATTAATCTTGTTGTCAAAGTGTTTTTCATGTTAATTGAATTTGCATGTCAGTTGCATGGTAGAGTTAGTAGAACTAGTGACTTGCTAATTAGTTAACAAAGTAATTACCTAGTGCATGTAGTGGAAGTAGTGATCTACTTGAATGTGTTAGTGGGGATGTTACATATCATATTGTAGCTATAAAAAGCATTGTAACCAGTTTATATTGGGGGATGAAAAGCAATAAAGGAGAGAAAAAACAGAAAACGTTGCAGTGCAGCACCAAATTATTTCTGTGTTGTGTTCTTCGTCTTCTACTCCGGTGAACTGAAAAAAACAAGTGAAAGAGTGTGTGTGTCCACCGTGTTCTCTGCGTGTTCTCTTGGGCTCGATCCCAACAATTGATATCAGAGCTTAGGTTGTGATTGCCCAAGATCATGACGCTGGACAAGTCGCCGGAGAAGTTGTTGGGAAATGGCGTCACCCACGACGGTGCGACGTCGAGGGCGCCGGCGAGGAAGGGAGTTGTGACCCTCCAATACCCTATGCTCACGGAGAGCAATTACGAGGTGTGGACGGTGAAGATGAAGATCACCATACATGTACAAGGAGTGTGGTGCGGCAGTGGAGGGCGAATAATTGGTCGATGAGAAGAAAGACCAGATGGCTCTCACCGCCATAGTCCAAGCCATTCCGGAGGCCATTGTGATGGCCATATCCGAGAAGGAGACGACAAAGGAGGCTTGGGACGCTCTCAAGGAGATGCACGTCGGTGAAGATCGTGTCAAGAAGGCGCGCGTTCAAACTCTCAAGAGGGAGTTTGGGCGTATCTACATGGGGGACTCGGAGACAATCATTAAATTCGCCTTGAAGCTCACCACCATGGTCAACAAGATACGTGCTCTCGGTATCAAGGTGTTGGATAGCGTCATCGTGGAGAAGCTCCTACACTCCGTCTCCGACAAATTCCTACACATTGTCGGCACCATTGAGCAATGGGACGATGTATCGGCGATGTCGGTGTCGAAGGCCATCGAACGCTTTAGGGCGTATGAGGAGAGCTTGAAGGGGCGGCGACGCGACAAGAAAGAAGGAGAGCACCTGCTACTCACACACGCCGAGTGGGAGGCCAAAGCTGCCGAAGAGAAGAGGAGCGGCGAGGGCTCCGGCAGAGGTACCAAGAAGAATGGTGGGCGCGGCGGTGGCCGTGGCCAAGACGGCAATAAGAAAAAGCACTGCGGCAAGTTCGACAAGTCGAAGATCCAGTGCTTCAATTGTCAGGAGTTCGGCCATTTCACGTCCGAGTGTGATGAGCCGAAGAAAGAACGGACGTATCTCACCAACGCCCAAGAGGACGGCGAGCTGACTCTCCTAATGGCTGTGGCATGCGAGCATGCCACGGACGTCGTCATGCTGAAGAAGGAGAAGAGCGGGAGGACGTTGGACGATCTGTCTGTCACACTATCTGATGTGCCCGTGGAGGCAAAGCAGGTCAATCTTTGGCCCTCCGAGGCACAGGCCGAGCTGGAGGCCGCCAAAGATGAGGCCGAGCAGCTGCACGGGAAATTGGCTACTGTCGAGGCAAGGCTGCGCGCTATGTCCGACGAGAATGACCGGCGCAGGCTGGACGTTGAGAAGTCGGTGCTCATGTGTGTTGACAAGGACAAAGAATACGTGTTACTCCTCAAGTGCATAGGCGCGTCAGAGGAGGAGGTGAACTAGACGCGTCAGGAGAACACCAAGCTGCTGGAGTCGTAGTGTGTAATCTACAATGAGGGCGTCAAGGAGATGCTGGGGATCGCTAACGCTTGGCTTAACGACGTCATCGCCGAGAAGGATGGTGCACTGTAGAGCCTTCGGCAGGAGTACAGCTCAAGCGAGGTGCTCACAGTGCTCAATGAACCAGTGCAAGTGGAAGCGACGCCGGATGCGGCAACATCGGCTGCGACGCCAGCCGTGATGACACCGGCAGAGAAGCGCAAGGAGCAGGGGAACGCCAACCTTATGTTGGGAGTTGGGGAGATGAGTCCCGTTTGGTACCTCGACACAAGCGCATCCAATCACATGACCGGGTGCCGTGAGATGTTCTTCGACCTGGACATGTCGGCTCGGGGGTCAGTGAGATTTGGCGATGGATCTCATGTGGAAATCAGTGGGCGTGACGTGGTGCCGTTCAAGTGCCAAACTGGTGAGCATAAAGTCTTAACTGATGTTTATTACATACCTAAGTTAAGGAGTAAAATAATCAGTTTTGGGCACGTCAATGAGCATGGCTACAAAACAGTGTTGGAAGAAGGCATTTTGAGCATTTATGATCAAGAGAGAAAATTGCTGGCTAGTGCAAATAAGTTATGGAATCGATGGTACTTGCTTCGGCTGGGCCGCACCCAGCCGGGTTTTGTCCTGGCAAAATATGGTGTGAAGGAAGACGGGTTGTGGAGCAAGGTGAAGAGCATGCAGAGTCAGTAGGAGGCTGATGCAGCTGCACTACACTCCAAAATGCAGCTGTTTCAAAATGCAACTGTACACATAAGTGGTGATGTGTTCACTTTGTTGTATGAGACTACTCCTACTGCAGGTGTTGCATATGGAGATTGGCCTAACCCAGGGCCCATGACCCCACCGCCGACACCGCAAACTCCAACACCATATGCGGAGAGCCTCATGTCTGCAGATGAGTCGGCGAGCATAGGAGAAGCAACAAGATTAAGGGGGTGATTGATAGAAATTAATCTTATTGTCTAAGTGTTTTACATGTTAATTGAATTTGCATGTCAGTTGCAAGGTAGAGTTAGTAGAGCTAGTGGCTTGCTAATTAGTTAATAGAGTAATTAGCTAGTGTATGTAGTAGAGGTAGTGGCTTACTTGAATGCATTAGTGGGAAGGTTACATGTCATATTATAGTTATAAAAAGCATTGTAACCTGTTTGTATTGGGGGATGAAAAGCAATAGAGGAGAGAAAAACATAAAACGTTGCGGCGCAGCACCAAATTATTTCTGTGTTGTGTTCTTCGTCTTCTACTCCGATGAACTGAAAAAAAAACAAGTGAAAGAGTGTGTGTCCACTGCGTTCTCTATGTGTTCTCTTGGGCTCGATCCCAATAAGACCGACAATAATCAATTGGGTGAGCAAGTCCCTACTTTATTCTATCTAAATCACATTGATATTTGGCTTTTAACTGACGACAAATGCTAAATTTTGGTAAAACCACCCCTAATATTCGAGCAACCGTATACACTACCTTATATAGGATTTTTGGGCGCCGTTCAAAGTAAGCCATCTATTGTCTGGTCATCTGACCATGAACCGAAGGAAATTAGGTTGAGGAAAGGCTCATTGGAATCGAGTTTACTGAATATACAATGAAGACAATATAGTGGGCGAGCGAAGTAGAAGAGAAGTACTCTTTATACCTCTTGTTATGCAAGTGTTCTCTGAGATGCTTGCTTAGCTGTTCAACTTCAACATCGGAGGCGTCTCCTTGTTGCGTGCCAGTTTGCTTGCGTATCTCCTTGAGAACCTCCATGAGAACCTCCTCCGCACCCTTGTCCGCCGCGCGAACCCAGACCCGTGGCCTGAATTGCTTGGCGACGTCACTCTCGTAGACTTGCTTCGCAAGAAGAGTCTTCCCAAGGCCACCAAACCCAACAACGGAGATCACCTTGAGCTTCTTCACCGGATCCTGTACAAGCTCCAGGAGCTCCGTCCGGGGTTCCGCCATGCCCACAAGGTCGGCCTCAAGAACGAGCGGATCAGCAGGTGCGGAGGTGGATGCCCCAGCTGAGGTGGACCATTGACCATCGCCGCCGCCGGTGTATCTCTCTCTCCGCTGGTACGCTTGGTCTGATTTCTCCTTGAGTGCCCGGATCTCGGAGGCAAACCGAGCAGGGGATCGCCTCAGGGGGCCGTGAGCAGCATGATCATACAGGAAGCGGTCCACGCAGTCTTCGATCTCATGAGCCAGGTCACGCATTTCTTCGATCCAACTCCTCGGCACGGCTCCCAGATCCTTGCTTCGCGAGGATCTGCTGTAGTCTTCAATGGCACTAACAATCATGCCAAGTTCTTTGTTGATGAATGCAATGTCATCCTTGATTCTCTTCCGCAGCTTGTATTTATCCTGTACGAGCGTGAAGAGTTTCGGCATCAGCGTAGTCACCAAAGCTCTCACCAACGCTGCCTCCATGGCATGGCTAGCTCCTCCCGGCGCTCGATTGATCACTAAATATTCGATCTCTTTTGTAGGAATTTGGTGGGTTAGGGTCGTAGCCTCGTAGCGCGTAATTGCGTCGGCTGCGGATGCCAAGAGACGCGACATTTCTAGGCCAACACGTAATTTATAAAAGGTACGGGATAAGTATGTATTTTGTACTCCTTGTTAATTTCGAGTAGTTGGAGTGCTAATGTGCAGTTCTGCAATTTGAGAAACCTGCAATTTGAGAAACCTTGAGGCTGATCTTAAAAAAATTCGCAGTGGTCATCGTATTCTTTTTTTTTTGAATGAAACAGTGGTCATCGTATTCAACTTTGTAGTTGGCACGCCGGGCGCAGAACCAGTTTGTCGGTTGCAATTATTCTGTCGTTGCAATTATTTTGGATCTACGATACTAAGTGCTCTTCTCTGCTTTGTGCTCGAGTGCTTCCCTTCCTTCACGGAGGCATGGAGGCTCCGATCAGTTTTTCCCTGGGCGCCATGGGTTCCCTTCCTGGGAAGCTCGATGTGCTGCTGGCTCCCGAATATAGGCTGCCCACGGAGGCCAAGGACGGCATCCAACTTCTCAGAGGCGATCTCCAAGAAATAGTTACCTCCCTTGTGGATCTTTCAGAGGCGGAGGACCCTCCCCTGACGGCCAAGTGCTGGATGAAGGATGTGCGCGAGCTGTCCTACGACTTGGAGGACTACGTCGACGAGCTCCTCCACTCCGGAGCCGATGCTAAGGCTGGAACCGTCCGCAGGGGTGGTCGTTTTAAGATTGGCCGGCTTCCATGGACGCTGAAGCGGCAACCGCTGATCACCAACAGGGTGTCGGAATTCAGGAGCCATGTGCAAGAGGCGATTCAACGACACGAGAGGTATAACCTTGGTGATTGCATCTCCCGGCGTAGGCATCTGTCAGTTGGCCCTATGCTCCCAACAGAGTATACGGAGACCGACGGCCTGTTTGACAGCCCAAGGAATGAGCTTCTCAAGTGGCTGACAAACGAAGAGAAGCAGCAGCTCAAGGTGGTATCCATTGTTGGATCTGGAGGGCTTGGGAAGACCACACTTGCAACAAAGCTCTACCGTGAACTTGGAGGACGATTCGACTGCCGAGCATTCCTTCACACGTCCCAAAAGCCTGATATGAAGAGGCTTCTCGGGGGCATGCTCTCACAACTTCGACACCACCACCAGCCCCCTGATGCTTGCGAGGTGCCGGAGCTTATTCACACTATCAGGACACATCTACATGATAAGAGGTATTTCTTTTCACACATATTATGCAATACATCTGAAGACTGAAACTTTTCTCGTCCTGATCTGGTCTGTCGGACAGAACATGGGGGATTTTGTGTTGTCTTTCTTCCTTTATTTATGCAATGATACACAATTCTCATGCGTGTTCTGAGAAAAATATGCAATATATGTACTAACATTAATTACATTAGTAAAAATTCTTTGAATTTTGCAACATACAGAACAGAATGCATGGTATACATATTAGAGTTACAGAAACTGACTGAGTACCACCTGTAGCTAACTAACTTGGTTAAAAACGCTTCCAGCATGTCCACACAATTAATGTAAAATATAATTCCAGTTAAGTTATATTCGTTTTTCTAACTGCTGAATGAGATCTAAAATTGTTGAAGAAATAACGGCTTTGGTTGGATTCAGATCTATAAAACTTTTCTCAGTCTTTATTTCCAAAGTAATTTTGTAGAGTACTAGCTGACTGCTCATGCGTTGCAACAGAATCACAAATAAATGATACCATAAATTCTAAACTCTCAAAAACGAAATAATCTAAGTTTCCCTATATACATAAGTTCGTTGCCCGTGAAATTCAAAATTTCACTAAATCAGCGTACTAAAGCAACCATACAAAATTCATCATGAACAAATAATTAACCTTAAAGAAAAAAGTGCACTTTTCTACTTTGAACTCTGGCATCGGTTCGTTTTTCAACTATAAACTTTGAAACCATCCGAATTGGAACCTCAAACTAATGAAACCGCCCACTTTACCCCCCCCCCAGGCCCAAACCAGGGTGGTTGATGTAGCACCGACATGTACTTTTTTCGCTTACATGGTATCCAGGTAGAGCTGACATGACACTCTTCTTTCTCCTCTCCACTCTTTCTCTCTCTCTTACCCGTGCATTCTCTGCTCAAAATAGATGTGCTCCACTCGCTGGCCGCCAGCACAGGGAAAAGAAATCAGTGGGGGAGGGCCTTGGGGGAGGCCCCTCCCCCATCACCATTGATTTTCTCCCCCCCCCCTGATGTACAGCTCGGGGGGAGGGCCTCACGGTGAGGCCCTCCCCTAGAGAATTTGCTTCCCAGCACAGGGCCTCGCTAGTGGGGGCCATCCGTCTCCTCCCTCCCTCCCCCATGCTTTCGCGCTAAACGCCGTCGCCACACAAAGCTTCAAACTCGCGCTCTACCCATCCATCTCTCCGCCGCGTCACGTCGAGAAATCACGATGAGCCACGACCCACGGAATGTGAATGCGCAGTGCTGGACTCGCAGAACGCGGTGGTGGCAATGTTGAGGAGACAGTCAAGGTGCTTGAGGAGTGAGGACGAAGGGGAGCAAGCCAACCATCGGCCAGCTCACTGGCAAGGGAGAGGAAGCACAACGTGGCCAGGAGGAAGCTTCAGAAGGTGCCCATGGCAAAGTCCAAAATATGCAAGGTTTATTAAGATTTAAGTGCATGCATGTTGCATGCTGCGTGGTAGCATAGATAGGCTTAGGACTACAGGTATGGACGAGAAGGGCCACTTCGTCCTCCGCCCTTCCCACACCTCGCCTGGGATCATGCCACTTCCACTGCTACTATTGTCGTCCCGAGCCACGGCCACAACTTGTCGAGCTCGATCTCTCTCCTAGTGAGCCTTTCGAAAAAGCGTGTGCGTCATATTGTGTTCCCACCATCTTCTTCCTCTCTGATGATGCGCCGCCGACATCTTCTTCCTAGTGAGCCTTTTGAAAAAGCGTGTGCGTCATAGTACACGTAGAAAAAGTGCACTTTTCTACTCTGAACTTTGGCCTCGGTTCGTTTTTCAACTATGAACTCTGAAACCATCCGAATTGGAACCTCAAACTAATGAAACCACCCACTTTACCTCCCTCGACCCAAACCAGGGTGGTTGATGTAGCACCGACATGTACATTTTTCGCTTGCATGGTATCCAGGTAGAGCTGACGTGGCACTCTTCTTTCTCCTCTCCACCCTTTCTCTCTCTCTCTCTTCCCCGTGCATTCTCTGCTCAAAATAGATGTGCTCCACTCGCCGGCCGCCGGCACAGGGCCTCGCTAGTGGGGGCCATCCGTCTCCTCCCTCCTCCCTCCCTCGTGCTTTCGTGCCAAACGTTGTCGCCATGCAAAGCTTCAAACTCGCGCTCTACCCATCCATCTCGCCACCGCGTCACGTCGAGAAATCGCATCGATGAGCCATGACCCGCGGAACGTGAATGTGCAGTGCTGGACTCGCAAAACGCAGTGGTGGCAACATTGAGGAGACAGTCAAGGTGCTTGAGGAGTGAGGACGAAGGGGAGCATGCCAACCATCGGCCAGCTCACTGGCAAGGGAGAGGAAGCACAACGTGGCCAGGAGGAAGCTTCGGAAGGTGCCCATTGTTGGAAGTAATCGTCCCTGTAATAGTTTTGTTTTAATCAGAGTCTGAGTCTGAGTCTATTTAGAGTAGTCAGTATAACCGAGTAGTAGTCGTACTCGTGGAAATCAACTAGGAGACGAGTTGTATTGTCCGAGTCCGATGTTGAGTCCTCATACTCAGCCTATATAAGTCACCATTGAGTCTTGTATCGTTAAGAAGTCGTAAGTTGAGAAAAGAAATACAAAAGACAAAAAGAGGAGCAATTGCTCCCCAAACCAATCGTATGTTTTTTCGTCTCGAGCATTGTTCATCTGAGCACTGTTCATCTGAGTACTGTTCATCTGAGAACTATTCATCCGAGTGCCTGGTCAAAAGGTTACGAGTGCTTGTGATCGGAAACAGTTTTCGACTGTACCTGGTCGTAGGTGGTACGACCACATGTGGTATCAGAGCGATGTATGAAAATTGGTCCTCCGACTCCAGAGAAGAAGA
Source organism: Phyllostachys edulis (assembly GCA_036346405.1). Classification (NCBI taxonomy): domain Eukaryota; kingdom Viridiplantae; phylum Streptophyta; class Magnoliopsida; order Poales; family Poaceae; genus Phyllostachys; species Phyllostachys edulis. The sequence goes on from CM070566.1 coordinate 56,246,977, forward strand.
GACCGATGGCTCCCAGCGGATCTTCGTCGACAACAAAGGATGTCCCAAATTTGCTACCGTACCCAGTTCTCACTTCAGGGAACTATCCGGCTTGGGCTATGAAGATACGAGTAAATATGCGTGCCCAGGGGGTCTGGAACGCAATAGCCAATCCGGTCGATCAAAAGGGAAAGATTGATCCAAAAGGAAAGGCTGTGGAGATCGACTTGAAGACGGATCAAACGGCATTGGTGTTGATCTATGCTGCAATACCCGACTCAATGCTCAATCAACTTGTTGGAAAAGATACAGCTCGGGAGGCCTGGGTTGCTCTTCGTACTATACACGAAGGTGTGGATCGAGTGAAGAAAGTTCGTCTCCAAACTCTCAGAGGGGAGTATGAGGCATTGCATATAGGCGAAACTCAATCAGTGGCTGAGTTCGCAAGAAAATTGACAACGGTGGTCAGTGAACTTCGAGCTCTTTGCGATAAACTAGAGGAAATTGAAGTGGTCGACAAATACTTACGAGTCCTACCTGAAAGGTACGTGCCTGTGGTCATAACTCTTTTGTATTCTAGTGATCTTGAGATCATGAAGCTGGAAGAAGTAACTGGATCTCTTAAAGCACATGATGGGCTACTGAAAGGTCGTAAAGCTCGCAACGATCAAGTCTTATTTGTGAAAGCTGAGCTAAAGGGAGAGAACAAGCAGACTCATCGCGACTCTTCATCAAATAAAGGTGGTCATGGCTCTGCTTGGCGCGGCTGAGGAGGTCGTAGTCATGGTCGTGGCCGAGGTGGTCGTGGAGATTTTACCGGACGCGGCTACAATCCCGGTCGTGGAAACGGTGAGTTCAAGCAAGATAAGTCGAAAATTAAATGCTTTGAGTGTGATAAATTTGGACATTATACTTTTGAGTGCCGAAGTCACATTAAATGCTTCGAGTGTCAAAAGTTTGGGCATTATGCTTCTCACTGTTGAAACAAGAAAGAAAAGGTGGAAGCAAATTTGTCGCAAGCCCAAGAGGAGAAAGATCCAGCTCTATTGCTGACCATTGGAGAAAAAAAATAGTTTGGGCTGGTCATGCTTGAGGAAGGGATTCACCCAAAGCTTATGAGAATTGGTGAAGACGTGATCGACACAGATGTTTGGTACCTTGACAATGGAGCTTCCAATCACATGACTGGACAATTGGGAAAATTTAGGAGACTCAACCAGGAGTTTCATGGGCAAGTTAAATTTGGAGATGGTTCTGTTGTATACATAGAAGGCAAAGGCTCAATTCTAGTCCAATGTAAGAATGGAGAGCAAAGACTATTGTCAGATGTCTACTACATCCCAAGACTTTGCAACAATATTATTAGCCTGGGGCAATTAACTGAAGATGGTTGTGATATAGCATTACAAGGCTCTTTGCTGCTTCTACATGACCGAGATGGAAAGCTATTGATGAAAGTACCTCGTACACCAAACAGGCTATATAAGATTCAATTGGATACATGCAAGTCGATATGTCTGAATGCAAGTCTTGAAAACCCTGCATGGTTATGGCATGCAAGATTGGGGCATGTGAACTTTCGATCATTGAAACAGATATCAGACAAGAAGATGGTCCATGGTCTGCCACATATTGATCATCCTACTCAAGTTTGTGAAGGTTGCATCATTGCCAAGCAGACAAGGTTACCTTTCCTAGCACATGCGACTCACAGAGCCTCACGACCATTGGAGCTGGTGTACATTGATATCTGTGGGCCAATTAATCCCTCTACTAATGCTGGAAACATGTATTTTCTTCTCCTGGTTGACGATTATTCAAGAGTGTTGTGGGTTTACATGCTTAAGAAGAAGAGTGAGGCTAAAGATGTGTTCCAGAAGTTTGTTAATCTTGCTGAAACTGAGACTGAACACAAGCTAAAAGCTTTGAGACCAGACCGAGGAGGAGAATTCATGTCCAGTGCATTTGAGTCAATTTGTACGACAAGGGGCATCACCTGATTCTTCACTGCTCCTTACAGACCTCAGCAAAACGGAGTGGTGGAACGGAGAAACAGGACGGTGATGGACATGGTACGAAGCCTGTTAAAAAGCAAGTCCATGCCATGCAAATTTTGGGCTGAGGCAGTAAGACACGGTGTATATTGTCAATCGAGTTCCGAAAAAAGCATTGGATGGAATCACACCATATGAAGCATGGAGTGGGAGAAAACCAAACTTAGAGCACTTATGTCGAGACCCAAAAATGCAATTCTGGACCCTCTGTGTATAATGCACTAGTCCAGGATCACACTAGTGCACACAGTGGCAACATCGATGAAATATAATTTCTATATACAAAGATGACTAATAAATAGGCAAATAGCAATAAATATCAGAGTAAAGACCTTAAGGTCAAAGCTTACAATGAATGCTTCAAAAGGCAAATAGCTCAATTAAGCTACAGCGGAACGTAACGGAATAACTTCAGTGAAGCCCATCCATATGCCCACAGGCAATCGGCTGGGGTAGCGCGACCTAGTTCTCCACGATCCTTAGAGTAGACCTTGTTGACTGACGATTCCTTTACTTCTGTTGATTGATTATAGCAAGCATGAGTACACAACCGTACTCGCAAGTCATACCACAGAATGCAATGTATAAATGCAAGCTTATTCCAAAAGAATGGCTTCTGTGGTTCTTTTGCAGAAATGCAACATTTGCAATTGAATATGAATAATAGATTGAGAACAATAAGTAAAACAAATAACAATAATAATTTAACAGTTTGATTTCACAAAGACACATAGCCTAAACAGGTTATTCACATAGCCATATGACTTAGATCACATAGCTCCCTTCCCAAGGTTTTTATGAAAATTTACCCCTCGTGTGAAATCCTCGAGCATGTCCATGACCGCGGACGTGGCTATTCGAATAGATTGATTTAACACTCTGCAGAGTTTGTACACTTTACCCACAAGATGCAATCAACTTGCGCGGAGCTGATCACAACAAAACCTTTCAGAAACTTCATCTCAAGCATTGACACTCCTAGTGTGCTTGCGAACCATCACCCAAGCCATCCATAGCGATTGGTATGACACACACTATTGGACAGGGAAGCAGTGAACCGTCCCGCGATGTGACTACTTGGTAGCACACCTCCACCCAATCAACACAGTCTAACCTACAATCTGAGTAGCAATGTCAAGATTTCATAACTTACTAAGTTAGGTCGTCCCATACCAGGCATATGGTTGTACGAGAGGCCCAGTTCAATGGCGCACAAAGTTAAGTCCTTAATTGACCAAGGCAAGACTTCCAATTTACTACAAATCCCTATGCACACAGATTTTTAAGTCCATACACATAGATCCACCATAACAATACACAGTCCACTTGCCTCCGTCTAAATCCTTTCCCACCCTGTTGGTTAAGTGCAACATATGCCATCAACGAGTAATAGCACATAGTACACGTAGTTTTATCACGTAGTTCTATAATCACTTAGTCAAGTTCATAATTGCGACTCACATGAGACGATGACTCGTGGCATGGCTAAGTAGACTAGTCATATTTAACCAACCCACGTTGGTGCTACGATAATACCAACTAAATAAACCAATCTAGGGTGACAACAGATTAAGACATACAATTTAGACAAGGTGGATATAACAAGTTGGATTCATAACTATACCCAAAAGCATTTAAATAAATACTTAAAGTAAATGCAATAATTTGAATCAAAGTAATTTTAGAAAACTGGGATTCAACATGATCAAAGGTATAACTTGCCTTGCTAATGATCTTATTTAACTTTAATCTTCTACTTCCTTGATCTTCAGCTCCTTCTTGATCAGAACTTCCCGAAGTATCAATGTCTACTCGCACACAAGAAAATAAACCAAATAAATAAATAACAGAGAGCAAACAAACTCCAAAAATTAAATAATAATCTCAGATAAATAGATATTGAATTCAGATGAATTTAGGAATTTGAATGGACTCAATCGAAATTCGGATGAAGAAGATGTGAGCTTTGAAAGATCACATGAAATGATGAAATTGAGAGAAAAGAATATTTAGAGAATATTCCTTTGGATTAAAATAGATAAAAAGAATTAGAGACTTACAAGTGGGGTCCACTGGTAAGCTAGAGAGAACAAAGGTAGTGAATGACATGTGGGCCACTGGTCTATGTACCAGGTCCACGGAGATATGCTAGTCCACGGTGGACTAAGCTCATGAACAGAGTTGACCAAAGGTTGACCGACATGCGGGACCCGCATGTAAGTGAGAGAAATAATCTAGGGTTTTTGATTGGGAGGATGACATGTGGGCCTTTGGTTCATTGACCAAGTCCACGATCTAGGGTTTAAGATGCACAGTGTAATTGGGTCCATGGAACAATGCACTGACACACAGGGTCTACGGGTCATAGGCATGGCTCATGGTGAAACATGTCCTCATAGTTTTGGTCCAGGGTTTAGGTGTGAGGGTGCTTATGTGGCATGCACATGGTGTCCACGTGTGCGCGGTGTTGGCAAGAAGCTGAGGTGGCGAGCTTGCTGACTAGGCGCTTGATGTGGCAAGACGTGGCCGGGTGATGTGGCCCGATGGAGAAGAAGCAGGCGTACAGAGCCAGCGCATGGTCAAGGTGGCTCACCGGCGTGGGATCTCCGGTGATGGCCGGTGGTGGTGGAGCCCCAGCCGGTCTAGCGGTGACGGCGACGGCGCTAGACGCGGTGGCACCAGTGAGACCGAGTGAGGGCGAGCGCGGCTTGGGCAAGCACGCGGAGGCGGCAGAGAAAACCGAAGCGGTAGTGGCTCGGGTTGAAGAGGATCGGTGCCCCGGCAGCGGCTCGATGACGACAGCCACGGGTCCGAAACGCGGGTGGCGTGGGACCTCGGGTGCGGCATCGGTGAGGGAGGGGAGGCACCGAACGGTGGCGACGAGAAGCTCCAAGCTCCATCAATGGAGGTTGTGGCTTCAAGGCATCGGAGGCGGCATGACGAGGGGAGCGTAGAACGAGGGCGAGGGCGACACGAGGGCCTCGGATGTGGCGTCGGTGAAGGCGGAGGGGCACCAGACGGCAGCGAATGGCGACGGAGAGCGCGGCACCGGCTTCGGAGATGAAGACGCTCAGGGCGGCGATTGGCGGCTCCTTGGCAGCGGCGCCTAGGGCACCGAGGGCGGCTAGTCGGGCGGAGCGAGGGTGTACCGAGGGCGGTTCCTTTATAGCGCCCCTGCGAAGGCGTGTTAGGGCACGACGGTTGTGCGTCCAGTCGAACGCAGCGTCGAGGCGGCGGCGGCCAAGAAGCGGATGGCCGTCTGCGTTAGGGCGACGCGATGGAAACCATGCGCGAGTTGGCAGAATGAGCGGGAGAGGAAAGCGGGCGGATCAAGGTGGTGGTGGATAGGAAGAGAGAATGGGCGGATTAAAGGATTCGCCCAGAGTTAATCTGAGATTTAAAATAGTTTTTCTTTTTAGAAAATAGCGGAAAACACAAGGGGCAAATAGAAAAATAGCAAATGCACTCAGAAAAATTCTAGAAAATATATTCAAGCACATAGAATCCAAATAAAATAGTTTTGATAATATTTGATATTGAGATTAATCATATTAAATTGTTTTTGATTTATGAAAGTCCCAATTAAGCTTTATTAATTCGAATAAAATTGGTGAAATTTTTCAGGGACCTAAGCTACTCAAAAGATTTTTGAAAAGCCAAATTTTGGGACGTTACAACTTAAGAGTGTTTGGTTGCTTAGCATATGCTAAGGTAACCACATACTTGAAGAAACTAGATGACAGAAGCCAAGAGCCGATTTACTTAGGCGTCGAGCTGGGCAACAAAGTTCACAAATTGCTTAACCCTATTGATAGTAAGATCATTATCTCCAGAGATGTTGTTTTTCAAGAAGATCAACAATGGCAATGGGGAGATAATCAAGAAGCAAGTCAAGAAATACATAAATGAGTTTCTTTCATTGCCAATGGAGAGGACAATGATGAACTCACTTCACCTATTGCCTCTACAACACCAACCGCGTCGCAATCACAAATTCTGCATACAACGGTTGCAGACACCGACAATGATGTTGGGGCATCTGAAAGCTTGGCTGAATCTACTCCAGAAACTATAGCACCTAAATACAGAAGCTTGAGGGAAATATATGACCACACTGAGCCGATGGATCATATGGGAGACTTATACATGATAGGTGTGGAAGAGCCTACTGATTTTCAGGAGGCATCAAAGGGGGAGCATTGGAGAAGTGCAATGAAGATTGAGTTGGAAGCAATTGAGAAAAATAACACCTAGAAGTTGACTTCTCTCCCACATGGTCATAAACCAATAGGATTGAAGTGGGTATATAAACTGAAAAGAGACACCGTAGGTAATATTATGCTCTATAAGGCGAGACTGGTTGCTAAGGGGTATGTTCAAAAACAAGGAGTTGATTATGAAGAGGTTTTTGCACCTGTGACAAGAATTGAGACGGTGAGAGTGCTTCTTGCACTTTCCGCACATTTTGGTTGGGAAGTCCATCACATGGATGTCAAGTTGGCATTCTTAAATGGTGACCTCACCGAGGAAGTTTATGTCAATCAACCTGAAGGTTATACTATAAAGGGCCAAGAAGACAAGGTTTACAAGTTGTCAAAAGCATTACATGGGCTCAAACAAGCGCCTAGGGCCTGCAATCGCAAACTAGATGATAGTTTGAAGAAACTCAATTTTGAGAGATGCAATCAGGAGCAAGCCCTTTATAAGAAATAGGAAGGCACAGACGTAACCATAATTGGTGTCTACGTGGATGACTTGATCGTCACATGCACTAATGTTGCAAAGGTTCAGTCGTTCAAACATCATATGATGAGAGAATTCGAAATGAGTGATTTGGGACTTCTCAGTTTCTATCTAGGTCTTGAGGTAGAAAAAAGAAGTCACATCATTTCAATCAAATAGTCAGCTTATGCAAGGAAGATCCTTGATAAAGCTAGAATGGCAGATTGCAATTCATGCAAATATCCAATGGAACCAAAAATCAGATTGGAGAAGAACGATGATGCAGATCCAGTCGATGCTTCCAATTATAGAAGCTTGATTAGTTGTTTGCACTATCTGCTACACACCTGACCAGATTTAAGTTATGCAGTCAGAGTCGCAAGCAGATTTATGGAAAGGCCAACCAAAGTACATGAGCAGGCGTTGAAGCATATTCTGAGGTATGTGGCTGGCTCTATTGATTACGGGTTAATTTATTCCATGAAGGAACATGCACCATTGCTAGTTGGATATAGTGATAGTGACTTGGCTAGATATTTCGTTGACAGAAAAAGCACCATTGGAACTATCTTCTTCCTGTATGGCAACATAGTAACGTGGTGTTCTCAGAAACAAAAGAGTGTAGCATTATCCAGTTGCGAAGCTGAATTCATGGCAGCAACCTTGGCAGCTTGTCAAGGAATCTGGCTAAAGAGATTGTTGCAAGAACTGCAAGGGGAAGATACTGGACCGTTTGAGTTATATGTCGATAATAAGGCATCACTGGCGTTAATGAAGAACCCAGTATTTCACGGAAGGATCAAACATATTGATACATGTTTTCACTTTATAAGAGAATGTGTTGAGGAAGGACTGGTCGATGCACATCATGTACCAACAGACCAACAGAAGGCTGATATCCTAACAATAGCTTTGCCGCGAGTGCAATTTCAGAGGATGTGTGATTTAGTTGGTATTCATGTTCTCACTGATGATAGTCAGGATTAGGAGGAGTGTTGGAAGTAATCCTTCCTGTAATAGTTTTGTTTTAATCAGAGTCTGAGTCAGAGTCTGTTTAGAGTAGTCAGTATAACCGAGTCATAGTTGTACTCGTGGAAATCAACTCGGAGACGAGTTGTATTGTCCGAGTCCGGTGTTGAGTCCTTGTACTCAACCTATATAAGTCACCACTGAATCTTGTATCGTTAAGAAGTCGTAAGTTGAGAAAAGCAATACAAAAGACAAAAAGAGGAGCAATTGCTCTCGAAACCAATCATGTGTTTTTTCGTCTCGAGCACTGTTCATACGAGTATTGTCCATTCGAGCACTATTTATCCAAGTACTATTCGTTTGAGTACTATTCATCTAAGTATTGTTTATCTGAGTACTGTTCATCTGAGTGCCTGGTCGAAAGGTTACGAGTGCTTGTGATCGGAAACAGTTTTCGACTGACTATACCTAGTCATAGAAGAAGCTACAACCACACCTGGTCGTAGGTGGTACGACCACACCCATGGCAAAGTCCAAAATATGAAAGGTTTATTAAGATTTAAGTGCATGCATGTTGCATGATGCGTGGTATCATAGATAGGCTTAGGACAACAGGTATGGACGAGAAGGGCCACTTTGTCCTCTGCCCTTCCCACACCTCGCCTGGGATCATGCCACTTCCACCGCTGCTATTGTCGTCTCGAGCCACGGCCACAACTTGTCAAACTTGATCTCTCTCTTAGTGAGCCTTTCGAAAAAGCGTGTGCGTCATATTGTGTTCCCACCATCTTCTTCCTCTCTGATGACGCACCGCCGACATCACCGCAACACAATCTCTCCGTTCTGTCGAATTCAGTAAGATTTCCCAAAACCGTTCGCATCACATCGTGTTCCAGGCACTCTTCTTCGTCTCCCCTCAATCAATTTCGCATTTCCTCCATAGGAGCTCGCTGTCGCCGCCTTCTTCCCCAATGAAAGCATTTAGGCTCCTAAAAATGATTTTGGTAATTAATGACAACAATGTGTTAAAAGACTAACACGTGTGCTAAGATGTTTTAAAGGTTTAGTCCCGGATTATGGATGACAACATGGAAATGGTAATGCAAAGACAATAAAGGATTGACATGGTTCAAGGCAAAGGTATTTTGTAGCCTAAGGTCCCTTTTATAATTTTTACCGGTCTCGGTGTTTGGTGGAAAGTCCAGATTTATATGCTAAACGCCGTACTATAAAGAGGGATCATAGTTAGTAGCTTGAAAACTTATGATGTGTCACTTTGATCAACTAAGGTCATGTACAATGAGCTTACATCAGCTGTCTATAGCTTCTGCCATGTAGGATTTAAGTTAACGTGGATGAAAGAGAATGAAGAGAGAGAAATGTGCAGTCTACAATCCTGTAGCCGACTGTATTACCAGAACCAAGAAAAGCATTAAAAGATTGTGTGTTGTCTACAATCCTGTAGCCGACTGTATCACCACAACCCATTGTATGAGCTGTCTTTAGTGCTGTCTACAGGTGACATGGAGAGTTGCTATTGACAGCAGCTATCTGTACCATTGTACATGCCCTAAGAGTCATACATTGCATTTAGAACAGCCTCTGAATAATATTAGTAAAAACGGTATGACCGCACCTGAGGAGCAATACTACCGCAGTGCGGTAGAACTGAATTCTAGTTGACGGTATGTTATTTACAGAGAGCATGTTTGTAGGCATTTTTCCTCCCCTAGAAAACGGTAGTTCCGATTGAGCCAAGCAGTACTACCGCATGGCGGTAGTACCGACCCATGTGAGTTCGGTAGTACCGCACCAGACCGTAATGGCTAGTTCAGAAGCATTAAATGAACAACATATTACCGTTGAACCCTAGGTGCGGTAGTACCGACCCATACATGGCGGTAGTACCGCACCTACTGATTTTTTTGGGGATCTTGCCTCAAATGGTCGAATTTGTGGTTGAGGGCTGTAAATACCCCCTCAGCAGCACCAAGCTCCAAACTCCTGACCTCATTGAATATATTTGAGCCTTTGGTGCACTCTCATCTATTCATTTGCTCATATTTCTCATTTTGAGATAGTTGAGAGCATTCAAGTGCATTTGCATTATTAGTTGATCTCTTCGGCACTTGATAACCTTCAAGTAAGGGCTGTGATTTATTACTCTTGGTGCTTGTTGGCACCTAGACAGCTTGGAGGAAGATTTTGCGGTGATCTCTTTAAGAAGGTTGTGAAGAGGCCCAGCACCGATTGTGAGGTTCGGTGCTCACCATCTCTAGAGTGGAGGAAGAGCAACCCTAGTGGAATTGAGGTTTATTAGGCTCAATTCGTGAAGCCGGTCCAATTCGTGGAGTCAACGTGGACTAGTAAAGACCAGCAAGTCTTCGATACCATGGGAAAACATCGATTGTCTTCATTGCAATTTTCTCTTTAGTCTTTACTATTTTCGTATTTACATTTCTAGGTACTTATTTGTATAGAATTGCTTAGCTAGAAATTTATTTAGTATTGACATAGCTTTGGGGTGACTTAGTGAACTTAGAATTTATCTCTTGACTTGTGTTAGAAATCTTTAATTAGACCATACTTATTAAAATTGTCAATTAGAGCACAAGTTTTTTAGAAACCTCCTATTCACCCCCTCTAGTCAGTCATCCTTGATCCAACACCCAATTCTGGTCAAGTGAACTCCAAGCCAATTCCTTCCTCCTGAACCACCACCTAGATTTCCTCTTTCACGCCAACCTCAGATTTTGGCTCTCCCCTTCCAGGGCCCCGCCTTGGGTCACCGTCACTAGGTCACCACGGAGCTTCCCCGACCTCAGCATCCACACCAGTAAGCTCCTCTATCTCTATAGATGATTGTGCGCCTCTCCGTTTTGCCCCTCTAAATCCCTGGCTGACGCATCTCTCCTCCCACGACTCCGGCTGCCGCACATCACCGCGTGCACGCCCCCGCTAGCACGCGCCAATGCACCTCTGACTGCGCCACCACCTCCTCTAGCTCCCACTCCTTCCCAGCAACCCATTTTTGAGGTATCCACCACCCCGCCGTCGCCTTACCGCCACCAGTGAGGCATCAGAACCACCGCCACATGCCTCCCCAGTCTCGCCTATATTCTTGCTCCCCCTTCTGTCCGTCTCTCTCTATGTGTATGATAGCTGAGTCCTGCTTAAATGATATTGCAGTGAAGAAGAGAGCCACATCAGCTCTACTTGGATGCCATGTTAACGGAAAATGGACACATTGGTGCCATGTCAGACAAAACCACCCTGGTTTGGGTAGAGGGAGCTAAAGTGAACGGATTCGTTAGTTCGAGGTTCCAATTTGGACGGTTTCAGAGTTCAAGGTTGAAAAACGAACCGAGACTAGAGTTCAAGGTTTAAAAGTATTGGAAACTGTATACATAATTCACATCCTATTAGCAAGCCATAGAGAATCATGCTACGAGTCACACACATATAAATACAAGCAGATGTTTCCATGCTTCACAAAAGATCCTCCAAGAAACATGCATATGCCCTGTCCACAAAAGATCCTCAAGGAGTCAAGGTAAAGCCGCTATCACCACCAACTCAAATATTTATAAGAGTATATAAAAATATAGAGTTAGTTGCAAGATTGCAACCTTAATAAGTATTTTATCAATATCCACTTTTATCCTTGATGAACTAAAATAATAAATTCAACACAATTGCTATTTTTTTGAAAAGGCCGATATATATTATGTATGCAAGTAGTCATATTTAATAGTAGTTATTTTTATATTTTCGGGAGATGAATTCCATGTGAAAACTAACCATTGACCCTTAAAGTACCGGTGGGGGAACTTAGGCTGTGTTTGGATGATGGACTCCAGCGGTCCTGAACTGGACGGATAAGGAAAACAACATGTGCTTGTGTTTGGTTGGATGAGCTGTACTGATTGGTCCTGGACGAAGCCGTTCCAGCGAAGAGAATATTCCAGTCTGATGCCAAACGATTTGGTTCAACAAAAACACCCGAACCACACCATTCAACACTCGCTCACGCTGTGCTCTCTCTCTCTCCCTCGCTAGTACTAAATGTTTGAACCACGCTGATTAGTTTATGAGTACTAAACTCAAGTTAATTGTGTGGAAAACTATTTCTAAACTTGAATTTAAATTCAAATCAATTTATAAACTCAATTCGTGTATCATCTCATACAACCAACCAAACACAATCTCGTACCATCCCATACAACCAACCAAACATACTGCTTGAACGATCCCATCCAGAACGATCCCATCCAAAACGATCTCATCCATACCATTCAACCACATCCCACCAACCAAATGCTACCTTAGACAGCCTAGATATCCATGAGGACAAACTGGGACTAAACTAATAAATAGTTGGAAAAAAATGAGAGAAGTAGGATGCTTACACTACTGCTAAAGGAAGATTGGATGCCGTAAACCAAACTTATCCTAACTAATTGTTTGTATACTTAGGCGCAGAAATGAATTTTCTCATTGTGTACAGATAGCTTCTTTTATTTCTTATGTCTTGAAATTCTACAGTTGCTGCATGTCAATTCATCTTGGTTGTGTTTCTTTATTTTCTACATTTTGTGGGCTGATAAAATAATATGTTTATTATGCGCAAATCATTTGGCAGGTACTTGATTATTATTATTATTATTATTATTATTATTTGAAAAAGCGCAGGTACTTGATTGTAATTGATGATTTATGGGCTACATCATTGTGGAACAGTATTAGCCATGCATTTCCAGAGGGCAATCATTGCAGCAGGATAATAACAACTACGCAGATTGAGGAAGTTGCATTAACATGTTGCAGTTATCACCAAGACTACATTTTAAAGATGAAACGTCTTAATATGGATCAGTCAAAAAAACTGTTTTTCAAGAGAGTTTTTGGCTCTGAAGATGATTGTCCTCAACAATTCAGGGGAATTTCACTTGGAATTATTAAAAGATGTGGCGGTTTGCCGCTGGCAATTATCAGCATAGCTAGTCTGTTAGCAAGCCAGTCGGTATTATTAATGGAGCAATGGGTGTACATACATGATTCGCTATTAGCCTCCAATTTGAAAATTTCTACTTCAGAAGGAATGAAACAAGTCCTAAACCTTAGTTACGATAATCTTCCTCATTATTTGAAGACATGCTTGCTCTATCTTAATACATATCCAGAGGACTATACAATCCTGAAAGATGATTTGGTAAAGCAATGGGTGGCTGAAGGTTTTATCAATGCAATTGAAGGGCAAGACGCGGAGGAAGTTGCAGGGAGCTATTTTGATGAGCTTGTCAATAGACGAATGATCCAACCTATGGATACCAGCTATAAACATGAGGTGTTTATTGTACATGGTATGCTACTTGATCTTATTGCATACAAGTCCATGGAAGACAATTTCAGCACAGCAGTAGATTATTCTCAAAACACGATAGGACTTTGTGACAAGGTTCGTCGACTATCCTTCCATTTTGGCAGTGCAAAATATGCAAAGGCACCAGCAAGTATCGGATTGTCGCAGGTTCGATCACTTGCTTTTTTTGGACTCTTTAAGTCTATGCCTCCGATTACAGAGTTTAATCTTCTTCGAGTTCTAATCCTTCAAATTTGGGGTGATTGTGGTGGCACAAGCGTGGACCTCACTAGAATTTGTGAACTACATCAATTGAGATATTTGCGGATTGCATGTGATGTAAGCATTGAAATACCAACTCTGATGCAAAGGCTACAGTGTTTGGAGACAGTGGAAATATATGCTAGACTAACTACTGTTCCATTAGATATTTTTCATTTACCGCGCTTGTTGCACCTCTGTCTTCCTGGCGAGACAAATCTGCTTGGTAGTGTTGGCCACATGAGATCTCTCCGCAGACTAGGATATCTTGATCTGAGCAGTAACTCATTTGACACTGTGCATAGCCTTGGGGAGCTAACCAATCTACGGGATCTTCATCTTGCCTGTTGTACAGTACCATCTGATCATCTGGAGAGCAACATGCGATGTTTGGGCTCAATTCTCGGGGAACTTAGCAACCTAAAGTCTCTAACTCTGGTGTCTACCTCCTCTCGTGCAAATATTCTGGTTCCCTGCGATGGCTTGAGTTTGGTGTCACCTGTTCCCTGTCTTCTTGAGAGGCTTGAGCTTTTGCCGCGTATTTGCATCTTTTCCAGCCTTCCAAAGTGGATTGGAGAACTTGGCGAACTCTGCACCTTAAAGATTGCGGTCCGGGAATTGCGGAGGAATGATGTTGATACCCTCAAAAGATTGTCTACCCTCACCATTCTGTCGTTGTGTGTTAAAGAAGCCCCTCTACAAAGGATCACTTTCCACAGCTTGGAGTTCCCAGTTCTCAGATATTTCAAGTTCAGGTGCAGGAAAGCACGCCTGACCTTTGAGGAAGGAGCAATGCCCAATCTCCGAAGGCTCAAGCTTGGTTTTAATGCCCATGGAGCGGGGCAACCCAGCCGTATGCCATTGCCCACTGGCCTGGAGAACCTGTTAAGCCTCGAAGAATTAACGGCACGAATTGGTCACCGGGGTGCAACGGAATCAGACATAAGAGCTGCTGAATCTGCACTGACGACCATGATTGGTGTGCATCGAAGATGTCCTGGAGTGAACATCTTTTGGGTGGATTGGATTTTTTATCTTAATGAAAGCATCAGTAGGGGGACGCAGGAGGGATCAAGGATCCTAGAAGAACATGGAATCCTAGAGATCGAACCAGAGCAGGAATATGGAATTGCGCAGAGAGACGAGAAGCAAAAATATCATATGGACGAAGGCGACACTAGGTTTGTATTCTTCTACTAACAGCAAACCTGCACTTCTTTTCAAAGATTATATATCATACTCTAGCAAATAACTAATTAGAGAAAAATATAAATATAACACTGTAATAGTTTCCTGAAAATATCTGGAGATCTTATGTCAAAATTTTGCAATGCAATGTATTTGATAAAACTCATATATTTTGACTTTAAAATTTAACATTAAATTCTGTACTTAAGTGACACTACTAGTCATGTGTCATTGACTTGTGCATCCACACAATCCGATGCAACACTAGAGGCAATCAACAATATTTAATAAATTTATAACATATAATATTTTTAGAGTTGGAACAATTGACTAATGTAGTTAGTCGGAATCGAACTATGGCCCGTCAGCCAGAAAACTCAGGTGCCACACTTGTATAACTCATAATTTCTACTCCAAAAAAAAACTTATTGTATCAATTTACTAGACTTCAATTCAAATTCTATATTCAGCTGCAAACATATACTAATTTTCAAAAGTTCTATATTCCATATGTAAGTTTATATATCTTCCAAATTTAGCCAAAATTAACTTGCTAAGATAAATTATATATATAATATACGTATATACATGTATACACATGTAATTGTATTTGGCGTAACATTAAAATGATGATTTGGCGTAACATGTGGCGTAACATATAAGAAGAAAGATTGGATGGGTATCGCGTGTTCGATTGAACGGTTGACATTAACTCGATGATGTGGCGTAATATGTGAGCTTGGTTTGTACTTAGCTTTTATAAGAAGAAAGATTGGTCACTTACATTGTAGAAAAGATAATGCATGAGTCCTGTAGCAACTATGTGTTAATAAGAGTATAACTGTTATCGACAATCGCTTTGGACTATAAATGATGTTGTTATACAAAAGTGGGTGTAAACTAGCAATTTCGTACATGTACACATCATTATACCCTCATAATTTTTTTAAGTTATGTTCAATTTCCATTGGCCAGCACAATGATATTGGGGAAAATATTTTTGTTCACGATATTATAATGTTTCTTGTAAGATATTGCAACAATTTCAACTAAAATTATTATTAGATGTTAACCCATTTCAATGTTAAAATAATATTAAATTCGTCATAAGAAAGGTTGCAATCAATCAATTAAAATTCTCATGCTAAATTTAAATTGAAATTATAAGTTACTGTAATATTTTCAGTGTATTCTTGCTATTTTTACATGTTCATATTAATTTTGGTTATAATAATTTTTTTTATCAAATATCGTTGGTCTTTTTTCATAGAGGATGCTAAATTTCTTCGTATTACAGGATTTCTATGCCGTCTGGTTCTCACACTTCAAATCTCGCAAGTTCAGGTAGTTTAATTCTGTTCTCACTAACGGTCCAACTTTTTTGGGTTCCAATATCTTTCTCCAATCTAAAGCTAAAACCGAGCGAGCTCATCCTTTGCACAGCATCCATGCCCGACAGGTGAATTAGTTAGTTAACATTACGAGAGAACGTTGAGAGAAGGAAAACAAATACTTACCACATCCCAGGCGGTGTGGTGGTGTCGCGGGAGCGGTGCGGGCACGCTTGCGTGGGCGCGGGAACTGGCGAAGATGGCAGGGGCAGCGGCGGGGCGTCGAGCACCTGGCGCGAGGTGAAGCGGTGCTGGCGCGGGCAGAATAGGGAGTAGGAGGTGGCCGGCGAGGTGGCGGGGTACTAGCGAGATTTGACGCGGAGCAGGGGTGGCACGAGGGTGAACGGCGGTGGAGCGCGACGAATGGTAGATTGACGCGAAGTAGAGGAGCACAGGGTGGTGGCGGGTTTTGGAAAAGGCGCTTTTGGCTTAGGAACACAGAAAGACAAAAAGGGGAAAGCAGGATTTGTTTCAGACTTTCCGAATTGGGCAAAAAAAAACTCAAATTGATCCAAATTTCAAACAAGTTTTAAAGTTTTGAAATTTTTGGGTCTTTTCAATTACCGCTAGCATTGTGTACCACAGATGGTAATGGTTCTCAGGGCTCATCAAATTTTAGAAAATGTCCAAGCTGACAATTGCTTCAGTAGGTTCCCCATTGCTGCGCAAAGTTTCCTTTTGAAAAAAAATAGAATCAAGCATTCTAAACGTCCAATGCATGATGATCATACTATGGACCTGGGATAAATCAGTACAAAAACTTATTCATCGGAGAATATTTCATTTAAAATATGAAAACTGGATTTGGTATTTTCTTGTATATTTCTTTCAGTAGAATCTTTACTAAGGACTTGATATGCAGGAATGTTCGCAAGGAGTGGTGCTAAAGATGGGAGTAGGAGCAGTCGAGCCTCTTTGGTTAAGATGTTCAGTTTGTATAATCTCAGGTTAGCCACAAGTAACTTCGGTCCTGACAGTGTGCTCGGTGGAGGACGATTTGGATATGTCTATAAAGGATGGATTGATGAGAACACATTGTCAGCTTGCAAGCCTGGCACTGGAATTGCTGTTGCTGTGAAAAAACTCCACGAGGAGGGTTTGCTATGGCGCCGACTCGAAGAGTGGTTGGTGAGTATGACTGCTATTCTATTTTATGTTGCTCTACTCTAATTCATGTTTGATTCGTGTTTCTTCGTAGTAACTCTTGAAAACCCTACCTTTTTGTGCTGTCTTTCAATTGATTCGTTACAGCTTCAGAAGTGTTAATCAAGTACTTAAAAAAAATTCTAAATTTGTTAAGTTTACGTTTGTAGGAGGAAGTTAATTACCTAGGTCAGTTTTGTCATCCCAACCTCGTCAAGCTAATTGGGTACTGCATAGAGCTTGAGCACCGACTGCTGGTGCACGAGTTCGTGCCACGTGGGAGCTTGGAAAGTCATCTGTTTAGGAGTAAGTTAAACTAGGACTTTGGTGTTCTACTGTTGTCCTATTAATATTTTATTCGTATTGCGTACAATATTGCCGTATTATGTTTTATTTATAAATTGCGTGTGATTCCTTGATGTAGGAGACTCACACTCTCAACCTCTTTCATGGAACCTAAGAATGAAGGTTGCACTTAGTGCTGCAAAAGGACTAGCTTACCTTCACAGTGCAGAGCCACAAGTTATTCTTCGAGATTTTAAGACTTCCAAAATTCTCCTTAACACGGTAAGTGAAAGTGAATATTCAATACATCGTACTTCACCCCAGTGCTCGTGTGCTCTCTGTTAGAGATATATGTATAGTGTGTTATTCTCTATTGTTATGAGGGGTTATGTGCATATTCACCTCCTGTACTTTGTATATATATACTGGCCCTTTGGCCCCCTGGTAATACAAGTTGCTATTCATAACATGATATCAGAGCCAATTAGGTTTTCCTCTCCCAGACGCGCAACTCGTCCTCTCCTGCCCTAGCCGCCGCCGCCGGCTTCCTTCCTCCCTCTGCCGCCAGCCGCTCCCCTGCCCCAGCCGCAGGAGGACCACCAGCCGCCGTAGCGTCCTCCACCGGCCCAGACGCTCCCCTGTTCTCGCCACCGCATCACCAAGAATCGCGCTCCGTAGTCTGCGAGGACCCCGCCTCATCCGCGCCTCGCTCGGCCTTCTTCTCCATCCGAGCGCCGCCTCCACCCGAGCGCCGGATCCACGCCGGATCTACGCCGGTCTTCTTCTTCTCCGCCGGCATCTGCTGCTCCCCCGTGGCCGCCTTCACTGGCCTTCTTCTTCTCCGACGGCGTCTGCTCGCCCGTCTGGCGCCTCCGCTGCGAGCCGCCGTGTTACAGCCATCTTCGCGTTGCTTCGGCCGCCGCCGCCTGTTCGGACAGCGTTGCGCAGGCGCCGCCGCCGCTTCGGACGCGTCGCCGCTTCGATTCGGTCCCCCGCCCGCTTCCGTCGGCGTTCTCGCGTGTAGGCCTTTTTATTTTATTTTTTTTCCCGGGAGTGAGTTACGGCCAAAAAAAAAATACAATGTCGTCGGCACCGTTCCCTCCTCATTGCCGATGATCTTCGATGGTGTTATTTTACACCGACTTCGTGTCTCACATGCGCATCCACATGTGTGGTCTTCGTCTCTGGGGTATCCTCTCTGGCGATGTCACCTGCCCGCCTTGCCCTACTCTCTCGACAGAGAGCCTCGCTGTCGCGCGCCTGACGACAAATTTCTTCTCAGCCGCCGAGGCTACTCGCCTTGCTGATGATGAGGCTGCCTCTGCCTACCAAGAGGCTTTGTATTCCTACAAGGATCGACTGACCGCCTACACTCAGTGGTACGATGGCGGACGCCGAGCTGCTTCTTTGTCTTCATCGCCCGGTGTCGATCTCGATTCTCTTCGAGATTGTGGGACTCCTTGACTTTCGGATGTGGACTCACCTTCGTCAGCGCTACAAGCCCTCTAGTGATGCTATCTACCTGTCTGTGGTCCGCCAGGAGCACTCTCTTCAGCAGGGTGATGCTACTATTGACTCTTTTTACGCTCAGAGCTCTGTTGTCTGGCGTTAGCTGGACTCTCTCCGCTTTTGTTATCGCCGCTCCTATCCGTCTTTGCCCGGTATGCGTCTTGACCGAGTTTCAGCGTGTCTCACGAGTTCCTTACTCGCCGTCCGAAGTTCGGCGAGGTGTGCCCGGCTCCTTGCACGCCACCCTCGTGTCACTCTCCGAGGCTCTTACCGAGATCTGTGAGAAAAGACTACTGGCGGTCTTGATGCGATGCCACCTCCGTGCTCGCCGCTTGTCCACTGCTACACCGACTACTCCACGTTTGAAGACATCGCCTCCTCCGTGGCCGCCACAGTGGTGGTGGCCGCCTCCATCTGGCGGTGGCCGTCCTCACTTCGCTCCTATGCGACAAGGTCAGCCACATTGAGTCTCAGTGCTATAAGAAGCAGCGGCATCTTTCACGCCGTTCTTCTACTAGCACTGGCACTGGTGCTTCTACATCGACGTCTGCATCGACTCCTTCAGCAGTTTCTCTCACTAAGCAGGAGATAGCCAGACTTCGACGCCTGCTTGCCACTTTAGGTTCTCTCTCGGCAGTTCTGCAGAGTTACGCTCATCGACTCTTTAGGCACTCGCTGAAACCACCCCTACGGTCAGTACCTCCCATGGATTCTTGATTCTGGAGCATCTTTTTACATGACTTCTGATTCTTCCACTCTGTCTTTCATTACACCTCTTGATTCTCTTGTTAGTGTTCTTACTGCTGATAGTACCTCTCTTTCTGTCTCTGGTCGAGGACCTCTTAGCAACTCATCTTTTCATGTTCCTTCTGTTGCTCATGTTTCTCGCCTTACCATGCAGCTTCTTTCTGCTGGGCAGATTACTGACCTTGGTTGTCAGGTCATTCTCGACTCTGACTCTTGTTGTGTTCAGAACCGACACACAGGAGCTCTGGTTGGTTCTGGCCCTCGGCGCCTTGACTCACAGCGTCTCTGGGAGCTTGAATGGCTTCACCTTTCTTCCGCTGCCACCGTTGCCGCTAGTCTCTCCGCTTCTGCCACTCCGTCTACCGGCTCTTTCCAACAATGGCATCACCGTCTTGGTCATCTGTGTAGATCTCGTCTGTCGTCTTTAGTTAAATGGCGTGGCCTTCGAGTCTCTCTCAGGAGACGTGTCTTTAGATTGTCGTATTTGTCGATTAGGTAAACAGATTCAGCTTCCTTATCCTCATAGTGAGTCAGTGTCTCAGTGTCCATTTGATCTTGTTCATTTAGATGTTTGGGGTTCGGCTCCCTTCGTTTCGAAAGGGGGTCATCGATATTATATCATATTTATAGATGATTTATCTCGCCACACTTGGATATATTTCATATCTTCTCCTAGTGAGGCCTTGTCTATCTATAAACAATTTGCCACTATGGTTCGCACACAGTTCTCCACTCCTATTCGTGTCTTTCGTGCTGATTCTGCTGGCGAGTACCTCTCTCGTTACCTGCGTAGCTTCCTTGCTGAGCAGGGCACTCTCGCTCAGTTCTCTTGTCCTAGTGCTCATGCTCAGAATGGTGTCGCTGAGCGCAAGCATCGTCACCTCCTTGAGACAACTCGTGCACTGATGATTGCCGTCTCTATTCCACCTCACTTTTGGGCCGAGGCTGTTTCCACTGCCACCTATCTCGTCAACATCCAGCCCTCTTTTGCTCTTCAGGGTGCGATCCCTGTTGAGCGTCTCAATGGTCTTCTTCCGACTACTCGCCTTAAATGCATTTGGCTGCGTTTGCTATGTTCTCCTCGCCCTCGAGAACGCACCAAACCTTTCGATCTGTTGAGTGTGTCTTTCTGGGATACAGTGCTAAGCACAAGGGCTATCGGTGCTGGGATTGAGGTTACTTCCACTCCAGATGGTTTCTTTATGTCCCAAGAGAAGTATATTTAGGATCTTCTTGATCGCGCCTCTCTCACTGATCAGCGTACTGTTGAGACTCCCATGGAGCTCAATGTTCACCTCCGACCCTCTGATGGCGAGCCTCTTTCTGATCCGACTCGCTATCGTCATCTTGTTGGGAGTCTTGTCTACCTTGCTGTTACTCGTCTGGATATCACTTATCCAGTCCACATTCTGAGTCAGTTCGTCTCTGCTGCCACTCAGGTCCACTACAGCCACCTTCTTCGAGTTCTGTGATACCTTCGTGGGACTATCTCTCGCCGTCTCTTCTTTCCACATTCCAACTCGTTACAGCTTCAGGTTTATTCGGATGCTACTTGGGCGGCACCAGATTTTGGTGTTTTTCATCACTACACCGCTCCTCTCTTGTCGACAAGATCAGTGCTATTAGTATTGCCCGTGACCCTGTGAAGCATGAGCTCACCAAGTATATTGGTGTTGATGCTTCCTTCATAGGTCTTGTGTGTATGATCAGGTGATTGCTCTTCAGTATGTGCCTTCAGAGCTTCAGATAGCGGATTTCTTCACGAAGGCCCAGACTCGAGCCCAGCACGGCTTCTACCTCTCCAAACTCAGTGTTGTTGATCCACCATGAGTTTGAGGGGGGTGTTAGAGATATATGTATAGTGTGTTATTCCCCATTGTTATGAGGGGTTATTTGCATATTCACCTCCTGTACTTTGTATATATATACTGGCCCTTTGGCCCCTTGGTAATACAAGTTGCTATTCATAACACTCTCTACTGAAATGAACGCATCATATTACTGTGCAGGACTATTCTGCGAAGGTGGCAATTGTTGGTGAGAAGAGTCATGTATCCACAATGGAAATGGCTACAAATGCTTATGCAGATGCTTATGCAGCTCCGGAATTTATATCAACAGGTAACCTTTGAAATACATTTCTGGCTATTATCCATACAATATTCTGCACATTTGCTTGCCCTGGATGCAAAACTTCATGCTGTGATAGAAACCATTGAATGTTAGTCCATTAAATAATAGCAACTAGCAGGGTGGCGCGCGGCTAGATTTGTTTTGAAATTTGTATAAATGTTTGAGAATATATTTACGTATTTTGTAGGCTATTCATATTTTAAAGATATCATAAACATTGGAAATGACAATAGAAGTTGGAAGCAAAACACGACCTAAGGAACGTAATTGAAGTATGAGCTTTGATGGGAGAAAACCATTAAGCGTAATAAGTTGTTGGGTTCTTAGAAACTAATTACTCCATCATACATAGATCATGTAGCTGCATCTCCCTATTCTTATTCTATTAGTTACTTTTTTTTCTAAATTGTATGCATGTACATGTACATCTATTTAATCTCAAGCAATACGTTGATTATGCGTGCGGTAAATTATCTTATTAGTTTACATTGTATTAGAGTACCTTTCCCATGCATACATCGATGCACCATGGCAACCTACCTTGAACTTATCTTCCATCACACGGCGGCTGCCCCACTGAACCATATGTCATCTATCTCTTCTCGTTGTCACAACTTTTTTTGCTTCAACCTCCAACCATAAACCCAAATCATGATCGATCCTTCTCAGCTGCTACCCCCTTTCAATGCAATATTTTATCACATAGTTATCTTCTACTTCTCTCCAATATTTTATCATTTTTTGTTGGATTTAGTATACAAATCTAATTACCAATTGTTGTTTACTTTTTTATTCTGAATTATAATTATTTAGGGATTTTACTTAGGAATTAGCATGGAAATCAAATTGCTATTTTTTTCTTCCGAATTTCAGTTTTATTGTACTTGACATGGACTATTTTACTTAGGAATTCGTATGGATTTATTCCGAATTTTAGTTTTTTTGTTGGATTTAGTACACAAATCTAACTGTCAATTTTTGTTTACTTTTTAATTCTGAATTATAGTTATTTAGGGATTTTACTTAGGAATTCACGTGGAAATCAAATTGCTATTTTTTTATTTTTATTCCGAATTTCAATTTTATTGTACTTGACATGAACTCTTTTACTTAGGAATTCGTATCGAAATCAAATTGGTTATTTTATTTTATTTTTTATTCCGAATTTCAGTTTTAATCAAATTGGTATAGACTCTTTTTTTTAATCTAGACGGTTATAATTTGGACCCACCATGATCGACGATATAAATCTCTCTTTTTCAATCGATTAACGTGGGAATTTCTATCCCTTGATAGCAAACGTGGAGGTTTCTTTTAATCTAGACCCACCACGATCGACAGTGTAGATCTTTATCTTTTTCTACTGATTAACGTGGGAATTTCTAGCCCTTGAGAGCGAACGTGGCAGCTTCTTTTGACTCTGCTTTAATAATCCAAATTATAATTATTGGAATTCGTATCGAAATCAAATTGCCAAATTTATTTTATTTTTTATTCAATTTCAATTTTTTTGTTGGATTTAGTATCTGATCTAATTACCAATTTTGTTTACTTTTTATTCCGAATTATAATTATTAGGTGTTTTACTTAGGAATTCACAGGAAATCAAATTGCTAATTTATTTTTTATTTCAAATTTTAGTTTTGTTGTATTTGACATGGACTCTTTTACTTATGAATTTGTATGGATTTATTACTAATTTCAATTTTTTGTTGGATTTAGTATACACATCTAATTGCCTTTTTTACTTTTTGTTCCAAATTATAATTATTTAGGATTTTACTTAGGAATTAGCATAGAAATCAAATTGCTAATCTTTTTTATCCCAAAATTCAGTTTTATTATACTTGACATGGACTATTTTACTTAGGAATTCGTATAGAAATCAAATTGCTTATTTTATTTTATTTATTCCAACTTTATGTTTTAATCAAATTGACATGGACTCTTTCTTTTAATCTAGACCGTTATAATTTGGATGCACCACGATTGACGGTATAGATCTTTCTCTTTTTTTCACTAATTAATGTGTAATTTTTAGCCTTTAAGAGCGAACGTGGTGGCTTCTTTTGACTTTGTTTTAGTAAGATAATAGATTGATTGTTCTAAGCTATACGCACATTAAAAGGGTGTAAGTCGTCTTTTTAGAAAAAAATATATATAATAATTCGTCCCTTGCTTTGCAAATATCATTTTTGGTGCATCCTTTGCTTTGTTGAAGTTGCTATACATGCATTACAAATGCATCCATCAGGGTCTGATATTGAATATCTAACACTCTATGCCATTCCATGAAATTTATGTAAACCTTTTTTTTTCTGGCCTATGTGCAATGGAGCGAGAACAAAATATATAAGGAAATGGTTATTGGTGCTTATTCTTATTTTAACTGGCTTTAACCATAAGGTGTTGCGTGTCATGGTATTAACTGTTACGCTTTGAACTCCTCTTACTTTACTTTAGTGCGAAAAAATGCAATGTTGTCCTGTTGACAAAGAACATACACCGCTTTATTTTGATATCCTTTACCGAGAGCTCATATTCAGTATGTGATAACTGATAAGCATCCGTTTAACAATGCAACACTTTCAGGCCGTCAAACTGCGAAGAGCAACATCTATAGCTTTGGGGTAGTGCTTCTGGAGATGCTCTCAGGTCGTCGTGCCTTTGACGAGAATCTTGTGGAATGGACCCGACCATATCTCAGGCATAAGCGCAAGATATCACGTGTCATGGATACCAGCCTAGAAGGTCAATACCCCCTCAGTGGGGCACAGACAATTGCCGCCCTTGCTCGTGATTGCCTGCGCGTTGATGCAGAGAAGAGGCCATCCATGGATGCTGTGGTCTCTATTCTAGAAAAGCTTCAAAATGCAGACTTAAAACGAGCAGCAGAGAAGCATCAAGAATCCGAGGGTGCAGGAAAAAAGGCACCTACTGCAAGAACTGGCAGGAACAGTGGCAAGACTCGCCGGAAAGTGTGGCGGATGTTATGTGGATGCCAGAGCCGTTCCTAGGGGTAACCGCCTAGGGCCCGCGAGGGACAGGGGGCCGTCCATGTACTACGCTAGTATATATCTGGTAAGTATATTGGGCCATGCGAACTTGCGAAGGACCTGAACCACGACGGTTTCAGCTGGGCTGATACTAGCATCCGAACGTTTTGATTTGGAGGTTAGGATCGGACGCTAGGGTCTACCACGCTGATTTCTATGGTTGCAGTGTAGGCCTTTTTAAGATGATACTAGCACCAGTGTAGGTCAACTTGTTAATGACTATTTTGTAAAGAAATTCATTTGTGCGCATAGCTGTCATTGATCATGACTAAATCTAGGTAGCACTACTACCTGTGGAAGAAAATTTCAGAGCTTTCAGACATCTTTGACCTTTATCCTTAATCTCCACACCATTATAGTATATTAATTACGTCGTTGCACCATCAAGGGAGAGAAAACGTACGGAGCAACGCCCACCACGCAAAAGGGGCAGAAGTACGTCGCTACATGCAACATCCTCGAACAACGGTTGCAACATTTTAGGACAATGGTTACAACATCCTCGGACAACGGTTGCAACATCACAAATAAAAAAACAAAGCATCTGGAAAAAAAAACGCGTTGGAAAAAATTGCAACATCGCCGTGAACAGTATGCAACAATTTTTTTCTACAGATGCAACACTTACAATATCCCTGGACAACGGTTGCAGCAACATCCTAGGACAATGGTTGCAATATCCCCGGACAACGGTTGCAACATCACAAATAAAAAAACAAAGCATCTGGAAAAAACGCGTTGAAAAAAAATTGCAACATCGCCGTGAACAGTATGCAACATTTTTTTTCTACAGATGCAACACTTACAACATCCCGGATAATGGTTGCAGCAACATCCTAGGACAATGGTTGCAACATCCCCGGACAACGGTTGCAACATCGCAAATAAAAAACTAAGCATCTGAAAAAAAAACGCGTTGGAAAAAATTGCAACATCGTCGTGAACAGTATGCAACATTTTTTTTCTACAGATGCAGCATCTCCCGAACCCGAACATCTAGCTCGTGATGCGCAAATTATACTTATGGAACATCACCATGAACAGTATGTAACATTTTTTTTCTACAGATGCAACATTTTTTTTCTTCAGATGCAACATTTTTTCTTATACAGGGTGCAACATATCAAAGAACAGTACACAACATTCTTTACAACAGGTTGCAACAATTTTTTTCAACGGGCCAAAATCTTGCAACATCACCGTAAACAGTATGTAATATTTTTTTTTATAGATGCAATATTTTTTCGAACTTTGGTGCAGACGCATGGGCTCTGATCGGCGAGCTTTTGGCGAAGAAGATGAAATGTGAGCATGTGTGGTGGAAAGGAGTCAAAGACGTCTATCATATCTGTACTGTGGGCCCAAGGAGCAACCGCACGCAACAAGACCAGTGGGACATGAGCCTGCAGCTAGAGTGTCCGATACTCTAATGTCGTATCGGACGAACGATCAGCAGCAATTCCCTTTCACCTTTGCAGCAGCATAGCCTTAGGGGATTGTGAGTCGCCGGTCTCACAGCGTCTAGTTCCCCACCTCTAATCTTTCCTCGTACAAATGTTGTTGCCGCCTCGCGTTATTTACTCCTGAGTCTCAGACACATGTGGACGCCATTAATGGAGGATGAGTCTAATTTCATTGATCCCACTTACCTTCAATATGTGATGTTTCTACTTGAAATCCCTTCGCCGTATACATGGTTTGTTCTCCTCATTCATTGTTAAATAACATGCAACATCTACGTACATCATTGAAAAAAACCATAACTTTGGTTCATTTGGTTCTAAAGATGTCCATTAGATTTGAGAGAGGGTGTGAAGGGGATTGTCACTGCGAATTCTAGTCAATTGTTCATGGTAAGATTTCTTGTCCTTCGTACAATTTTCTAAATTATAGCCTATTTGTACTATTTTTCTAAATATGTGTTCCTTTTTCTATTTTTCAGGATTTTTATCATAGATTATATGGCTGAAGTTTTCGTGGGTTCTTCTTGCTACCGTTTTCATGTTGTGGTTCCTATCCAGTTATCAAAGTCAAAATGTTTTTTTATTTGAATCAATTCTTATACTAGCGTGTGATAAGATGCCATCTAGGAAACTATTTATTGATTGCAGCGTATCCGAAAATATCACCTTTTTGTGACTAGATGAAGTACTATTTAGAGCCTAAAAACCATAGTTTATTGTAATGTATCGAACATTAGCCTTGCAACTGAAATAAAATATTGTTACGTGTTTGTGATGGAACAGAGCGCTCTATTTTTCTCTCGCCGTAGGGCCTCATAAATGTCAAAAACGGCCGTTGAAATCCCAACGTTTTTCTGGGACCATGCAACATTTCCCATAGGGTGCGTTTGGTTGGCGGAATTCTCCGAGGATTACCAGGAATCCGCTAGTAATCCTATAAGATTACTTTATTTGGTAAAACATTCAGGAATCTGAACCAGAAATCTAAGATTACCTTGGGAAACAGATTACTATCAATTCCAGAAATATCTTTCCCGTAGAAAAGGATGTCTATCTTAGATTACCAAGGGAAATTAATCTTTGTTATTGCGTTTTTTTTATCATGTGCTTTTGATTCATCACAGTCAAATTTTGAACTTTCAAAATTCAAAATCCAAATTATGATTTATTTTAACATTCGAATATCTGAATTATGGAATTTAAAAATCATTTTTTCAAAATATGAATTTCGAAACCAAAATATCAAAAATTTGAATCTTAAATTTAGACAATTTAAATTTGAAAATTCAAAATTTCAAGGTTGGGATTCGAAAATCTTTTTCTTTCTTTCAAATTTGGAATTCTAGATTTCAGATATTCAAATTCGAGAATGAAATTTTATAAATCTAAATTTTGAAAGTTTCAATTTTGAGTCTTAGAATTTCAAATCTTGAGAATTTAAACTCCAAAACTCATATTTTAATATTTAAATTTTTAAAATCCAAAATTTGAACTTTTGAATCATAAAAAATGAAATTCTAAATGTTGAAATTTTAAATTGTAAAATTCAAAATTTATAGATGCTAACCTCCATGGTTTGAAATTATGATAAAGACTAATACGTAGTTTTCTTTAAATCAACCAAACGTTGGAATCTTAGATTACTGGTAATGTGTTTACCAGTAACTAGATTGAGATGAACATTAGATTACAGGGGAATATAAGATTACACGTACCAAACACACCCATAAAGACAGCACTGCTAGCCCGGTTATCACACAGCTATCTCATCAGAAGAGCAGGGTTCGAACCCTTTGTTTATTTTCTCCCTTTTTCCCCCCCCCCATTTTGCCATCTCTTTAGCTTCATCCTCTCATTATAGCCTGATGTTGGTTTACTTAATTCCTTTGAGCTTCCCCTTAGTTCTCCGGTAAGCAGGTCTAGTTAACGTTCAAGCAGAATTCCCATCAGACTCTAGTTTGTTGGTTTGGATGTGATCTTAGGAGAGAAAGGAAAGCCCTGAAACAAAGTGATTTCATAACTTTCTTTTTTGTAGACAGTATATATTTCCATAAAACAAAAGTATCTATCGCAAAGGATACATTTTTAGAGAGCTTTTCATTTATAGTTTCGCAAAATTTGAACGTGAAAATTGAAAGTTTGTCCATAAGGAAAACAGCATGCAATGATAATCCTCGTAGTTTTGGGGTGCATCTTAAGTTCGCACCCATAGAAAAATTGTTGGCTTCACCAATGGTCGGAAAAGCTTGGGAGAGACTTGGAAGCACGTTGTCACATCATGGACTTCGGTGTGGCAAATGAGTGTTGTCACGCCGTCTCTCTTGGCGTGACAGGATTTAGCCTAAAAATAGACGTGTGTTGGCTCGAAAGGCTATCGTAACAGCTTTGGTCACGCCGTGGTACGTGACGTGAGTATTTTTGTCACGCCGCGTATTGTGGCGTGACTAAAGGGGTCAGAATTGAAAAAAAAAAGTTAGAGAGAAATTATCTTTAAAATATGTTTTTTAAATAGATTAAATAATAATAAAGCTCATTCCGGAGAGTCATCAGGCTTTTGGCAACCGGTCTTTTTCCCCTTATCATGAGCCCCTTAACTTCAGTTGCCTGGATGAATTTGTATGTCGAAGCTCACGGCATAAAAGTAGAGCTCATATGTTACAAATCTTAAATCTTCATCTCATTGGTGTGCAACCCGCTAATGAACATTTGCTGCCGGCTGTAAATTGCACCATACTACCATAGTCAAATCAGTGTTTTAAATAGCCCGCGACGGCTCCGCTACAGTTTTTTTGGACATGAAAATATTTTTTCAAAGAAAAAATATATTTTTTCAAAGCGTTAAATAGTGTTTCAGATAGTGTCAAAAAAACATTTTTTAATGCATTTTTTTGCCTTTGCCGTGCCACCAATCCACGGCATGGCCTCCTCCATGCCTCCAGAGCACGACATTTCCCTCTACCGTGCTCTTGGGGCTGGACACGGCCTGATCCGTTCCCAAGGGCCAGAATTTCACGCATGGTGCACAGTTGGGAATCCGGCCCCCCTGACACGATGGAGGGTGCCATTTTTGACATTGACGTCGGATGAGAACTAAAACTGCTATCAGCGCCGTCAATAATACCATATGAGCCAAAAGCTCTAGGCTTTTGGTAACCAATCTTTTTTCCCTTATCATGAGCTCGTCAACTTCAGTTGCCTGGACGAATTTGTACTTCGAAGCTCACGGCATGAAAGTAGAGCTCATATGTTATAAATCTTAAATCTTCATCTCATTGGTGTGCAACCCGCTAATGAACATTTGCTGCAGGCTGTAAATTGCACCATACTACCATAGACAAATCAGTGTTTCAAATAGCCCGCGACAGCTCCGCTGCAGCTTTTTTTTTTGACATGAAACGCTACGCGATTGAATAAAATTCCACGAACACAGCTACAACCGCTGCATTGACCGTTATATCCGCTATTCTCTTTTTTTTATGGTCATCTGGCTGCATTAAAAAAGAAAGGGTGAGCGTGCACCCAGCAGCGCTCGAACACCAACGGACAGAGGCCCGATATCCTTCCATGCCCGTTGAGCTACTACTTAGTCCTCTATATCCGCTATTCTTGTAGACGTGATAGCTCCGCTATGCTACACATGTCAGTTTCCTTTGAATTCCTAAACATTAATTGTATTTTCTTTATATTCTTCATTATCATACTTTTTTATACTTAAATTTAGTTAATTTGGCTCCTACAAATAATAAATATTAATTAAACTCCAAATCCCTCCCCTAAACTTATATAGTGATATAGATTATTTTTCTTACACGTGGCATGACAAATTTATATATACATTGCAGCTGAGAATATTGCTGCAATCCTGTTGGGCCGCGTCATCGTGTAAACGTCAGCCGTCTGATATGACGTTAGATGGATACAGACTTTTCGATTGATCCGAGGGGATAAAAAAAGAAGCAAAGTTCTAAGGTATCTACGGTTTGGGGAGATGACAGGAAGGAAAAAGACAGGAGAGAGCTCACCAAGGCACGGCGAGGTCGCTATGGCACGGTGGGGCCGGACGTGGACGGTGGCGAAGCAGCGTCAAAGCCCTACACGTCGGATGAAAAGGACCACATCGCACTCGCCATTCTCGAGGAAAACAACCATCAACGCGGCCGACCGCGACCACAAGATCCAGTGCACGTGGCGACGGCAGCCCAGATTTGGTTGACGACGACCGGATCTAGACCACTGTTCGTCCGGATCCGGCCGGATCTAGACTCCAGCGACCACTTTGGACGGAGAGTGGCGACAGGGAGATGGGCGGCGGCAGATTAAGCTGCAGCGCAGGAGGGAGTAGAGGCGACGGTGAGCAGTTCGGGGAATGGGCGGTGGCATCGGTACGTGCACCGTCAGAGGCGTCGGATCGAGAGCGGTGACGGGTGTGAGGGAGGGAGGAGCGATGACATATTGAGCGGCTCGGGGGTATGGGCGGCGGTGGGATCGAGGGGATGGGACGTGGCACTTGTGAGAGAGGGACGTGGCAGAGTGGCCAGCGGCGCAACTTGACACCGGAAGGGTCGGATTGAGGGCGGCGACGCCGCACGGATCGGGGGAAGGAGAGAAGTGCAGCTGAGAGTAGAGATGGTGCCAGCTGGGTCATGGCTCATCTGCGTGTTTAGGTCTCATACGGTATGATGGGCTCGGAAGACAAGACGCATAGTGTCGTCTCGGACCGGACACTGTGCAGGCACGACACGACCCGCCAAAGAACATGGCGAGCCAACAAGGCCAACGCGACACGGGGAGGGGGGCTGGCGCGGGGAGGAGGAGGCCAGACTTGGGCGTAGCCGGTGCGGAGGTGGCAGGGCGCGACTGGCACAAAGGATAACGCCGTGGGGGAGGAGGAGGCCGGGCTCGGTGCAAGGAGAAGGAGGCCAGGCTCAGGGATGGCCGGCACAGAGGCGGCGAGGCGCGTTCTGCGGAGAGGTCGGCCTCGGCGTGGCCGGCGAAGGCACGGCGTGGCGGCTGTGAAGGAGAGGAGGCCGGCCTCGGACGTGGCAGGCTGGTGAGAGGGCACTGTCGGCTGCTTCGGAGGAGGATGTGGTGGTGGTGGCATAGATCGGATCGGGCGCGGCGGAGGCGGTGGGCGTGCATTGATGCACCTGTGTGCTGTTGCCTTATCCCGGCCCGGTCGGGCCCAACAGTGTCAGGCCGGCTTGGTATGGCTCGAGGTGTCAGTGTGACATGCCTTGGTTGGCACCCTGGCCCACGAGCTGACACAGCGCAGCCCGATTAGCTGCTAGGCCTTGTCGGGCCATGCTTGCATTGGCCCGGGCCGTGCTGTGCCGGGTCGCCCGTTTGGCAACTGAGAGGAGTGGAGAGAGAGAGACATATTAGGTTTGGGTTACGGTTAAGAGGGGAGGGCAGCGCGTGGGCTTAGGTTGGGCCAAGAAGGTCGGTCGTCTGGACCGAGTCTAAGAGGAAGAGCGGGCCGAAAGGATTTGGTTGAGCCCATTTGCAATAGTACATTGTGAATTTCTTTTCTTTTTATTTCTACGCAACATTTACACATACACCTCCGTCACGTCCCATAACAGGGCGACAGCCACCACATACTGGTGGGCCTCAGCCCACAAGCATGTTAAGGCTAAAAAAACAATAGTGGTATATCATAGTGGAAGCGAAACAATTAAACAACATGGGATCGTCCTCGTGCTCAATCAGATCGCCAGGGACAAGGCCTACGCCGGAGAGGACATCCTCTAAGCCTAGATTTGGTGATTGGATCGAGTTGTTCGTTTCTTGGCTTAGTTGTATAGAGTTGGCGATCTTATTTTCCTCTTCTTTTTCTTTCTGTGTGTTTTTGTGTCTGTGCTCGGCAATGTACAATACGTGCACAATTTATTTCTGGAGCTTTTTTATCTAGTAATCACTAGTGTAGCAGAAGAACTCTGCTAAAACCTGCATCTCTACAGAAATGTAATGAATCTGTCAGCTACTTAATTTTGTTCATCAAATTTTGCATTCCTTGTTCGTTTGCTGGATCAAGTGCAAATGGTGGTGTTGTTCTTCAAAGATGTGGTGAACAAAAGCTCAAAGATGTAATTTTGTTTTATGTCTTTATCTGTAATGCTAGTACTTATATGTAATCATGCGTGTGCTTCTGTATCAATTGTGAGATGGATTCTTGTATGCATTGTGAGTTGAACTGATATGAATTCTTGTATCAATTGTGAGATGAATTCGTAGATTTGTTCTTGTAATTGATGGATGAATGAGCCAACTCAGCAATAATCAAGCAATATCAAGCACCCGACCATTTTGGGATGAATGCGAGTATTTGTATTTGAAAGGATAATGCTTTTGCCATGAACTGATGTATTTGAATAAGATGTCATATTTAGATTGAATCAGTCTTGGGAAATTTGTAAAGAATTTCCGAAATTTGTGTACAAATAGAAAGGATTACAGGCAAATAGACTTATGTTTTAAAAACAAGGGTAACATTGTCTTTTTTGTCTTAAATCCTCACTTTCAGAGTTTTAGAAGCTAACGTACTACTAAACGCTTTCGTTAGTCAGCTCCAGATTCTCAAAGGAGCGGATCCTCTGAAGTTGGGAGCTGAAAAATGAGGAGTAGAGCCCTATCAAACATGTCCTAAATATTGCAGCATTTTTTGGGTTTATTAAGCTAGTATAAGTCAGTTTCAAGTAAGCTTTACACACCTGATGGTTTTCTTTTTAATTATAGGTTAATAATGAGGGACGCGTATGAGAAACTACGTGCCTTTAAAATTAATAAAGGTAGAAGATGGAGCTTGAACTCAAGAAGACTAATAATGTCCCATGGTAACAAAACAAGGTTTCACGCAGAACCGACGAACCAGCTGCGACGCCCCGTGTCATTACCCCGAGGGTAATCACACTTAGGCACACGGATTACTATTCGTTTGCCCAGTAGAACACTGCTCCAACGAATAGCAAGCCATTTATCAGGGTTAACGCAGCAGAACAATAAAATAGAAACTGTTCTTTAATACAACAGTAGCCACACAAGACTATAGTTATTATTACAGGTATTACACAACTACAAAAAAACCTTCCCAGCTTCTCTCGCTTGCACTGATGTACTGATCACCTATTTGTCCTACGAGTCAAAGATGACGTCCATATCGCCCTGGTCCTCATAATCATCATTTTTCCCTTCTATGGTTGCACTGGTACCTGCAAGCTCCTCATCCCGCTCAGGATAACTCCCAGCCGAATTTGGATCTAAGCAAGGGGAGAGATAGCAAGAGTGAGTACTATAGTGTACTCAGCAAGCATTAATAGCTAAAATGCATCTGATGAATCTATCTCTTGTCCTTATCAAATTCCTACCTCATCTCTTATTCTGAAAATAGTAATTAAAACTTAGGTTGCAATTTTAATTCCGAAAAGACTACTTGATTACTCGGAGAGAAGATAGACCCCCGACGGTTCCCGTAGACTCCAATCCAGAGGCGGCATGAATTCATGATTTGATAGCATCGCTTGAGCTTGTACCACTTTACCCATAGTCATTCGAACTCTAAATGAGTCGGGTTCCTGCATTTCCTTTGATGCGGGTTCAAGTTGAGAATCTGAATGTTTTCCGATTCGTGATTAAGTCTCCACCCATTACTTTCATGGGTCTTTGATTTAATCACGCTGCCGACCTCATCATACACCGAGTTCGAGAAGGTTGGTTAGGCGACCAACGTCCGTCTTAACCCTCCCTAGGCGGCTCTCTTCCGTGCCCAAGCACTCCAATGTGACCGTTGTGGAGATCATAATTACGTAAAGAGGTAACCTTTCCGCCGTAAAGCGGAAAATGGTTGGTCTTGATTCTGACCTCTAACCGAGTAAGAGTTTTGTTTGTCCTTATATTATAACCACTGTAAAAGGAGCCCACCTCGACCTCATCATCATCGTCGTCGCTGCGTTTCCCTGCCGGCCCCTTTTACCAGCCTAATAATTCTCATCTCTTTTCTCTACTCATTCTTATTTCTTATCTTTATCTCCTTTTCATCTTTCTTATCTTTTTCATTTTCATCTCATTTATTCAATTTGATTTTTGAAAGATAGTTTTGATGCAATACATATAAGATAGAGCAATATACGGTTTACATTTAATATAGCTATGTTAATGAACAAGGGAGTAGCTTGCCTGCGGAACTGTAGGAAAGATCGTTGTCGACGGAATCGATACTAGCTATTCCTGTTGGTTCACCCGCTGCAATTTATACGATGGTGCGAAGTAATAAATACACAATTAAATACTTATCAATAATATGTGCGACTATGTGCATGCTATTCAAATGATTCTTTTTGTTAGCGGATCTTAATTTAATAACCATTTTAAAATCCCGATAAGTTAGCACTCTCCCAGCGTGGTCGTTCTACAGTTAATCGGCTCTAGGGTTGAAAATGCCTAAGTTTGTTTTTAAACTAACGAGAATAGAAATACTACTCACACGCACAAATTATTAAACCTATTAACGTATACTCGGCAAAACTTCTAATTAAATATTTTAAGTACAGCAGCATGTGATTATTTGATTTTCTATAAATACCCCGGACCGCTTCATGTTAATTTCTTTAGCACAATTAAAGCATTTCAACTCACCCGACTAAATGCTAAAGATGAACAGGTTTGCTACACACACACATCTATTTAATGTTCTAAGTAAACCTAGGGTTGATTAGTGTAATTAATCTAGTAAGATTACCAAATTCTAACATATCACAATATTTGCCTAAATAGATATATTTGATACCCTGAGG
Source organism: Phyllostachys edulis (assembly GCA_036346405.1). NCBI lineage: Eukaryota > Viridiplantae > Streptophyta > Magnoliopsida > Poales > Poaceae > Phyllostachys > Phyllostachys edulis. The sequence continues at coordinate 56,282,028 of CM070566.1, forward strand.
ACTAACTTTTGGTAACAATAATGCACGGTACTCTATCTAATTTCATTGGATAATTACCTAGTGCCAACCTTTATTAAATTTAGTACCAATCCAAATTGGTACCCAGAAAGATTCATAGAATTTATAGAATTATGCAACTTATGTTATATTTTCCTGAAATTTTGTTAGCATCTTAATTAAATTTTCCAACCCTAACCCCTTAATCCACTAACCCGAAACCCCTTTAATCCCTAATTACCATCCACCACCTACCCGGCCGGCCACCCATCTGCCCCTAATTCTATTTCTTCCCCAACTACCCATCCTCTCTCTCTCTCACGCACACATATACACACACACGCACGCACACAGCCACAACACACACACACACACACGCACGCACACAGCCACAACACACACACACAGCCACAAACACACCCACATACTCTGCCATCTCTCTCTCCCTTATCTTCTTCTACCTCCCATCTCACCTCATTCTCCCTCATAACTCTCAAATCTCTCTCTCCCCTTCTCAAATCAAGCCTCCAGGGGAGCTCCCAAGGTCCAGCCCACCGGGCCCCAGCTGCCCCTGCCGGCGCCGCAGCCGCCGCCGCGCCGCCGCGGCACGGCGCCCCAGGCGCCGCCGCGCCCTTGCTCCGGTCCGTGCCGCCATCTACGCCATCGGCCCGCGCCGGCTTGCCTCCTGCTGCCGCCGTGGCCTACCCCTCGCGCCGCCTGCGCCTTGGCCCGGCGCCGCCGCCCTGGGGAGCTTCGGGCTCGGCCCCGCCGGCGCTGCCGAGCCCCTCGAGCCCGCCGCCGCCACCGGCCTCCGCATGGGCCGCCGCTGCGGTCCTTCCTTTCTCTCGAGCCCGGCCGGCTCCCTCTACCGACCCGCGTCTCCGGTTCCCCAGCCTGCCTGCGCCTCTTCCTTCTCGGTTCATTTCCCCCTCTATGCTCTTTGGCAAATTGATTTTTTAGCGGTTGTGGTTGAATCAAATTTTGATGATAACTAGTTCATACGCTGGTATGCCATGGTGATTAAGGTGGGTTGCAGTTATAAGCACTAAGGTATGAACTCCCCTCTTGTACTCCTATACCTTGCTCCCCTCCCTCTATAATGAGAATGGATGATGATGTTGTTTGGGTTTCTTACTGGGGTTAATAATGGAAACCCTCTGTGCATGCATAGTTGGTGTTGAGCTATTTGGCTTCGGCAACTCACATAGATGGCAGTGAAGATGTGTTACCTTGATGGATTTGGGTGGGAAATGGGATGGTAGCGCTGGTGGCCGCAGTGGTGGTCGTGGTGCTCTCCTGTGTTCTTACCAGTTCGAAGCGGTCACTGATGTGGTTCTTGCTCACCTTGGCCTTCCTCTTCCCTTTTCTTATTCTCCTTCTTCACCACTCCCTTTTCTGAGGGCTTGATTTGGGCTTCTTGCTCTTGGTGGACAGTGGGATGGGGAGGGCAGTGGGCTTTACTTCAATGGTTCTTATCTCCTAATTGCCTGGCTTCAGTTGTGTTCTTGGACTTGCTCGTCTTTTGGCTAGCTGTGAAGGGCTGCATGTGTTTATGTGAAGAAATATGCATGCTGGGGGGTGCCTTCGGCTGGTTAACTTATGCCTGTGTGGGCTGGCTTATCCCTTCCCTTGCTCTATGTCGGTTTGGTTATGGCGGTTGCAAGATTTTTTTTTCTTGGGGAATGCTTATCCTCAGCACTATGCATCACTTTTCTTTTTACCCCTTCCTATTTACTCTAATTCTAGCACTCTCTTATGAAGGCTGCCCTTTACTGTGATCTAAATGAGCTACTATTGATGGGTTTGGCAACGTGGCTATTACTGTAGCTTTCTGGCTAATCGGAATGATTTACTGTGGTTGTGGGATTCGGATGCCCGATGATGCTTTGGCTGAGGGTTGGGTTTAATGAAATGTGAAATGTGGGCTTGAGGGATTATACTGCGTTTGCGGTAATGAAAAAGGTGGGTGTTGGATTTTACTGATGCTGGATGAGGATACCCCTAGAAGTGAATGTTGCCTATTGACTCTGGTCGATTTGGATACCTTGATTACTAAAGGAGCCGACTAACTCAGGTTGGTCAGGGTGCCTTGGTGATCGGGGGACCGGTTGACCTAGGTTGATATGGAAATCCTATTATACTTCGGGAAATTCTGACGGCAACCTCTCTCCCTTCTAACTAGCTATTACCGCACTCTTTTTGTTTGGCTAACTGTTTTCTAAGCGTTTTGGTTGCATGAGACGGAGAGGCGAAGGATGATGGAATGAGATGACGAGAAGAGATTCAATGAGATGAATGCAGCAACATGGATTTTACTTAAAATTTCTTTTGTAATTAATATTGTAATTGTTTTGTAAAATTAATCTTGTATCCATTCTTGTGTTGTAAAGTAATTTTTGTAACGAAACTTTGGTTTGTAATGTTTTAATTCTAATTTGTAAACGGACTGTTATAAAACTGTGATGTGAATAAATGATGTTCGCTTAATTTGCCAAGCTCATTGCGTTAATTATGCACTTAAATATTAATTGAGATTATGCTTGAGATTAGTTTAATGAAATTTTTACTTAAGCTAATTACCGATTATTGTTGATTAGCTTAGTTTTAATTATGCGGGTTCTCACACCAGCACAAACAAATTTGCCTAAAATACCATCCGTTTCCACCTCAAGATCAACCCACCCCGCAATCCCCCCGGCAATTGCAATTCACTATATGGCCTCTCAAAAAAGTTACTCTGACGCCCGTGTCTTGACTACAGATGCAGAAATTTGCCTCAAAAAAGTATTAATTTATAAAGCAGTCTAATTAATTTTCGTATTTCTTAGCGCTTCATAATTCTCCGACGATCAGTGGTCATGCAGATAGTTTTTTTTACTGATAAAGGATTTTACCCTGCCTTTATTGAAAGCCAGTAAAGGAGTCTTACAGAGTTCAACAAGGAAAGAAAAGGCTGGGAAACCAGCCACCCATACAGACCAGCAGCTACAACCACATCTCTCCACAGCCATAGCACAAACTAACCAATTACAACCAGCCAACAAAAGATATAATCAAAAGGACATTTTTTTTCAACTACCAGGCTAAACGTTACGCTCAGTTGGCAAGAGTGGCCATCGAGCCCTCTTCCCGCCCACGTTCGACTCCGTTCGGCGCGCGTGTTTACTCCTTTAAGGCAGCCAGCGATCCTGGCCTAAAAAAAAACTACCAGGCTAAACAAATCACCCTCCGTCCAGCGTGTGTCCCTCAGCATTGTCAGCATCAGTCAACAGCCAGTCCCTAATCTTCGTCTTTTTTTTTGACACTGGATCCCTAATCTTCGTCTTGATCACCTCCACCTTGCAGCGTTCCTCCTTGAGCATGATACACCACAAATAAACCAACATTTTGTGTAACACATTATCAAGATTAGAAAGGGATTTTTTTTCTCAATCGACATCTTATTCCTCACGCGCCAAATAGACCAGGATAACGCAGCAAAGCAAAATAATGGTGTCGCCGAAGTAAACTTAATGCGATCGGTTGCCATCTGGGTGCTTCACCAACCTTCCTTCTCTTCTTTGTCGAGGATTCTCGCGGAAATCTTTTGTTAATTCCCTTGAACGCCTCACACTCTAATAAGCCCAGAATCCTCGAATCGATCTTATTTATAGTTTTTCTCCAATCGCTCAAGAAGTCTGAGTATAAACTTGTCCACAAATTCATTAATCTATATATGAAAAGATCCTCAGCAATGTGCCATTTTATAGATGAAGATTTGATGTGGTGAATGGTGATCCATAAAGCTGGGACCCTCTTCCACGAACTCTGCTATGGTAATCAGAAAAGTGTGCTCGGTGGAATATGGAAAAATTTACGGTAAGGATACCACTAGGATTTGTTGCCTGGAGTTATCAAGTCGGCGCATTTAGTCTATCGGTACGATTCTCTCTTGGATAATGCTTTGACTCGTACGTACGTTAGGATCGGACGCCAACGCAATTCGGATTTCTACTCAACCTGATTTCCTTTCTCTACGTGGGTGGGGTCCACTTAGCAATACGAGAACTCAATGTTGCACCAGGAGAACAAGCAATACATGTTCATTTATTAGTCGACAACGTGTAGGCTAATACATGCATGTACTTCTTTTGATTTTAGTTAGTGTAAACGAGATGACAATTTATAGATCGAACAAATAAATTATTTTTTCTAGATGCTTTGTTTTTTGATTTGTGATGTTGCAACCGTTGTCCGGAGATGTTGCAACCATTGTCCGGGGATGTTGCAACCGTTGTCTGAGGATGTTGCAACCGTTCCGTTGTCCTAGGATGTTGCAACCGTTGTCCAGGGATGTTGCATCTGTAGGAAAAAAATGTTGCATATGTAGAAAAAAAATGTTGCATATTGTTTACAGCGATGTTGCAATTTTTTTCAACTCGTTTTTTTCCTGATGCTTTGTTTTGATTTGTGATGTTGCAACCGTTGTTCGGAGATATTGCAACCGTTGTCCTGGGATGTTGCAACCGTTGTTCGAGTATGTTGCAACTATTTTCCTATGATGTTGCAACCGTTGTCCGAAGATGTTGCAACCATTGTCTAATGATGTTGCAACCGTTATCTAGACATGTTGTATTTTTGGACCGTACAGTGGGACCTATTCCTATAGGTCACGCCATCTTCTAATTAATCAAGTAACTGAGAGGTGTAGGGCCACTATTGAGGACATCAATTAACCAGATGGGAGTCAATGGTTTTGATCAAGCTTTGTTACTTTAATCCAACGGTGGCCGAACTGTACGATGAAAATCTCAGTGTCGGACGTACGAGCCGTAGCAGTGTCCAACAAAAAAAAAATTGCGACAGTCGAAAAAGGTAATGATCCCACACATACGTCCGATAGGAAGCAAACGCTCGGACGCCTCATCACTCGGGGTTGCTAGTATCACCCATATAAATAGAAGAGCATGCAACATGATTGCTAGCTCTCGTACTAAGACATAAGCAAACTAATTAGCGTACGAAATAAATGGCATCGATGCTCATTAATCTTTTTTAGACCGTACGGGTGGGACGCTCCACCCGTACGTCCGACTACTAATAGCGCCTTTTGATTTGTGATATTGCAACCATTGTCCTATTATTATCTACGACGTACGTACGTATGTGTCCTTTCTATTCCAACGTAACTATACATACGTGTGTGTATATACCAAGAGTGCAAGTATGCAACTAATGATCAAGAATTAACCCTGTTAATTAATAGAGCGCTTGTGCTTAAAATCCAAAATTTTTGACTGGATTCGGGGCGTACAGGTGGAATCCTCCACCCGTACGTCCGCTTCCTAGTGGTGTCCTTCTCTCTTAGGGTTTATTTGGATACATTATGATCTGACTCAATTCTCTCAGATTGACTCAGAATTTAAACTAAAATCTCTTTCAATCTGAAGGGATTGATCCTCTCTATCCAAACAAGCCCTTAGGGTACGAGAGCTCCCGAGTTCAATTCTCGTAATGTCCCTTCTTTTTTTCTTATTTTATTTTTCTTTTTTGGCCTTTTTTGTTTTGGCCGGTGCTGGTAGTCAAATCAAGAGAATTACCGGAGAAAGGTGGGTGCAAACCAAGTCCGAGCTTATCTGCAAATTCTAAATAAACTTTAGTGTGCAATTTCACCTTCTAATCTAGATTAATTGGCATCAGCAATGAAATCACGTAGAAGCAAAAAATACGAAGGGGTGAAGGTTACATCACAACTCACAAGCAGTACATATTGTAGTTTCGAAGAGACTCTTCAAGATTAATTTCTGAGCTGGAGTTGCAGCACGCCATCACAGCGGCTACCAATTAATCAAGGCGCTTCTTACAATTCCCAGGATGCATATACTGTCTCGGCCTCTCCCTCTCTCTCTCTCTCTCTCTAATCGACGGCGGCGTTGATGGCGAGGACGTTGCTGGATAGCTGTGCGAGAATCTTGTCGTCGTCGGCCATTAGCGGCTTGAGCCCGTCGCGGTCCAGGAACCCGTTCTCGCAGGTGTCCACGTCGGTGAGCGCCGAGTCCAGCATGGTGCTGGCCGTCCCCTTGTCCCCGCGCTTCAGCGCGTCCTCCGCCGTGTCAAAGTTGGTGTTCATGTCGTCGTACAGCTCGAGGCAGTCGTTGATGGCGGCCTTGGACAGTTTGTCCGTGCCGGGATCCGTCATCTTGTCCACCGCCGCGTTCTTCGCCTCCACGATCTTGGCGCGGACGGCGTTCATCGCCAGCTTCAGCACGCCGACGCCGTCCAGCTGCGCCGGCGGCGCCTCGGGGAGCTTGGCGATCGACGACTCGCACAGGTCAGGGTAGTCCGTCTTGGTGCACAGGGTCTTGATCACCGGGCTCAGCACGCCCAGCACCGGCCTCGTGATCATGTCCGAGATCGACTGCACGGTGACCGCCGGCTTCTTCGGCGCGGCCTCGCCGTCTGGTTTGTCCTCCTTGGCCTTGCTGCCGACTTTCTTGGACAGCACGGATTCGTTGCCAGTGGTCTCCGCGGCGCTAGGGGCGGCGGCGTCGTCCTTGGAGGCGTGGCTCTTGCTTTTGGATTTCTTCTCGGCGCCGTCGTCGTCCTCGGAGGCTTGGCTCTTGCTTTTGGATTTCTTCTCGGCGTCGTCATCGTCCTCAGAGGCGTCGTTATTTCTCTTGGATTTCTTCTCGGCGTCGGCGTCGTCTTCAGAGGCGTGGCTCTTGTTTTCAGATTTCTTCTCGTCGTGGTCGTCCTCTGAGGCGTCGCTCTTACTTTTGGATTTCTTCTCGGCGCCACCAGGGCCGGCGGCATCGTCCTCGGAGGCACGCTTCTTGCTTTCGGATTTCTTCTCCGCGGCACTGGGTGCGGCGTCGTCGTCGTCCTCGGAGCTCTTGTGCCTCTTGCTTTCGGACTTCTTCTCTGGGGCACTGGGGGCCTCAGCGGCATCCTCGGAGCCGTGCTTCTCGCTTTCGGACTTCTTCTCGTGGCGCGGGACGCATAAAGCCGACGCGAGAGGTGCGGTGGCAGCGATGGTGAGGAGGAGGAGGAGGAGCGCGAGAGCGAGCTGCGTCCTCATTGTGATCCTTGGAGACGACATCCGGACAGGGAGGTGGTGCAATCAAAAGTTTGTAAGGGGGGTTGGAATGGAAGAGAGGAGATGTATTTGAATTCTGAAATGAATGGGCAGAGCTCCTGCCATCTGTTTCAAAAAAGTGGAGAGGTATTTGAATGGGGAGGGAGAGAAGGGGATTGGCCGCATTTGGCAGGAAATGAAAGGTCGTGTTGGTCTTTGTCATTTCCCCGGGAAAGTAGGGGACAATGATAGCCGGTAATACGTACAAACCCCCTTCTGTAAAATTATGCGCCTGCCGTGAAGACAGGAGCTGAAAGAGGAGAAGAAATGAAAACTCACCTTGTCACGAGACTAAGAATTTACCTCATTTTGCTTTGCTAAAGAAAGGAATTACTTCCTTTTACCACAGAGTTCTCCCATTGACATGTGGGTCCAGGCCCCACCTGTCACTGAGAGAGCAAGTGGCAGAAAACCAGATGGGGCCACAGCAAAATTGTACTCCTTCGTTCTTTTTTACTTGACGTTGTTGACTTTTTACGGTCTCCAAGATGCGACTTTGACCATACGGATTATAGCTTTACGTTATGATATAATTAATAAAGTTATAATATCATGAAAGTATTTTTAACGACAAATCTAATGATATAATTTTCATATAGCCTTTCTATATTGTTTTAAACTTATTGACGGAGTTTGACCGTATGATTATAGGAAGTCAAGTAAAAAATAACGGTGGGAGTACCTTTTTATAGGCCTCTTTATAATTTACTGGTGAACATTCAGGTAAAATGCATGTCTGACCCTCGTGGGTTCAGTAAAAATAAGCACATACATTCACTCAGAAAGTACGTGACACCCGCTCAAAAAAAAAATTACACGTGACAATTGTTTTTCAAAAAACTGACAAAATTTTCCATTATATGGTGTAACAGATAGTGGTTCACTGCTAGCAGCAAATTTTGACGGTGAAAGAGGCAACATGATACAGGACACAGACTACATAAACTCTAGGTCTTCCTTCTGCTGCTCTAAGACAACTGTGGCAGTGGCAAGTGCTCGTCGGTACGCCGCTGATCTTGCATTCCTGACAAGGACACGGATATCTTGACCATGCCTACCTTCATGAGTCCATTGCTGTCGCCTCATCACTGCAAGAAGCCTTGCTTCGCAGAACGCAACCGCCACAGCATCTTGCCCACTACTGTAATAAGTGAAACAAATTGCACTCAGTGGTTATTAGACGGTGTTGTGCTGACAAATATCGATGGGAAGGGAGAGGTAATGTACCTTCCATGGACGAAACCGGTAGTGACGAAGCCTATTGGCCACCTGAATGCCTTCCCTGTGGTATCATCTTTGGGCAATTGGAGGTTCCTGGTGCTAGGATCCAGCCAAGAGAAATAAGAACTAACATGAGACTGAGGGAGCTGGAGTTCCCATTTTTCTACACATTCTTCCTCTTCTTCCTCTGATCTGTTGAATACATGAACGGGATAAATTTGCTGGAACAGCATTTTTCCCCCCCTATTTACCTCCTATAAAATAATACAGTTAGTATTTTCAACAAGTGTCGGTATCCAGCATGTGGGAGTTAACAAATGCCAGAACATCGTGAAGAAACTAGATAAAGAAGCTAGGTAAGCACAATCTAGGACAGCGCAAATGTTATAAAGCATATGTTACTCAGTCATATGTGAACCAAAATCACAATGCCCACAAGATACTCTCTTGCCGTCAGCCAAACGTCAAACACAATAGAGCTTTAATATAATGAATAAAAAGGTCAAATGAGATACTAGCCTGGTTCAACAAGCTGAAAGATCTGAAGGAAATGGTGCACAAACAAACAGCTCCCTCTTCAAAAGAACCTTCCTTTGATGCTCGGATCAGAACCCTTACAAGGCATAATTCACTTACAGTCATCTTAACAGCGCCCCCAGAAACCAAATTGGGTTGGCCAATATACGTTTCCATGTCAGACAAAGAACTCAAATACTTCATATCGTATTCTTTCGCATATTGTCTCAACATTTGGATGGTTCTTGGCACAAGTAGTTGGAAGGGTGCAACAACATTTGTTGGCGATGATTTTGCATCTCCAGAGTTTAAATTTACTGGCGAACATTCAGGTAATATTGTACAAGCACGCTTTAAGTCATCTACTTCAAGACCTCTCACTAACTCATCTCCTTTACAAAAACTAGCCATGAAACAGTGCCATAGAGGTGGTACAGGAACTCTTGGAGGTCTCATGGCAGCAGGGCAGCACTCGGCTGCTTTATCAAAAGCAGCAGCCTCTTTGGCCATAAACGATGAATACGCTTTGCAGTCTGGATAATCATAAGGGAAGCATGGCATCTTGAACTGCAAAAAGGAGGGGCCAGTGTATTAGTATTGAAGATATTTCCCACAATGAGCAATGAAAGCTTAATCACAGCTGCTCAACCTTCAGTATCCTCCCCCTCCTTAAGGCAACAAATTTCACTGTATTTCAATTATATCATTTGTTTCACACTATTGAATGAATAACATATGACAATGCTTACATACTACTACGCCAGGAAGCTAATTCAGCAAAAGCAGTAACATTTGAAATAATATAAGGTTTGATCGTTAGCTCGTCCTCCTTGTATTACACATACAATACCTGTGATGCAATCCACCGTCTCTCTCTTAAGCCAATAGCATGTGCACCATGAGATACTAGAAAGAGCCAAAAAGGCTTTACCCAACTCAAAGGTAGAATAACAGACCACCTGTACATGCATTGAACATGAAACAGTAAGAAAGCTTCGCATTATGAGGATGACATGATGATAGAATATAAATAGCACAGCCCTATTAATTTAGGAATTTTAGCACACCAACTCATTAAACAAAACATTGCTAGTCACACATTATATAGGAACGCAAGAGAAACAAGATAGGCCATTTTCAGTCAGACTCAACAATCAATCCAGCAAAAGTCGTGATAATTGATAATGAATTATGTTTCTTCTAAGAAGCAAAAGCTAAAATAACTTAAATTTGATATGGGCATTGTTAATGTATATATCCTTGCAATATAGAGTTACTAGCTTGTATATGGTAGGCCCATGTAGCCCATGTATGGGTGTGTATATAACCCTTGATAATCAATAGAGAATGCAAGGTGTCATTCATAATCTAACATGATATCAGAGCCTAGGGTTAAGGTTAGGGACTAAACCTTGTCCGGCCGCCGCCATCCTTGCCGTCACCGGCGAGCCTCCGGTGAGCCATCATCGGCATGCTACTTTTCTTTCTCTCCCTCTCCCATGGTTCACTTCTCTTCCTGGTTTCCCGTCGCCACCGGCTAGATTCGGCTGGATCCGTTGCCGATTGGTCGTCTCCCGACCGGATCCGCCGCCGATTGACTGCCTTCCGCCCGAATCCGTCATCGTCATTGTCGCCTGGGCTCAGATCCGTCGTCACCGTCATCGCCTGGCTCTGCTTCGTCGCCTGGAGCTCATCATCGCCTCCTCGTCGTCGCCTGACTTTGCTTCGTCACCGAGCGCGTCGCCTGGCTCTGCTTCGTCGCCCGGAGCTCGTCGTCGCCTCTGCCTCGGCCACCGTCACCTCTGCTTCGGCTTGCCCTGCTCTACTTCAGCCAACGACAGCCTGCTTAGCCTCAGCCGCCGCCGCCTTGTGCTCTGCTTTGGTCTTCTGCTAAAGACTGCTCTCGGCTGCAACTGTTGTCTCTATCGACAAAAGCATTCATGGCGTCGTTTGACCCGTTCCTTGGTGGTGGTGCTCTCTTAGCCTCCGACATCAAGCTTAACGGCTAGAACTATTGAGATTGGGCCTCCTCAGTTTGCATGCTACTTCGATCGATTAGACTTGCTTTACATCTCATCGAGGATCGCTCGCCACTTCATGAGATTGATCCTGTAGGAGCTCGTGTTTGGCAGGTTGCATATGATCGCGTGATGGGTGTACTATGCATGAGTGCAGAGGTCCCGATTCGAGAATCATTCATCGATATGTCCTCTGCCAAAGAGATGTGGGAGTACTTGCAGCAGTGATATCAGTAGACCAGTAAAGCACTTTGTTTCTCGCTTGAGCAGCATCTCATTGACCTACAGCAGCAGGACATATCCATAGAGGAGTACTACAATGCCTTCACAAGCATATCCAATCAATTGGCATTTATGACTCCTGGGCCTTGTGTTGGGTGTGGAGAGTGTTCTGCTAGGAAGCGCTATGAGCAACAACATATCATGTTTGCTTTTGTGATGCGTCTTCAGTCTGATTTTGAGTCTGCTAGTTCTTTACTACTTGGTCGGGCACCTCTTCCCACCATGACGGAGGCATTTGCTACACTGCTCGCTGAGGAGACTCGACTTCGCTCACTGGTCGGTTCTTCTGCTAGTCTCACTCACACTGTATTGGCAGCTCTCATCAGCATGGTCCAGTCGTTGCTCCACCTCCAACAGCTACAGCTTCCTCTAGTGAGATTGTCTGCCCTCACTACTTGAGGACTGGACACAATATTGATCATTGTTTCAGACTCCATCCCGAGTTATTGGCTGCCTATCGAGCCAAGTGTGTTGCTACGAGAGCTCGTCGTACTTTTGGTCCTCGTTCTACCAGTGCTCACACAACTACTGCTGCAGTTATCTCCACTACCAATACTTCAGGATCAATTTCATATCAGCCGTTGTTGGGATCTCCTAGTGGGTCCGCTACATCACAGTCAGGTAATTGGGTTTTGGATTTAGGCGCCTCTTTCCATATGACATCTGATGGTACCCAGCCGGTGGCATGTAAGCCTGTCACAGAGGGTGTTTGTGTTCGGACAACTGATGGCACATCCTGTCTGGTTACTCATCAGGGCACTCTCTCTATTCCTTAGTTTATTGTTCCTAATGTCTCTCTTGTTCCTTAGTTATCTATTAATCTCATGTATGTTGGTCAGCTTACCGATATGGACTACTTTGTTGGTTTTGATGATTCTTCATGTTTTGTGCAGGATTGTCAGACCAAGGCTCTCGTTAGTACTGGCCATCGTCATAGAGGACCTCAGGGCCTCTATGTGTTGGATCATCTGAGTCTTCCTTCATCATCCTCTTCCATTCCAGCTGGATCTGCTGCCGTATCTACTTCTACTGCCTCCTTTGCTACCTTCTATCAGTGACACCATCGTTTGGGTCATTTCTGTGGCTCGTGTCTATCTACTTTAGTAGGTCAAGGTGTCCTTAGCAGGGTCTCTGTAGACACCAATATGCACTGTACAGGTTGTAAGCTTGGCAAGCAGCTACAACTCCCATATACTTCTAGTACTTCTAGGTCAAGTCGTCCTTTTGATCTTATTCATTCTGATGTTTGGGGACCAGCTCTTTTTGCTTCTAAGAGTGGTCATCATTACTATGTCATTTTCATTGATGATCATTCTCATTATACATGGATCTATTTCATGAGGCATCGCTCTTAGCTATTGTCTATTTAGCAGTCCTTTGCTCGCATGGTTCATACTCAGTTCTCCACTACTATTCGTGTTTTCCGTTCTGACTCAGGGAGGAGTACATCTCCACAGCTATTCGTCAGTTTCTTGATTCTGATGGTACCCTTCCCCAGCTCTCTTGCCCTGGTGCTCATGCTCAGAACTAGGGGTGCAAATGGAACGGATAGTTCCCGACCGACCGAATGAATGTGGCCAAAATTCGGATTTTTTTCCCGGATATCCGGATGTTTTTTTGGATCCGGATCCGGGTATTTTTCACCGGATATAGATTCGGATTCGGATAGTTAGGTATCCGGTTTTTTCGGAACTATCCGGAAATAAAATCGGATATAACCAGCAACTATCCGAAATACTATCCGAAAATTCACGCATCGACGCGGCGGACATCTCCCGCCCCACGCTGCGATCCGCCGCTCCAAAACCAAAATCCCAAATCGGCTCGGCTCAGTCTCCCTCTCATAGTTTGAAGGCACCCGCCACGCCCTCTCCATCTCCTTCCTGATCCGTCTGGCTACAAACCCTAACCCGGCTAGATCTCCACCTCTCCTCCCGCGCCCGGCGAGGCCATTCGGATATCCCGATGGCGTTGGCCGCATCCTCTCGCTTGCATGATCGCTTGCCGCGCCGCTTGGCGGCGGCCGCCGAACGCTAGCGCGAAGGCCTCCACCGCCGTCGCCGCCGGGCCCCGGTCATCACTTCGACGCGACCCGCGATCTTGCGACAACCGCATCGGCCGAGGCCGTGAAAAACAGCTCGGCGGCTCGAGCACTCGGACCCGCTTCTCCGCTACGCCCACCTCATGCTCGCCGCGCCGACCACACGGCCATCTCGCCGCGGAGACCCGTGTGACAACGCCGCTTAACGACCCACGCGTCGCCACGAAGTCTCGCTCGCCGCCCGCTCGGCCACCGTCGGCGTGTGGATCGACGCCGGGAGCAGTACGAGACGGAGGAGGCCTCGGTCGCGCATTTCGTCGAGCACATCTTTGTTCAAGGGCCAGGAAGCGCAAAGATCCTCGCGAACTCGAGCAGAGATCGAGGACATCGGCGGCCACCTCAGCGCCTACGTCGCCGCGGGAGCGAGCGACATACTATGCCAAGGTGCTCGACAAGGACGTGCCTCGTTATTTGGAGGTTCTCGCCGACATTATGCGAACTCTACTCTCGACCAAGCCCGCGATCGAGCGTGAGCGTGATGTGATCCTCCGAGAGATGGAGGAGGTCGGGCCTCGATGCATAGATATTTGCTTGCTTTAAGCACTCCTTCCCCGTTGCGATAATTACCTGTTTAGGTAATTGGTTGGACATTTTATTGGGCTGCCTTATCTTAGATGCATTATGTATTATCTAGTGTATGATGAATAGCTCTTTCTTGTTGATTGCTATGTTTTTAACTAATCCACAAAGTTGATCGAAAAAAAAAACAATATACATAGTCCCGATTTCTTTTCTTCTTCTTAATCTAGGCATTGTTATGAAGCGGTATTTGTATCAACACATTTGGCGGATCTGCACTTACAAGCGTAGGAAAATTAACATGTGCCATCAAACTGTTTAGAATCAAATTGGAGAAGGGTTTGGGGAAAGAAAAAAAAAGAAATGAATAATGATCTGGAGGTGGACTAAAATGGACTACTTCTTTTTTGTAATTTGGGGTTGTGATCATCTTGTCTCAAATCCAAATTCCAATGCTTCAAGAGAAGTAAAGGAGATGCTCTTTATGAATCTGAAAGGAAAATCAGTCTTATTGTTTGACATTGTTTACTCCACATTTTTATTCTCAAGCGATCATGCGGTTCCTTATTTGATCATATACAAGATCCTTCTCTATTGATAAAGTAGAGTGCTTGTCTTCCAAGATCAAAGCAATGCTAGATGTATTGAATTTGTCAAGCATTATATATAGATCAGTGTGGTATCTTGCAGATCTTTATGTAGATGGTTTGCAAACTTGTTGATTAGAAAAGTAGAAAACAAGAACTACCAAACATTCTAATTTTCGTTCAAGCCGATTAAGTGCCAGGGAGCTCAATATGCTGAAGCGGAAAGCAAAGAGTAACATAAACGATCATACAAAAGTCAGACGAGGATGATGAGGTTGTGCTAAAAATTGTGCATCGTCCAATGGAACTTCTTCTGACCAAGTTGGTGCACATAATGTATGATCAAGCAATCGTACTGTTTCGTTTCCAAGATCTTACAAATCTCCTATAATTGTTTGCTTATATTGGAGTTACTTTCATGAGATGGTTAACTTTTTAGTTATATTGGATTCCTGAAATAATTTGAATCCTCAGTGAAGCTGTTTCATGTTCAACTTTTCAATATTTCGAAGCCTAATTGGTGTAGAAGCTGCAAAACTTTCATGTTTCACATCATTCAATTGTTAGCACAGACTAGCATGTCTACAAATGTGGCGGTGCAAGTGGCCAAGTGCTTGCTTGCTTGGGGTGTGTGCTTCCACACGCTATGAGTTTGTTGACTTATTCTTCTTGTTGTTTCATTTGTTAGTTCACATATTATTTGTGCTAGAGCATTCTCTGTTGGGGTGGCTTTGTCTTCGATCTGTGATGATTTAATCATTTCCTTTCCCTTATTTCAGATGCATTTGATGCGATTTGAGATGAAGACTATATGGAGTACAGTGAGAATGGGAGATGGCCTTTCCAACAATTTGTGGATCAACTTATTCATGATATGTTTGACCCTAGTAAGTTCATTATCCAACTCCCAAATTTGTCTCCTTTTGTCTTGCTTATACAACCTTTTAACTGGGTGTTGCATTGTAGTTTGGGAAGTTCGTCATGGCACCATTATGGCTTTGAGGGAAATTTTGACACATCAAGGTGCTTGTGTTGGAGTATATTTCACGATCTTAGCTCGCCTTTTGTCGATCTGGATGATAAAACCAATTTGGACTCCTGAAAAGGCCACATGGTATTGATCTCAACGAAGACCGTGATCGGTGGTGTTTGTTCTCGGCTTGTGGAGCTTCTCTGTATGTGACAATGTTTGCATCACAATTTTTCATTATTTGATTTAGTATGATTTTATTATTTATGCTCATTTCTATTCTTTGTATCTTGTTTCCACATGAAGTCATCCATCACTGCGGTTCTCATACCTGCCATTTAACTGTTGGAAATATTGTCACTGGAGATGACATGCAAACTCAGGTATGACATTCGTTTTTGTATCTTTCTATAGGTTTGACACATTCTGCATCAATCATTTAATTTATCTTTTGTTCTGCAGTGCATCATTGATCATCAAGCTCTTACCTGCCTCCTAAGTCTGTTGACACAAAATCACAAGAAAAGCCTAGTAAAGTTGGCATTTACAATGTTGGCACCGGAAGAGGTTTGAAAATGCGAGCTTTCTTTTTTTCTTTTTATTTATTTGCAGTTAATTCTTTGCTCATATAAGGACGAAGTACAACTCTTAATTAAATGTTGTAAAGTTTACATGAAAATTTGATAGTGAATGATAGGACTTGCAAAGAGTTACTCTTGAAGAACTATTCTTTAATGAATGTACATGAAAAATTCGCATCAAGGTTATATAATTTTGTGTACCAAACTGGAAGAATAATTGAAGTTCTCTTATAAAATTATCTCCGAATTCATCTCATGTGTTCCATCTTTGTCGATGTTGCGCCAATTTATTTTGATATATGCATGATAACTTGCTTAACTAGCTAACCACCATTTGTTATCGTGTGATGCATTTAAATTTTCTTATTAAACTACTAATCTAGTTGTATTTTGGACATGTAGTATGGTTGATTGATCTTTATTTGTGCGACATATATGGTTTCTGTTTTCGCGTAATATCCGAATAAGTATTCGTGACCGAGACAACCCGTATTCGGTTCGGCATGTATTCGCTCTGTATTCGTGACCGAGACTATCCGCATTCGTATTCGTATCCGACACTGTCCGTGTCCGATTCCGAATCCGAGAAAAAATATGAAAAAAGGTACGAGATGAACGATATCCGTCCGTATCCGCTCCGTTTGCACCCCTACTCAGAACGGTGTAACTGAGCACAAGCACCGTCACATCAGAGACTGCTCGTACCCTCTCTGTTATTTCCTTTGTTCCTTCCCATTTCTAGGCCGAGGCCATGTCCACTGCTGTATATCTCATCAACCTTCAGCCTTCCTCTCGTCTTGAGGGGAAGTGTCCTGGAGAGGTCTTGTTTGGTTTGCCCCCTGGTTATGATCATCTCCGTGGTTTTTGTTGCACGTTGCACCTACTATGTTCTTCCACCACGTGAGCGCACTAAGCTGATTTCTCAGTCAGTTGAGTGTCTTCCCTGGATACAGTCTTGTGCATAAAGGATATCAGTGCTATGATCCCTTTGCTCATCGTATTCGCATCTCTCGTGATATCACATTTGTCGAGGATCGACACTTCTTCCACTCTACCACCACTTCATCATCCTCTCTCACAGAGCCTCTCTTTTTTCTATCTTCCTCATATTCCTTCTCCAACTACAAAGTCACCTTCTCCACCTTTTGCACCTTCCACCTTGTCACCAGTGTCCATTGTTCCTCCATATCCTCTCCATTATAGTCGTCGCTCCCACCATTGATCACATTACTTACATTCCTACTCCTTCGACACTGTCAAGACCATCGAGGTTCTGGCGATGATCCCTGACTAGTTGCACCGAGGTATGTTTTACATGATCGTACTACCATTCCTGCTCCTGACCGATATGGTTTTCCTACTGTTGGAGCTGTTCAGGAGCCTTGTACTTATCAAGAGGCAGCCGCTATCCTTGAGTGGCAGTCAGCTATGTCTGAGGAGCTTGCAGCGTTAGAGCGCATTGGGACCTAGGAGCTTATTCCCTTACCTTCTCAGGCTGTACCTATCACTTGCAAGTGGGTTTATAAGGTCAAGACTAAGTATGATGGTTCAGTAGAGCGCTATAAGGCTCATCTGGTTGCTCGTGGCTTTCAGCAGAACCAAGTTCGTGATTATGATAGACATTTGCTCCCGTGGCTCGTATGACTATTGTTCGGACCTTGATTGCAGTTGTTGTGATTCGTTCCTGGACTATCTCACAGATGGATGTTAAGAAGGCTTTCCTTCATGGTAATATTCACGAGGAGGTATACATGCAGCCACCTCCTGGTGTGGAGGCTCCACCAGGGTATGTCTGTCGACTTCATGGTGCACTTTATGGTCTCAAGCAGGCCCATCGTTCTTGGTTTGAGCTGTTCAGTTCTGTGATTTGTGTTGCTGGTTTCAGTCCTAGTAACAATGATCCTTCTTTGTTCATTCACACGTCTGAGCGTGGACGCCCTCTTCTCTTGCTATGTGTGGATGACATGCTTATTACAGAGGATGACATGGAGTATATTGCTTTTGTGAAAGAGAAACTTAGTGAGCAGTTTATGATGTTTGATTTGGGGCCACTCAGCTATTTACTGGGGATTAAGGTCACCTTCATAAGTCAAATGAATGCGCTTTAGATAAGCAAAAGAGCAACAAAAAAAGCAAGCATTCTACAGAAATGTTACTTTATCTCGAAACTAAAAGGCTGCAAGTTACAGCATTACAGAAGAAAAATAGATGAAGCACCTGTTTCTCACATGCAAATCTTATTGCATTAAGCCCCTCATCAAGAGCAGCAGGATGGATCCATATCCATAATTGGCGTCTGAAGCTTCCTTCATAAAATCTGTGAGAATTGGTCAGATCTCCTTTGGGCTCCAATTTGCCATTCTCCTTTGAGAATGGGCGCCACATATATGTCACTGGTCCAACAATTTGAGAATGAGGACTGCCAACACGCCAAAGCTGGAAAGAGCAATTAAGTCGCAGTTGTTATTCCAAATACTCTTCTAGCTATGCTGCATGTGGTAAATATGTAAATACCATAGCATTCTCACAGCAAGCACCTCGCATAACTTGATCTTGTAGATGCTTCAAACCAGGTGTTTCATCTGCAGGAGATGGGCACAGAACCATTCTGAGAGTGGATAACAGGGAGTCCTGCAAAAGTTAGCCAACACCCAAATTAGACTGTTGAATTATTACAAGATGACAATCACTCACAAATAAAACCATAGGATAGAAAAGAATACAAGCCAGCAAAGGAAAAAGTAAAGAACTTCTACCTCTGGACCATCTAGTTGAATTGGAATGAAGTAGCTAGCATCATGGACAACTGTACCATTTTTCAGCCACTTGAGAACAGCCCTTGAACCCCTTCCTCTGCACGACAGAATGTTTACAACATTAGTTATTTGAATTCACATATACTATCAATCATAGTGTAAAGGTTTTGAATTTAATGTAGATAAATTTCTACGGTCTATATCACATTATACTCCTCAGAAAGATGAAACCAGTTACTAAGGATTTCCTCCTCTTATATGACAAATGCGGCATAAAAAAAGTACTAGATTAATCATTTCATAACTTCTTTGCATTTCAAGTTAGTCTAGCTTTCTCAACTAGAACTGCCTATTTGTAAGCAACTAAACAGTGAAGCCAATGTTAACTTATGAAACATCAAAATGAAAAGAAATTCACACAAGAATCCATACTTGGAAGCTAGCTGCAGCAGAATTATAAGAATTTCTTTCAGCGTGAATTAACACTTCCAGTTTAGCAACTGATAACAACTCGGTGAACTGCTTTTGAGCTTGTGATGCACTGCAATCTCACAATCAGCACCAAGACAGGAACCCAAGAGTCGTAAAGATCAAACAACAGAACAGATTAGCACTAAGAACTCAGTAAAGCTATCTCATTCCCCTCTCCACAGGTCAAGCAGATCAGATTATAACTCTATAAGCGCCATTACAATCCCACGAACGAACTAAGTCAATCATGTCACATGAACAAAAGAACTCATAAGAATCTGTAATGAAAGATGAAGGGAACTCCATCGTTGCTGACCTCCCCTGGACACCGATGGGCAGGACGAAGCCCCACCGCCTCGCCATGGAGAACCTCTTCGCGTGCCACAGGTGCGTGCGCAGCCGCCGCGCGCCGTCGCCGGCAACCAAGAACCCCTCCGCAGGATTTCCAGCGAGCTCCCGCCTCCGCCTCACTCTCCTAGATTTCTTCGTAGCCTCCCTACCCTCCTCCGGCCCCTCACCCGCCTCGGCATCTCTGCTTCGCCGGTGGCGCTTGGAGGGGAGGTGCCCCGTGGTGCGGCGGCGGGATGAGCGGGGCTGCTGGAAGCGAGCGTCGAGGCGGGCAGATATGGCCGCATGGAGAGAACGGAGCTCGCCGGAGCGGGCGGCCGCAAAGCGCCGCACCTCGAGCTGCCGCGGCGGCAGGAGCACGCCGGCCATTGGGAGGGAGGGTATAGTGGGACTTTTTTGCGATTAACCCCCTGTCTCTGCCGTTCTTCTTTTTTTAACTCCCCCACGTTTCACATGTCATGAAGCCGCATGTCATATCTATCGCATGGAAGGAAGCGCATCCTACTTGCCACGACAGAGAGGTACAGTAGCCTTCCCATCCGTTGGATCTAAGGAGCAATGGACGTGATCAAACCGCTACAGTAAATTGCTGCGTGACTACGGTGCCGTTTGTTTCGGAGTTTTTACGGCGTAATCGGATTACATGTCAATGCATTGTGTTATTGTCTGTTTGGTTCGTCTGCTCTGTAATCCAAACCCATCAAATCAAATTCCAGCCCAATACACCTCTTAATACCGCCCGGATTGGATGCTGTCCGATTCCATTACGCCGGCCTCCCCTCCCAGGTCGCAAGCAGGGGACACTATTTCGTTTTGGAAAAAAATTTGGAGGGGACGAAATCACTGAAATTTCGGTTCAAAATTTCGGCGGGTTTTCAAACTAGACAAATTTGACCAAATTTTGTCTAAATTCAAATGGTGCCAAATTTCGGATGTAATTTGTATAAATTCAAATATTTCTGAATTTTTTGAACGAATCATAAAAATTCAGAGGTGGCACCCTCAACCAAACACAGTAATGGTATTTAATACCATTCTTCAGTGGAACCAAACAAATTAAATAATGAGCCATTCCACTTTCAAAACTCCTGTAATCCAATTCCCTTTACGTTTACGTTAACAATCCTCGAACCAAACACCGTCTACGATGCATCTCATCTATTCTTTTTTATCCGACCATCCAGATCGATAAATAATTTCGTTCCGACGATTAGACTGTACTTTGCCCTAGCTTTTCTTACTCAAGTTCCAAAAAAATCCTAAAAAAGTACCTCTGCTACCCTCAATCCACCATGCTACATGCTCGACATGCACCTCCGCTACCCGATCTGTTGTATTATTAGCACGACCTGCCATCCATTATGCTTCATGCGATGTGGAGTCATGACATGGGAGAGAGAGGGGCAAATTGTCATTGTAGAAAAGTTTGGAATTGGAACCATAATTTCGGCAAAATACTCCTTTCTTTGGTTCCCTGACTTCTTCCGAAGCTAGCTCTTACTAAAGCAAACATTTGGAGAACTTTTTTTTATTATTTAACCTTTTTTTAATTTTTATTTTAAAGTTAATCTCCGGTGCACTTTATTTCCAATTATGATCCCTTTGGTCATGCCACCACCCGTGGCGTGACAAAACAATGCTGTCACGCCACGGGATAAGTCTCCAAAATAGCACTTTTGGTCACACCACTGGTCTTGGCGTGACTAAACAACACTGTCACGCCACGAGTGGTGGCGTGACAAGAGCTTGTCCCAGATACAGGCTGGCGTGATAGCGTTGTTTTGTCCGCCAGCACCCGTGGCGTGACTAAAAGGGTCAGAATTAGAAATAAAATGCGTCGGAGGTTAACTTTAAAATAAAATTAAAGAAAGGATTAATTAATAAAAAAATCACTTTTGGAGCACAAAAAGCTAGAGAATGAGCTCTGCGAAACAAGCAGGGGCAGATCTACAGTAGACTAGCAGGATGCACAGAACACCGGGTCTAAAAATCAATTTTCTTTTGATATAATCATGTATATATAGTATGGACACTCATAGCCCAACATGAGGGAACACCTCAAACCACAACCCAGCCGATTAGCCTAGCCCAACGTGACATGTATTGGAAGTGGAGACCCCGGTCATTTTCGTTCTGGATCCGCCACTGGAAACAAAACTTTAAACTTCTATTGTCTCCAAACTCTACAAATCATCCCATCCCCCTTGTCATCCTGTCCATCTGAAAACATCACCTCTCTTCTCTGTCTTCTCCCTACCTCCCAAACTTTCCCCTTCATGCTTTGATCCGGAACCCCTCCCCTATAACCTTGAAACACCTGAAAATTTCAAAGAAATTCAAATTAGTTTGAATTCAAAGTTAAATCTCAAAATCCAAATTCAAAATCAAATTCGGCCAAATTTTGTCAAACCCAAACCCTAACCCTAATCCCCGCCTTCCCCGTCCCTTCCGCTTCCCTCGCGGACACGCCCACCAGCCTGCTTTCCCTCAGTCGCGCCCGTGGCCGAAGTCCGCCTCCATCACTGTGTTGTCATTGTGGGAAGCCGCCACCACCACCGCTTTGGCCATTGCCAGACCATACCGCATGCAGCCACCCTCGCCCGCCGCCTCGCTTGCCACCTGCGCCGTCCACCTCGCCGCCCACCCTACAACCTCGCGCCCAGCGATGGCGCCACCTCGGATTACTCGATGAAGGGCCGCCGCCTCGCCTCGACCCCGCCCTCCGTCTGCCGCTGACCGGCCGCAAGACCGCCTAAACGCCCACACCCTACCCACTCACTGCGTCGACGCCCATGCCGCCGTCCTGTTCCCACTCCCGCGCCTCGCCATGGCTCTAAAGCCAGCTCGGCCTCCTCAACCCGCACCAGCCCCCTCTCCCTCCCACCTTCGTCCCCAACCCCGGCAAGAGCTCGCCGTCTCGGTTCCCCGCCCGGTAAGAAAACCCCATGCAAATCCCTCCCACCCAAAGCCAAATCCAACACCCCGGGTCCCTCCCCCACCCTCTCCGGCCCTAGATCCGCCGGATCTGTGCCGGCGCCGCCGCTCCCTCACCCCGAAACCCTAGAACCCACCCACGCCAAAAACCCGCACCAAAACCCTAGGGTCCGAGGACCTACTGGCGAGCCGCCTTATACGCTCTCCCGATCCGCGTCGCCATCTCCGTCGCGCCATCGCCTCCCGCCGCCGCCTCGGCGGCTTACCGTCTTCGTGTTTCATGGCGCTATGTGAAGGCGGTAGCCAGCGTTATACTAGCGGCCTTCGCTGTTTAGCCTTGTGGCAGCACGTGGTGGGCCGTGGGCGTTTGGCTGGGCTCGGCCCATTTCTTTTAAGGCCGCACAGTGAAGCACGTTACTGTTTAAAAACACTGTTTAGTCCAGTACAGTTTTAAAATCAGCCCATTACTGTTCACTGCACAGTAAAAATAGGTTTTTATTCCAAAAATTCCAGAATATACACATTAAATCCTAATTCCTATTCCTAAGCCAAAAATAGTGATTAATTATTGTTTATATCTAATTAATAGGTATGAACAGTAAAGTGATCATTATTCTTTGAAAACCCTAAGTTGAGTTAGTATACCCTTTTTGACCGTCTCGAACTCATAAAACCCAATCCTAACTCCGTTCAGCCATATCCAGCTCCTTTACCTCTTTAAGTTGATTTCTTTTCTCTTTTTATATTTTTGTTGTAGTTGGATCTATTTTCTGAGCTCGTTCCTTGTTGAGCCAAGAGTTTTATTGGTTTGTGTGTCTTGCGCTATGTTTCGACGCCGACGAGCCATTTCGAGACTTCGCAGACGAGGACCCGACGAAAGGTGAGACGGTTTGTGGAATTTGAGCAAGGAGGCAAGTTGCATACCTTGAACATATTGAACCTACATGTCATATAATTCATATTGCTATCTTCATTAAAATATTTTTGCCAAGTATTTCAACAAAGAAATAATACTTTGGAATGCCATGTTGAATAGATATAAACCCTTAACCCCACATATTAAACTACCCATTCTTGTAGGCCATATTCACCTTGACAAACTTGGTTCACATAAAATAATAGCAATTATTCTGTTAAGTCATACAAAACTCTGTTCTAAATACTGTTAAGGAAAGTTGGCTTTAGGCCAATAGGTTTTGGGTGTGAGTTGAGGGTTGAAACCAAAAAGTTGGACAACCCAAGATACTTGGTAAAATGGGTCATCAGTGAGATCTAGAGGTGGGCAACCGCGAGTTGGGCCATCGCCTCACTGGGTGACATGTAAGGACGAGAACCTTGTGCTAAGTAACAGACACAGTAAACCACTCAACCACATGCGTGGTCATTACTCCCTAGCTTAGTACCTTTGCTCTTCCAATTGAATATCTACAATATCAAAGGCGAGGCAGGTGGGCCTCTAAGGACACTCATTGGTTCTCATAGCAGTATGGGCCGTCAAGATCGTGGTACAAAGTCCACTATTGGCGGTGGTCTCGAGGGTCAGATGGATTAAGATCTCTAGGGTAGAGGCTAAAAAGGATAAGCAAAGTGAAAAGGCTTTGTTATCCTAACTTCGCTTGTACGCAAACATGATGCGTGTCAATGTGAGTTTGTGATATCGTGTGGGTAAAGTTGGGCAACTCTGCAGAGTGTAACCAATGTTATTCGAATACACCGTGCTTCAGGTTAATGAAGCTGTGTTCATGGGTGATTCCAACATACAAAGCATAAGTAGAATTTTACAGATGTTAATTGGTAAATTGATTGTCAGAACCCCACATGGCTATATTTATTCTTGTTTTCTTGTCTTTATTTATTGTAAAGCTTTTAAATTCAACTATTGCATTCCACATATACCTGTATTGGTAAAACTGTACCATTCCTTTGATATCCCCAGCATATAAGTAAATAGCATTCCCTATGCAATTTGTTGAGTACGGTAGTTGTACTCATTCTTGCTTAAACATCAACAGAAGAATTTTGGGAAGATCCAGGTGTGCTTTACGAGCAAGAAGAACCGGTAGACTTTGACGACTACTGGTACTAGGGTCTCTTTTACGCCCAAGCTGCCTGTGGTTCTAGCTTTCTTTTGAAGTGTATTATATTACTTTCGGACTTGGATGCCCGCTTCCGCTTTCAAACTGGCTGTTAAGCCCTATCTGCTGTAATAAAAGTCTGTCTTTTGTTGTAAACGTTTGCTTGCTTGTGAAACCACGACTTTATAACTGAACATCCTGGACAGTTGTAAAGATTCTAGCAATCCCTAGTTTTAGGGTCGTTACAAACCTCCCGCCGGCGAGCTCCTCGACGGTGAGCGGGAGATGGTCCCGCCCCTTAGCATCTTAGTGGGTTTCCTTTTGCCTTTTGTATAGTCTGGGATTGCCTCTCCTATTAGCTCTTTGCTGCCACGGATGAGGACATGTAAAATCCCCAGCGGGGATGAGGACGAGAGAAAAAAAAAATGCCCCCAAATTCCCCATTATCATTCACTAAATCATTCTATGAGTTGCCGACCGAGTTGCTTGCGTGCGTGACGAGTTATAGATTACGGGCAGACGTGGTATGAGAATTTTTTTTATTAAATAATCATTTTTTAACTTTTATTTTAAAATTAATCTCCGGCGCACTTTATTTTTAAAAATAATCCCTTTGGTCACGCCACGGAAGGTGGCGTGACCAAATAGAACTGTCACGCCAGGAGAGGTGGCGTGACCAAAGGTGCCACGCAAGCCCTCGCCCATGCGCCGCGCCAGCGTGGAGGCCTCTGTCACACCAGCTCTAATGGCATGACAGTGGTGACTTAGTTGCGGCCTCGCGGGCGCCGATTCATTTCTTCTTTCCCCCGACGCCTTTCTTCCTCTTCCTCTCGATTCGTCGCCGCCGCCACCGGATCCCACGTCGGCCTGCTCCCGGCGTAGTCCTCCTCCGCGCCGTCCTCGTCCACACCTCCGCCACGCCGGCCGCGTCCTCCTCCACGCCTCCTCCACACCGGCCGCGGCCTCCTCCACGCCGGCCGCGGCCTCCTCCACGCCGGCCGCGTCCCGCCGGCCGCAGCCTCCTCCACGCCGGCCGCGCCCTCCACGCCTCCTCGACGCCGGCCGCGTCCTCCACGCCGGCCGCGTCCACGCCGGCCGCGTCCTCCTCGACGCCGGCCGCGGCCTCCTCGACGCCGGCCGTGTCCTCCACGCCTCCTCCACGCCGGCCGCCTCCCCTGCGAACTGAAGGTTGATTCTCCCCTGTGACTAGAATGATATTCTATGGACATGGTATTCTGTTTCAAATGATGCACATAGCGAGTTAGCGACTAGCAAGTCTAGGCACTTGCAGGGTTTAATTTCCTGGTGGTCAAAGCTTGGTTTAAAACTTCAAATAATGAAATAAAAGAGGCCTGTTTAGTTCGTAATAACTTCAGCTACACTGATATGTGATGTGTGACACATTTCTTCGTTAGTCGTTTGGCTTACTTTTCCATTTGCGATTGCTATAGCCATGTGCGGGCGTTACTAGTTTAATTATCTTCTATTCCACAGACTAGCTACGGTTAGCAGCACTGCAGTGTGCACACTAAATACACTACAGTTCAGAGGTGGCCGACTCTGGTTACCAGCCAAAACGGCCACATTTAGACAGTATCACCTTTCTGTATACAAGACAAGCCTACTTCTGCTCATTGGTATTTTTTACTATACCACTAACACAAGCAGAAACGCAGATGCTCTGCGGGAAAATAAGTGCACCCCCTCCCATTTCAGTTCTAATGAACTGGATGGGTATGAAATCAAATGATTCTACTTGCAACAAGCTGTCAGTAACATGTTCCCCTGAGAAGCTGACATCTTGAAAGAAACCAGTCCAGAGAAGTGGTGAATTGCATGTTTAATGACAGGAAATTCAGTCTTACGCTTTTGTGGGTCATTTGAGGGGAAGGAAGAAAAAGGGTTCCGCATGAACAAGAGAATTATGGAAAAGGTTTCATAGGATACAACAAAAGAAACCTATCCAACCAATGTTTCTTGGGCTGGTCAGCTGGTGGATGAGTGCAAAATTTATTGAAACTAGTTGTTGCCTTAGCAACTCTCCTGTAAAACTCTTTCTTGAACTAGATCCGCATAGCTAGGATTCAAGTTTCCATTTCCATCCTGCTTACAGCCTAGATGGGGAAAATAGGCTACAATTAGTTATATCTGCTCAAACCCAGTCGAACTGGCCATCCTGATCTAGATCAGCTTGGTTACATGCTTACATAGCCATTCCAAACAAGCTGTGAGTGATATATGCCCATTACTCCATGATATTTAGTTTTATCCCTTATCCTCCCCCAACCACCACACACACACACATTTCTATAGCTTATGAGTGTTAGCATATTATCATTAACCGATACTTCTTTTTGCGATATCTACAGTAGAAAGAAACTACATCACTTTGTTTCCTGAAGAGACCAATAATGTGTGGTAAACAGGAAAACCAAAAAGGAAAAAAAAAAGATTACATTGGTTCAGCTGCCTACTTATCATCCAGTAAAGGGTAGGTCCTAAACAAAGTCTCCCTACTTATCATTCAGTAAAGGCTAGGTCCTAAACAAAGTCTCCATTAAGCTAATTCACTTTAAGTCAAGTAAAAGAAAACCCAAGGAATTTATAAGAGAAATGTTGTTTAATATAATAAAATAAAGCAATGGAAATCAAATATAGGCCAAGGCGAAAAAATATGACTTATCTCCTTTTAAGACATAAGATTTCCCGACGAGTGGTTCGTGGCACTCCGAAGCGCAGAAGCTCTGGCGTACCAGAGCGAAGTCTGGGCGTTTCGAGAATGAGCCTGGCGGTTCCAAACACGTGGTTTGGGCGGTCTCGAGAACGGGATCTCGAGCGTGCACAGGCACGTGGATCGAGTAGTGTAGGTCGCGACTCGAGGCAAGCTCGAGCGGTCCCAAACACGTGGTTTGGGCGGTCTCGAGAACGGGATCTCGAGCGTGACTGAGCACGAGAGACTCAGGTAGTGTATGTTTTGGATCTTTTTGCATCTCCTTGTTTCTTGGTGTTATTCGTCCACTGTGTATGGCCTAACACACCTGAAGTCGTTGTGAAACAACCCGTCAATTATGCACATGTTTCGTACTTGCCGTTTTTCGTTCATATGGCATGCAATACTCACTTTGCAATATTTTGTTGGATGTAGATGGTCGTGGTTGTACGTGTATTTACTGGTGGGCCCATTAGACAAACTGGAAGTTCTGTCAACTTCGGCGGCATAGAAGCTACCGTCCTTTTATTTCGTGAATCACCGGACTTGACAACTCTTGTGACTAGGATTAAGTCGACATTTGGATGGGATGACCGGGGTTGTTGTTCGGAATGCAAGGACGATATGACGCAGGGCTGGGTTCTAAGATGCACGCCTTTCTGGTGCCAATTGTGTCCGCCGATGATTGGGACATGTACAAGGAAATTGTGCTCGCATCTCAGGTCCCGGTGTTGGAGGTGGCGGTGGAAAGGACAATCGTTGAGGATTTGCCAGATAATTTGGATGTGGTGAATGGCAACACGGAGGAACAAGACCCCGCTGCCCATCATTCGCGAGCCCCCCCAATGGAAGAGCGACCTTCCGAAGAGTTCGTTAGCGTGAGTCTTACCAACCATGACCCCTCGTCGGTGGATCAGCTTGTATCTTCCCCGCAACGTGTTATTGACCCTGTGACTGATTTCAACGGTGCTGTAATGAACAACGAGCTTGAGGAGGAGTTGTTTCGTGATGGAACAACCCGTGAAGAGGAGTCTGACGAAGGATGGAGCTCGACCGAAGATGAGGCTCCGGCACCTCTTTTCTCCGCAGAGGATGGCAGGGTTCTTCGCAGTGTAATGGGTGAGGTCCCATCGGTGCATTCTTTCGATGATGTCAGTATAGTTGATAAGGCGGTTTGTGCTAATGGGTTGAGGAGTAGGGATGGCATTGCGGACCCGGAGAATGACATAATACGGAAGAACTTGTTGTTTCCAACCATGGAGGACATGAAGGTTTGGCTGCAAGAATACTCAGTGCGGCACCATCGTCCGTTCATAGTGCAACTGGCCGCAAAGATGAGCTGTGTGGCGGCAGCGGGAGAGGTCGTGCAACCTGGCCCGGCTCGGAGTGGCTCAAACGAGGCCGAGGAGGCCGGCGAGGACGAGGAGGGTGCCGCAGACGAGGCCGAGGAGGATGAGGAGGAGGCCGGCGAGGACGAAGAGGAGGGTGGCGTAGACGAGGATGAGGAGGCCGAGGAGGAGGCCGGCGAGGACGAGGAGGACGTCGCTGCTAGGATTCCCGACGAGATGCTCCTCAAGGACCTAGTTGATGCACCGCCCCCCACACAGGCGACTCAGGACACCCCACCACGCCGCCGTAAACGGCGTGATCGTGCGGACATTAGTTCCAGAACGCTGCCGACGCAAGACGCGAGGCCAACACCCAAGAGCGAGGTTCACGCCGGTGGTCTTGGCTACCAAAGCAGAAGCGATGGGATGAATGACTGCGTGCTTGCATTTTGTACAGTTTATATCTTATGGAACTTTGTATGGCCATTTTGAAAGTTGAATGAAATGAGATGGATGATGGTTGCTTTTTATTACTGTTTAAATGAAATCATTGTAATGAACTTTGGATGGTCTTATTTAGTATTACTTACCTTTTCCTGTTTGGATGAGATAAAAAGAGTACTGCTGATATGGATGATGGTTGCTTCTTATTGCTTTTGAATGAAATTATTGCTGTTTGAATGAAATCAGTGTTAGGTTGATTCAATGTAGGTAAGTGGTACTGTCACGCCGTTATTGGTGGCGTGACAAGCGATCGCCACGCCGCACTAAGTGGCATGACAGACTTAGCCCGGCAATGATGGCCCAAAATGCAAGTCCTCCGAACGTGAACCATTTTCGTGGCAACACGTTTTGCCACGCGTCGTCGGGTGGCGTGACAATCTGATCTGTCACGTCCGGGTAAGTGGCGTGACAGACTTAGCCCGGCGGCGATGGCACAAAATGCAAGCCCTCGGAGCGTGAACAATTTTCGGCGCGGCAACACGTTTTTGCCACGCCTGTTTGAATGGCGTGACAATAAGTCTGTCACGCCGGGTAAGTGGCGTGACAGGACTTAGCCCCGGCAGCGATGGCCCAAAATGCAAGCCCTCTGGAACGTGAACAATTTTCGCGTGGCAACACGTTTTTGCCACGCCGTTACGGGTGGCGTGACAATAAGTCCTGTCACGCCCGGGTAAGTGGCGTGACAGGACTTAGCCCCGGCATCGATGGCCCAAAATGCAAGCCCTCTGGAACGTGTACAATTTTCGCGTGGCAACACGTTTTTGCCACGCCATTACGGGTGGCGTGACAATACAGCCCTGTCACGCCCGGGTAAGGGTTAGGGTTTTAGATTCAAGGTAGGTTAGGGCTTAGGTTTTTAGGGTTAGGGTTTTAGGTTTTTAGGGTTAGGTTTACGGTCAGGGTTAGGGTTTTAGATTGAGGTCGGGGTTAGGTCAAGGGTCAAGTTAGGGCTTTAGCTTTTTAGGGTTAGGGTTAGGGTGGTTTTAGGTTCGGCGTTAGGGTTTTGTGTTTATAGGTCAAGGGTTAGGGTAGTCTTAGGTTTTGATTGGTTCGAGGTTAGGGTTAGGGTTAAAGTCTAAGGTTTAGGGTTTAGGGTTTAGGGTTACACTTTTCGCATCGATAAGACATCACTCGCAAAGCAAGACAGACTCAGATGAAATTAACCACACCATGCGCAGTGATAAGACCAAATGAGTCGACTTTTTGTGATGACAAGCCCACACGGGCGACTTTTCACAGAGATAAGACCAAAGGAGATGACCTTTGCGAATGACAATCATCATTTCTCGATCGACGTGATAAGTCGGTCCCTGCAGAGTAATGTCTTTTCATTCTAAAAATTTGGTGAGGCGATCGAGTTGTCACCGTGCAAAGTCGTCCGTCTTGTCTTGTCTTTGTGCAAGGTCAGTCTCCTTTGGCCTTGTCACTGCAATGCTGCACCGTGTGGTCTTGTCATTGCGCAAAAGCTGCCCCGTCCTGTCTTGTCACTATGCAAGGCTGTCTCTTTTGGTATTGTCACTGTGCAAAGCGCCTGCTTGCTATTATCTCGTACCATGTAAAGCGCAGCCCGTTAGGTCTTGTCATCTACAACCTAACACATTACCCCGTCAGGTCTTGCCCTCCCCCTGCGGGCTATAAAATGTGCACCCCATGCTCCGGCAGGACCACTCGATCCTTCAAACCGCAGGAAGAAGAACCTTCTCCGTCATACACTAACATATCATGGCAGACGCCCAGGAACCAATCCAACCGGGGTCGCCGAAGCCAGACCTTCGGGTCGAAAGGAGGGAGGACTTCGGCCCTAACTACCGGTTGGTGCCGAACAACCGTGCCCAACCTAAGTGGCCGAAATGCGGACACGGGGAGGACGCTATCGTGCAGGTCGCAGACGCCCCTTTCGATGGCGGACGGCGTTTCTTCCGATGCCCATACTCTGGGGTAAATACTTTTGTTCAGGTTACTTACTGCTAATACATCCTCCATACTAACCGTCTCTTACCGCAGATGGCGAAATGCAACTTTACCCGCTGGATCGATCCTCCTCACGCTTACTATGTTGTGAGGTACGTGGATGTATTGTGGAACCGAATCTTTGATTTCGAGACGCAAATTGAAGATCTCAAGGAGCAAAATGATGACCTCCGCCAATCAGATGTGTGAAAGGGCAACGAGGAGGTCGTAAACATAGGAAGTTCCTATGATCCCACATCTTCTTGCGCCAACCCTAGTTGCATATGTGCGTGCATTACTAACGATGGCCACCACGCCCGAGGCGCCCACCGAGAACACTCCATGTGGGTTGTATGAGGCACCTTTCCGCATACTAGTTCAGGAAGGTCTAATTTATTTCTATTAAAAAAGGCGATATGTATCGTAGGAGAACTTCAGTTTATTGATGTTGTTTCTTATGCATGTAACCAAACCCTGTGCGCCATGTTATTCCAAGCTTTGTTATGAAGTCTATTTTAATTCGCAACTTTAAATCTCGTCGTCTTTTCGCTTTCAATTCTTCGCGTACTAAGGCATCCAACAACATGACAAAAACGAGTTCCGGAAGTTTACGGTTTGGTATACGACCACAAACCTATGATTCCACTAAGATGTCTACGATCTTCATCATCAGCATCTTGTCTAGCATCGCTTCACGCATCTTTCCACTAGGATGTATACTCATTTTTTTCCAGGATGCATTATGTATCACTTCTGGGACACGCCCTAAAAATATTGTAAAGTGTCTAACGTTTTCAAAACACACAAAGATTACAGGTCTATATATTCTATTTACTGTCAGCTAAAAAGGATGGTGTTATATTTGCTTACGTAGAGAGGTTTTTATTTTCAAGTTGTGAATAGAGACATGTTATATGTACATGCCATTATATACCACCGTATCTTCAAATTGGAATAGTCCCTGTCACGCCGTGATACATGGCGTGACAAATTGGATCTGTCACGCCGTGAGGCCCGGCGTGACAGTGCCACATAAGCCTCCACTGGCTGGCGCTGGCGAGGCTTGCGTGGCAGACTTTGGTCACGCCGCCTCTCTGGCGTGAGTTCTGTTAGTCACGCCACGGAAGGTGGCGTGACCAAAGGGGTTATTTTTAAAAATAAAGTGTGCCGGAGATTAATTTTAAAATAAAAGTTAAAAAATGATTATTTAATAAAAAAAATTCGTGGTATGATCGGTCACAGAGACACTGACACGGACGAGGAAAAAAGGAGGGGGAAAAAGTGGAGGACAAATCATCCTCCATCAAGGTTCGAACCGTGAACCTGCTGTCTAAAACTAAAGGACCGACTAGCGCTCGGACGTATAATCCCGAGCGCTAACGTTGTATATCACGTCTTGTTGTTTGATCTCGCGCTATGAGGTTCAGTCGTCCGATCTCGGTGTGTTTTTACTTCCTCCTGAAATAAGCGAAAGTACTATGCAACATCACGCACCCCTAGTGCAACAAAAAACTCCTCCTCCGTCCGATCTCTTCCAAATAAACATAGGGAAAAATAGCATATTATCACCGAAATTGCATGAAAACCATCAGTATAGAACCTAACTGCACTTAAAAACTAATTCAAATATATCAATCAAACAAATTTCGATGTTACAATATTACAACATTTGAAAATAATTGTTGTAACATCAAGAAATTTGCAGCATTTAAAACTAACTTGTGAAATATTTTGATTTTATGTGTGCAACAATCGGCAACAATAGTTGCAACAATATCCTTTTCTTGCAAAAATTCAGGAAGATGTATTGCAACAAACCAAATCAACTGCTACAACAATTCGAGAGAATGCATGCAACATTTAAATGGTAAAGGGGATGTTGCAACAAATCAAAAACACCATTGCAACAAAAAAAAATCTCTTGCCGCAACATTTGTCTCCATGGACTTGAGGAAAAGGTCACTAGCCTCATGTCGTTTGCTCATCATCTGTCTTCCTGACTTCTTCGACGGTCATCCGACGCATTTGTCAGATATCGTTCCCTCTCCTTGCGGATCCAAGAAAGAGAGGGGGGAGGAAGGAATTATAGGGATGACCGTGGGTCTGTGGCTCTAGCGGCGGGCTCAAGTGGTGAGCTTGGGCAGCCGTGAACCATCATAGAGGCGGGGTGGAGGTAGTGAGGTGGGGATTCGAGATCGAGAAGGATTGTGTGGTAAATAGCTGAATGAGTCAGTGAGAGTGAGAAGAGAGATGAATGGTATGGTGATGTGGGACAAGAGGAATGACTTGGTCAAAGTGGAGTGGTACGTGATAGACAAAAAAAAAACTAGGCACATAAACAAGTCACGTGGGTGATGAAATCGTCCGATTTTTTGTTCTCCCGTTGTACGCCTGAACAGTAGCATTGTCCAAAACTAAATACAATACTCGGCATGTTTACTTAATTGTTCCTTTTTTATTATAATATAAGTCTAGAATTTCTACGAATGGGTATTCAACGCAAAACAGGTCGCAACGGTCGGATCCTCCTCCACTTCTCTTCTTCTCCGTTTCCGACATCTCCATCTCTTCCTCTTCTCAAGGCGATGATGAAGGGCACAAGTCGTGCGAGGGAAGCCACCGCGCAGCCGCAATTGAATGTTTGATTTTAGGTGAAAGCTCTCAATCGAAGGTGGAAGTTTGGTCCCTCGGTTTGAAAGTTTCGATTCCCCTAGTTGAAAGCTTTTGTTTTTCCAAGTTGAGAGTTTGATGTTCCAATTTTAAAGTTTTTGAAACTTCGAATTGAAGTACTCCTCCTGTAGCGGCGGCGGCATGTCAAGTGAGGTGGCCGGATCGTCGCTGATTGCGCCGGAGAGGCGGGGGAGTTGGGCCATCGGAGGCACTGTGAGGCTCCCATGGAGCATTGGCTTTGATTTTTGATTTGTTTTATGCTTCAAACGTATCAAATCGTACAGACTCCAGAGCAGATACTAGATCACCACTGAGTTCCATTTACATGGTTGTCACAAAGGACGTATACAACTTTTGAAGAAGAAGAAAACCGTCACGAGTTCAGACGAACTGGGTGTTACTACATTGCCGCGAACGACAGCCAGTCTGTCACGACTTTCTAGCCTTCTTGTTTGAAGATAAACTGCATTTCAAAGCTCCAGGCTTGAAATTTGAGAAGCCATGCGCATGCAACACCCTTCTGGTACCACGACTCAACTCAGGCCACAGCTCCTCCGGGAAGGAACCATGGAAGACGTGCAGAACCTTCTAGATTCGCGTGTCTACGTCGTCGCCGTTGAACAATCCTATTTCCTCGCTCCGGTCGCTCACAATGGCAACTGCCATTTCCATTAGAATCTGAAGCTAGCAATCCTCGACGCTCATCTTTGCAGCACCTTTCACCAGTGCCTCCCCAGCAGCGTTTCGCTGCATCCGAGCCTGCTGGGTATACTGCTTTTGCAGCTCTCGAAGCCTCTCCAAGAGTTCTTGGAACGAAGGGCGGCGTTGTGGGTCACTGCTCACAGAAAGGATGATCGTTTAGTAGGAATCAGTTGTTTGATATTACGCAAAACAGTTGTTCATAGGAAAAACAGTATGTACCTTTCCCAACAGCTCTCAATCATTGATGCCCACTGAGGATCTGTGTC
This sequence comes from Phyllostachys edulis, assembly GCA_036346405.1. Lineage (NCBI taxonomy): Eukaryota > Viridiplantae > Streptophyta > Magnoliopsida > Poales > Poaceae > Phyllostachys > Phyllostachys edulis. The sequence continues at coordinate 56,316,648 of CM070566.1, forward strand.
GCTCGGAATGTCCAACCTCTGGTCCATGAAACCCACGGCTCCAATAACCTGCAACATAGGGGATCGCAATATTACGACTTTCCTATGTACTAGTATGCTTATATAAGCAAGAAACTGGGTTTGTCTTAAATTGCAATGGTGATGATTTCAATTCTCCAAAAAGATTCAGCAGCAAGGTAGTATTTTGCAGGGGAGAATTGGCTCTGGGACACCGAAAAGAGGGAGTATTTATATACTTTTCCTAGAGTGAAAAGGAAAAAGGACCCCCTTGGGAGAGTAAACTTTTATGGAACTTTTCCTAAGCAATCCTGCAACAGAAAAGCTATGGACTGGCAAAAGCATCTTGGTGGTAATCTTGTTACCAGACTGAAAGGAGAATGGAGGAAATATGAAGCAAAGAAACATTAAATTTTGTTATTATCACTGGTTGTATCAAAGTAGATGTTTAATCCAGGTAAATCTTGCTATCTTTTTCTACCTCCTGAAGTAAACAATGCTACCAAATTCACAATCACATAGTTGTCACCAAATATATAGTCGAAAATCAGATGAACACCTAACCCACAGACAAATACATAGCAAAAATGTACCTGCATTGTATTGAGATTATCCCAGGGTATCTTCTGAGTAACAAGCTCCCATAGGATCACACCGTAGCTGTACACATCAGACCTATATTTTTTTTTCAAAAAAAAGGAAGAAATGAGTAACCATCTACGGACAGAAGGAACACCTATCATTCAAGAATGTCCATGTTAAACTTACTTTTCGTTTGAAGGTTCATTACGTAACACCTCTGGGGCCATCCACTGTGGCTGGATATGAAAGCTAAACTATCAGATATTTAGTAAATAAACAGAAAAGTTTATAGTAGGTTAAAGTTTATGTCAATCTTGTTAGTCTGGAGAATCCATGTCAAATCAAGTAAAGTTTGCTTGTACTTACTGTTCCTTTTCCAGTTTTTGTTGTCAGAAATGTTTCGAGTTTGAGACGTGAAAGACCAAAGTCCGCAACCTAATTGAACCAAGTAAATGAGAACAGAAACATGAGAGTATGGAAAAACTAAATTTCGGAGTTACCTTTACAGTCCAGTTCTTATCAACCAACAGGTTTGACGATTTTAAATCACGATGGACAACAGGGGGGCTGGAATGGTGAAGATAATTCATGCCCCTTGCCTGCAGAAATACAAAAGTCATGTTTTAAAAATCAACATGACAATCAAAGCTTCTATACAGCCAAAATATGTACTTTTCAAACAAAATACCAAGTTACTTTTATCTTCACGTGTTCAGAGCCCCCGATAAGAACAAGCATGAAACAAAAATTGGTTGGAGTAACAATGTATCACAGCATAATCACATGAATTGAATTATTGGCTTTTGGTGATAGAATCTTCAGTTACGATCATAGTAACATAATGTTATAGCACAAGATACCATGTTAGAGGGCAGGTACATGATATCATTGATTCATTGTCTTTTCTTGTCTCATTTTTACACTGAAGCTAACAGATATGGCTTAGTTTACATGCAATTTAACTTCTCTTCTACACAGTTGCCAAAAATAATTTATGTATCTATTCAAATTTCAAAATATCTCTGGATAGCTGTAAGTGAAGAATGTTTATCCAGTTCTTCTGTTACAATCTGTTCATTCCTCAAAAGTTCCATAGAATTTAATTGGCTTGCCATTTCCTATAACTAGCTGTTAAGAGAAAATACACTCACGATGTCTATAGCCATGTGAACTCGCCGTCTTGGATCCAGCTTGGCAGTGTTCTTTTGAAGTAAGCGAAACAAACTCCCTCTGCATTATGGGACACAGTAAAGTGTGATACAAAGCAAGGTTAAAAGAAGAAAAAAATTACCTCTTATGAGATTCTAAGAAATTACAGAAGAATGTCAAAACTAAATTTCCAATAGCAAAGAATAATTCAAATCCCAGAAAAAAACTAGTTCATTTAGTACAAAATTAATACATGATAAGTCAGCAATCATCAAGAAGTGTTTTGGGAATAGCATGGCTACCGCATGTAAAAGTTTCAGTACAACACCACAGAGAAAAACTGATGTGGTTAGCTTTCACTGGATTACCAAGATCTCTCATGCATCGAAATTCTCAAAAAACTACAAGCAACTGGGTGAGGCTTGTATGTTCTTACTAGCCTTCCCATTGGCTGTTCCCTAGTTACTGACAGTGGCGCACGACCAACCTGCGGTAACAGGCTTTCAGGCTTGCATGTTAGTGAATGTGGAAATACCAACAGAAATACAATTAGAATAGGTCCACATGTTATTTCCTTTTCTTCTGTGTGTGAAGCCTTCCAAGAAAGGATCTCCCCAAAGTACAGATCCCAATGTACAAACTTTACATGGATTACATAAGCAGTACTTAGAACCAAGGGCAGTAAAATAATGGTGATGTAGGTCAAGAAGCTTTTGTGGTTCATTGGTTTATGATCAAAGTTTGGATGGTGGACTTCTGGAGAGTAATCATCCCAATACACAAGGGACAGAGGGAAACTAGGAGAGGCAGACATTTGGGGTTGAAGTAAAGGACAACAGAATCCTCAACTTTGCAAAGCATCTGTGTCATCATTGATCAGCCACACCTCCTACCTCCACTTTGAGCATCCCACAGATACAAAATCTATGGTTTGGAATTTCCAAAAAAATTTTCTGAAAGAAATTCATATGTGAAAGTTTATGTTTGAAATTCTGAAACAGAATGTGTCTTTCCAATCCTAGCCTGCTTTGGGAACAGTGGAAGTGCGGAACCAACAAAAACCTGACAGTAACTACTCGGATTTCAAACTACGACATAGACCGTTGAGAACTCCTCAATAATAGATATGAAAATTCTACTATCATTTGTATTGGCCCAGATATATACCTAGATTAAAGTAAACTTACTCTTTGTCTTGCACCAAGAAAGGAGAAAGTAACAACCACAGAAAAAGATGTAGGAGATATAAGGCATACCGTGGGAGAAATTCCTTAACAATACAAAGTCGTTGCATAGACGCAACTGCACCCATGAAAAGTATTATATTGGGATGACGTAGTTTCTTCATCAGTGATACCTACACATTTGAAGGATGTAAATATAGTCATGACTCATGACCACAAACTATGGAAAGGGAATCATAAGAATAGGATTTACAAAGTGGACAGCGTATTGCTAATTGCTATAGCCTACAAAAAAACTTTCAACAAAAAAATAAAGTGAAGATTTTCCAACATCATATCCTTTCTTTTTCATATTTATCCACATGACCACATCAACATAGCATAGCAAAAATAGCAATTATGGGTTCTGTGAACGCCAGCGAGTTCAATTGCAATCTGTAATTATAGCTTCTGCACTAAAGTATCTAACTTAATAATACAATAAATATAAAACAGTTCCATTGACAAAACACTCAATTTCATGAGCAATTGAGAGTCAACAGAAATTGTATTTAGATATAGATGTCTACCTCTTGCCTGAAGGTAAGTATCATTTCTTCTGAATATTCCTGCTGGGAGAATACTTTAACTGCCACATCCTACAGGGACATAAATGGACATCCATAACTTATTGTTAAGATGTAAACCTTTATTCATAATCATGCAACAGAACTTACATACCGAGCCATACCACAAAGCATGATACACTGTTCCGCAAGAACCTGAGTGGATCAAACATGATTTAATAGCACAAATGAACAATATCTACAAGAAAATAGGACAATACCAGTGTGCATACAGAAGGCAAAGAATAGATGTATTCTTACTAATTTTGTCTGATATCTACATGAACTTTCAGTAGTAATCAAAAGAATGTTCCATTAACTTCCAGGCATAACCATACGGAGGCAAAATGTCATCACTGTCGTGATATGCAGGTGTAACACTTACAAGCTCAGAGTAGACATTCATGCCACCAAGACCCAAGACTATTGTAAAATCATGAAATTAACTTAAGTGTTTTGACTATTGAAGATTAGAAGAATCACAACCGATTTGGATTCTGCCAAAGATAAGAGGAGTATACATGAGCTATTATTAAGAAGCATGCAGAGTGAGCAATTACTGACAAAGAACCAACTGCTTAAGTAGCTCTTAAATTTACGAGCTATGCATATGCATAAATCTTTTGAAGTACATGTCAACAAGAGATGTGTGTGTCAACATGTGCAGACAGATAGAGCAATTGCAAAGGGAGAACTAACTACCTTGACCTACTTGTTCTCCAATTACTAGGTCTTCCCACAGAATCTCGTAATCTAGGCAGTCTGCTTCATAATCTACTCTCTCGATAGCACTGCTATTAGTACTTCCAGTGCTGCTCATACTACGTGTGCTGTTATTGTTGAAAGACCACCAGGAACCTGAGACCTCATATTTGCTTGCCTGGATGTATTCAGTGTCTTGGCAGTCTGGAATTACGATAGGCTCTGGAACTGAAACTCCCTGATGACTCTGGTCATTCTCTTGCTTGTCATGCAACTGTGGCGAGGTCATGTTATTCTTCCCATAACCCCCATCATTTTCATGGCCTCTCCAAGGCCATGATATCCCCTTCTTGGCCAATATTGCCTCTGCCTTTGAACTAAAAATCTTGTGAAGCCCTACTTTTCCTTCTCCTGAGTCATCACTATTTGTTTTGCTCGACTTCCCAGGGGAATTCTCTTCGGTATCAAAGGCACCATGCAGTACATCCCCACTAGGGGTGCTTGCTTCACTAGATGTCAGCTCCTCCCTGGAATCATGTTCAGAATACTGGCTCTCACAGCCGCAACCATACTGCTCGTTGCAATTCTGACCCGTCCTGATCCGAGAATGCACTATACTCGTAACCTTGCTAGCCTGTGTTGTTATTTTAAAAATCAAGAAAAGAATACACTAGGAAATAAATTAAGAAGAAATACCAGAAGAGAAACTTTCTATTGCAACTAAACAGTATAGTCATTTCTTCTGTTACTCAGAAATACAACTTACCAAAGTTGTTATCTTGGAGGTGATAGCAGCTTGGAGAGGTTGCTGAGACTCAATAGAACCTTTGTTTAGCAAACCACTTTTAGACCAGTTGTTAACTTGAAAACGGGGCTTTGCTGAATTTGGATAGGATATCGCTGAGGTTGAAGGACCAATTATCTCCTCCAATGTCCGTACATCAATTGAGAGACAGATGAGGCCCACCAAGCTACCATCGTCATCATTTAAAGGAGTGTTGTTGGCGATAATATAAAACCGCTCTCCTAACTTGTTCCTAACAGGAAACTTCCCTCTCCAACACTTCCCCATAAATATATTCCGAATGATGTAGTTTGCTGCACCGAAGTCACCAGGATCAACAATTAATTCAAGGGCATCCTGGCCAATTGCTTCTGATGCAGAATAGCCATACAGATGCTCGGCATACCTGTTCCTAGGTTACAGTAAATATAAGAGAATTTGGTAAAAGATGTAGTATTCATAGCATCAAACAGAGATCAGGTGTTTGCAGAATTGCAGATTACATAAAGAATTTGCCGTGCATCTTGAGCCAAGTTGACGAGTCGAGAGCATGGGATCTACAACAATTACATGCATCGAAATATGCTATTGAATAAAAAACCAAAATTTATAGGGCGCAAGAGAAAAAATGACCAACATTCTCTCTAGCAATTCCTTTTTAAGTCTCATACCATACATTATAGCAGCTTGCCAGAAAACCAGCACAGCTTTGCCAACAATCTTGTAAGCAATTGTAAAATTGAAATTATATAACAAAAAGCTCTACCACATTTATGTATTAGAATTATATATGACAATCAGAGACTACGAGTTATATCCATAGCTACGAAAGCCACCTGAAAAATATCCACCATTATAACCGAGGTCCACCAAATATGCGGCATCGGGCATAGAGTTTTGAACTTTTTATTCCAATTAATCTGAGATTTTATAGGTCTCAAAAGCAGACATGATGGTTCCAAGTTTGTTTATTTATTTTTTGACAGATCAAGTTTGTTTACTTTTATTGTATAAAATAATATACTAAAAACAGCACAATATATACTAGAACAATAGATGCAAGACAAAAAAAACTTGAAGTGATACATCCAGTATGTTTTACAAGAACCCTGTTCCAGTTTTATCACTAGATATTGAGCTAACCTAACTTACTCTACTTTCATACACATGATGAATTGATGATAAGCAGCAACCCAAATACCTCCCATTAGTTTACTACCAATGTCACAGGCAAGGATCCAAAACCCGGTACCGGACCAAATCCCGGCTGGCGGGCGGTACCGGTTACCAGAAATCCTGGGATTTTCCCGGATGAAATTTGCAAACCAAATTTTGAACTCTGATTTTGGACAACCGGTAACCGGACCGGTTACCGCCCGAAAACCGAAAAAACCAACTAAAAAAACCGGAAAAACAGGCCGGAATTTTAAATTGGAAAATGTTTAATGAAGTGCATATTTAGCTCATACAATACGTAATCTAGCATATTTAGCTCATGCAATACGTAATCTAGCATATTTAGCTCATATGAAGTGCAAACTGGCCAAAAACAATAATTCAAACATATTTAGCTCATGTAATACGTAATCTAGCACAAAAAAGGCCTAAACTAACCTAGGAATGGTATTATGCAATCAAAAATTCAATTTCAAATTTGATATTTTTCGGCCGGTTTTTTTTCACCCGGGAGCGGCCGGTAAATCCGGTTACCGCCAGACGGTTTTTTTTCCCTGGTCACAAGTCAATACAATAAAACACTACACTGCGGCATGATAACTGGATCCAGCTAGAGACTTGGCATCCATCATTCTGAATTTAGCAACTGATTTCCTCCCAATGCACCCCTAGATTCCTCTACCACATACGACCAATGTAGTAATGCACACACGATCAGATGAATACAGCCCCAAGGGGAAAAACCAATACAGTCTAACAGCATAATAAACTAATCCAAATTCATGCACATTAACCCAAGCTAAGTTCAGAGAACATGTTTTAATCTCTATATCGGTCACTGCAGCATTTGTTCACTTCAGTGGGGAAAATTGCATAACTAAGTAAGTAACAACTACGTATCAAAATTGTTTCAAATTCTAACACTACTCCATCATTTCATCAAACACTTGATTAGCATTGAGCAGGTATAACCAAGCCGATAAATGCAAGAAACCTCACCAGTATAGGAGCTTCCCCTCGGGGGAAACGATGTGCACGGCCTGCCCCAGCGACTGCAGTATCCTGAAGTAGTGCCTGTCGGACAGCCCGGCGTGGCTCTCGCGCTGCAGCCGCAACGATTGAGGGAGCGCGGCGACGGCGCGCCGCGACGGCGAGAGATGCGGCGGCGGCGCGGGGCAGTGGCGAAGCGAGGAGGCGGACTGCGCGCCACGGCGCTCCGGTATGAGCTTGCCTATCTCCCGCTTGAGCTCGGCCTGGCCCTCCTCTAGCTCCCGTATCTTCTTCAGGAGTTCCTCCACCTCCATAGCCGGCGAAGAGGTTACTGTTGGATCAAATAGCAACACCCCGGCGCATCAGTGGCTTCCCCGGAGCTCCCAAGGTGGCTCCTTTCTCCGTTTCTTGGAGATTTCTGCAATCCAGGAGCCCAAAAATTGAGTCTTGTATTGATTTCTTGGAGATTTTTGTGATCCAGGAACCCCAAAATGGCGCCTTTTATTGGTTTCCGGCCAACCTGGAGAAGAAATTTGGCGCAATTCCGTTTCTGGAAGGCTACTGATAGACACACGAGCGCCCGTGTCTGCTCCAAAATGGATAAAAGGTTCGGACAATGGGAGAAAGAAGAAAGTTTTACCAGGAGTTCTTGATATCCCGGGGTGGTTTCAGGTAGGTGTGAAAAAAAAAAAGCTTGTTAGTGTGCTTGTTTGCTTGATTCAAAATTGCTATAATTAAACTTGTTATTTAGTTAAATATTGAAATAAATCAATTTCTAATTAAATTGGATTTCACTCTGACTCGGTTCGGTTTAGCTCGTTAGCTTGATTCTAAAAATATTTTTAAATTATAAATAAAATGATATTAAATTATTCTATATCAATTTTGAGAAAAGCTCGACCGCCTGCTCAATATCTACCCTAGTTTCATCTATGTCTTGCTTAGAGACGGAGCAAATGAGGATGGAATCTACCACAATCTCTCTTGCTTTTCGCACATTCTCTCTTGCCTTTGGCTTTGGACTTTTCCTTCTTTGTTTCCATACCTTTAGTTAAATATATTTTTCAGTTAGATTTTTCCTGTTGGGATGATCTCTACAGAGACTGCCTCTGCCCTGTCTCTATCTACCCAACTGTTGCAACTTGCAAGTCTACCTCATCACCTTGGAAAAGCATGTATGTTTTATTAATGCCGATCTGACTAAACTATTCTCCCTGATCTAGTGGTCTTGCCATATTTTGCATTATAATATGCACCTATCTTTTGAAGATTATTGCTCTTGCTGTTTAGTGGCTTTTTTTGCTGGATGTGATGTGATTGATATCATATGTGGCTTTGGTGCCCTTTTTCGTGTGCATCTCCTGGTGAGCACTGACCGGTTTTTAGACCACAGGTTTGCCCATGCATCATCTGGTTTCTCTTCTCTCTTCTTTTTCCTCCTACCTTACATTTATTATTATATTTTGTGTGGTTGATGCACATGCAGCAAGCAAGCTCTCTGATATGTCTTGAAAACAGATTCATGTATTTTGTTTTATGTTTGATTGTCTTGAAAAGATGGCGAATTTACTTCTCGGATATTAACACCATTCTTAGAATACATCATTATATACACTAATCTCAATCATATACCTATATAAGTAGTCAAACCTATAAAAGTCTCTGACTATAACTCTTAAAGCGGCGTATATTTATGAATTGACAGAGTAGTTTCTTGACAGAGCAATTAATAAGGCGTATAATCAAAACCAATGCGTATTAAATCTACGAAATGAGAAAAAGATCTAGGCGAAGGCCAAAGGCTATGCTGACATAACGCGTATGAGCAGCCAGACTGGATCCTCCCCCCTTGAGAGGCGGCAACGGCAAAGTGGATGAGATGGAATCTGCTCTGCTCATTGTCAGCTGTGCAAGGCAGCTTGCCTCCTCTTTGGAAACCCAAACTTCCTTATCTTTTGTTTCAAGTTTCTTCTCATTTCACACCACGCAGCCATGCATATCTCCTTCACGTAAGCAGCTTCTGGAGCCAGCCGCTTATCCTAACAAAATTTGGACGATTTTCTTTTGTTCTCACACAATAGATTCTGTTCGGCTGCGGTTTGTGTCATTGTTGCGTTGGGTGTGGCTCCTCTCTCATCCCAATCGATAGCATACGGCTAAGGTGTAGCTGTGAAGTCAAGGGGGCACAAAACAATTTGTTGAATTAAGCATCGTATATTTGCTGTCTCAGAAACTTGCCTATTTCATTGCCGTGGAGTAGCATAAGTGCATAACACGCCCTCAATTTGACTTATGTAGCAGTGGGTTTGCATCTAATCATATGTAGCACGAAGTTGATTCATGAGGTTTTTTTTAATTTTTTAATCCATTTTTTTAAAAAAAATTAAAGACAATCTCTCCTTAACTTTATTTCCAATTCTGACCTCTTTGGTCATGTCATGACCGAACTATGCTATTACGCTACTGACTGTGGCGTGATCAAACCTACCACGATAGCCCTCCGAGCCAACACATGTCCGTTTTTTTGCTAATCCTGTCACACCAAGAGGAGTGACGTAACAGAACTCGTTTACCACGTCGAGGTCCGTAACGCCACACGTTGTGGCGTGACCAAATGGGACAAAATTAGAAATAAAGTTAGAGAGAGGTTATCTTTTAAAAAAAATTAAATAATGGATTAAATAATAAAAAAAGGTTCTTTATTCATCTAGTAGAACTGCACAAGCTCTATTGATAAATTGATAGAGCTATAGTCATCTCAACAGGAGGAATTGTGACATGTTTGTTTCCATGTACACTAGTCAGAGATCTGGATCTGGGGAGGATAGCGTCGGGTAGGAGGTGCGCCGTGGGACGACGAGGTGGCCGCCGGGGAGGTGGAGGGAGGAGGAGGAGGAGTAGGGCTGGAAAAATAGCTCAAGGCTCGGCTCGTGAATTTTCAAGCCGAGCCAAGCCAAGCCCACCTTTTGGCTCGGTGCAAATTCGAGCCGGCTCGCGAGCCAATTGGCTGGTTACCTGTGCAACGCTGCTCATGCTCAGCCCATTTGGCATTTGGCCCGTTGGCCCCATTCACCCACCCGTTCGATGATTTCCCCACCCCACCCCACGTGAGCACCCACCCCCACCCGTTCCCTTTCCCCCGCACCCCATGCAGCACCCACCCCACTTTGGCCGTGTTCCCTTTCCCCTGACTTGCTCCTCCACCTCCCAGATCCACCGACGGCGACCGCCATGGCGAGGCAAAGACCAGCCATCTGCGCCTCCTCTCGCCGACCTCCTCGCCGCCCCCACCTCCTCCACCAAGCCCGCCTCCGCTTCCTCTCCTCCACCCCATCCTTCCGTCCCAGCGCCTTGCGGGCTGCCCTCATGACCTCGCCCGGCGTCGCCGCCGCCTCGCCCTCGCGGGCGCCTCATGACCCTCGCCGCCACATCCGACCACACCGCCCCTCGCGAGCTGCCCGACGTCCTTGCCGCCACCTCCAACCACGTCGTGCGCCTCGCGAGCTGCCCGACGCCCTCGCGCCGCCTCGACCACGCTGCGCCTCGCGGTGCAGGCTGCCCCAGCGGCGGCGTCGTCGCCTCATGATCACCAGATCCGATTCATCCACCGGGTGACGAGGATGCATATTTTTGTTGTGATTCTTGTGAATGAATGCTCTTTGGTTGCGTGGATGTAGATTTTTGTGCAGATTTTTGTAGATCCAGGTTGTCTTGCGAAATGTGAATGAATGAATGCATGCGAACGAACGCCGCTGCTCGTGAATGAACGCAGAATGAACGCCACTGCTCTGGCTCGCGAGCCCTTGCGAGCCGGCTCGAGCCGGGTTTCGAGCCGAGCCGAGCTGCCCTCATGACTCGTTGTCAAAACGAGCCAAGCCGAGCTTACTGTTGAAACGAGCCTGAGCGAGCCTGGCTCGGCTCGGCTCGACTCGTTTCCAGCCCTAAGGAGGAGGGTGGCGCGGCCTCGCCGGCGCGGAAGGAGGAAGCCGACTATATACAATGGTATTTTGCAGGTAATTACCCCAGAACTTCAAGGGTAATTCGGGAATGGAGGTGGTGGGAAGCCGCGGAAAGCACCTTGTGGCTGGCTTTCCGCTTTCTCCCGTTGAACGAGGAAGCGGCTTCGGCAAAAGCAGCTGCGAAAAGCCGGTCGTTTGTTTCGGCTTCTGGTTTTTTCGGACGGAAGCTAGAAGCCGAAGCAGAAACAAACAGGACCATTGTCTGCTGTGCAAGGCAACTTGCCTCCTGATTGGAGACCCAAACTTCCTTCCTTCTCTTTTGTTTCAAGTTTCTTCTCATTTCACACCATGCAGCCACGCATCGTCTAGTCTGGCTATCTCCTTCACGTAAGCAGCTTCTGGAGCCCGCCGCTTATCGTAACAAAATTTGGACGATTTTCTTTTCTTCTCACACAACAGATTCTGTTCGGCTGCGGTTTGTGTCTTTGTTGCGTTGGGTGTGGCTCCTCTCTCATCCCAATTGATAACATACGGCTAAGGTGTAGCTGTGAAGTCAAGGGGCACAAAACAATTTGTTGAATTAAGCATCATATATTTGCTGTCTCAGAAACTTGCCTGTTTCATTGCCGTGGAGTAGCATAAGACGCCCTCAATTTGAATTATGTAGCAGTGGGTTTGCATCTAATCATATGTAACACGAAGTTGATTCATCTAGTAGAACATGCACAAGCTCTACTGATAAATTGATAAGAGATCTAGTCATCTCAACAGGAGGAATTGTGACATGTTTGTTTCCATGTACACTAGTCAAAGGTACGGTTATATGTCTACACAAGTTCGTCAATCAATGTTCTTAGGAAAACCCTATAAAATGGATCCTCTATGTTATTTGAGAGCCAAGCGCAGGCACCACTGAATAATCCAATTTCCAAATGTTATCAAGGCAACTAAGATTCGACCATCGTGCAATCCAAACGACATGCCCTCATCTACTTGCCTTCCCTTTAGAATTTCTAAATGGCTATTAGTGTACGGAAAACCAACTTATGCTCTGTTTGGTACAGCTCCTAATCCTAGCTTCTCGTTTGAATCTCATGGTGCTGTACCAAACACCCAGTTTCTCAAAACCACCCGATTCTGATTTTCGCCAGGAGCTGTCTCAAAAATGAACTAGCGACGAGAAACAGCCTTCCATGATTCTCGTGAGAATCAACCTTATAAAACGAAAATACCCCTTGAAGTTAGAGATTTTTACCCGCAAATACCATCGAACTACTCCCACAGCACGACCCCACCCGTATCCCTTCGTCTTTCCCCTCGCGTTCTCCTCTCCTCTCGCTGCTCTCGCGACCAGGCGAAATCTCTTGTGCGCCGCCTCCGGTCCCAGTGTCGCCCATTGGTTGTCATTGCCCTCTGGCCCGTGTGCGCCCGTTTGTCCTCTACTACGCCAGTAGGCCAGATCTTGCCGCCGTGAGCACACGAGCGATTCACCCCGGAAACCCTAGATGCCGTCGTTCTCCGCCTAGCCGTCGCGTCGCCATTTCGAGCACCACCGCCGACTCTGTGAAGGTAAGGTAGATCCTCCGCCGACCCCTTGTCCTCCCTACTCCTTTGTCTCCTTCCTCTTGGTGCTTGATCCGGTGGGATGTGGTGTTTTTTTTCGGGTGCTTGATCTGGGAGTTGATTCTATCATCATTGGAGATCAAGCTAACATGTTTAAGTTGATTCCTTTTGGTGCTTGATCTAGTAGTTGATTCTATCCTGAACCTGAACTTGGGTAGTCTTGTTTGGTGCTTGATCTGGTGGGATGCAGTTGTTATCAGAAGTATGCAAATTGTATATGAAAGATGATGGTGTTATCAGAAATTCACATGCTAAAGTATGCAGGTCTTATCAGAACATATAAACTCCTTGTTGCAAGATTTAACAAAGCATTCTGAGTTTAAGAGTTCTTGATTTGATAATAATATCTTGAGGTCCAGAATGCCAAAAATAAAGAACTTGTGCAACACTTGTAATTGACAATGCATGTGCATGTATATTTTCCAAACTGATTAATTTGATTAAGCAACATGCAATACTAATGACCTGTACAGAAAGGTAATGGTTTATCAGCAATCTAGCTAATGGTCAATTTGTATCAGCAATGGTTTATCAGATAATGGTTCAAACATGCAATACAAATTGCCTTTTCAGGTACAAATGATGTATCCATGATTCAAATAGTCGATGTTGGCATTGGCATCAGTGGGCAAGAGGGGGGGCAAGCTGTTATGGCCTCAGATTTTGCTATGGGGCAATTCAGATTTTTGGTTCCCCTGTTGTTAGTTTATGGCCACTGGAACTACCAGAGAATGGGCTATATGATCCTATACCTATCTTGCCTACAGGTTCCTGATTCTGTAATTGTATGACAGGGCAATCTATAAGGTGATGGGAACTAGATTGTTTTGGGCATTGCTGCTTGCACTAATTGTCGTTGGAATGATCCCTGGTTTTTCCGCAAAGGCCATCAGGGAGCATTTCATCCCTAGTGACATTCAGATCACGAGAGAAATGGAAAAGTATGAACTATATCAGTTTTGGAAACTATACAAAATTTCCTAACTTATTTAAGTTATTACGATATTTTAATTTTGCCATCTACTATATGAAACCGACTCATCTACACAACATCTGCTAACTACATCTGATTTCTGGACAGTGACCTTCCCGAGGCCGTAACATTTCGCTCGCTACTCCGAATATAATGATCCAGACCTTCCTAGGAAGGTAACGAGATTATTTACCTTTTCTATAATTGGACCAATCTATGAATTCGAGCTTAAATCCCTCGAATCTCCCCCGAAAGGTCGTGCGTCGAAACTCTACGAACTAGGGTATGCTGAAAATTAATCTTCCCTTAATCAAAACGATCTACGAATTTAACAATGACTAATCTATAGCAATCCTAGGGATTATCAAGCATTACCTTGAAGATCGCAGCGTCAAACACGAAACCCGTGAAAAATCTCTCTTTTCCTCGCCTTTCTCCTCCTCCTGGCTCTTCCTTAAGAGCAGCGATCACCACAGAGGATCAACAGCACATATATCTTTCTCTCTCTAATATGCAAAACAAGAAAACAAGAGACTAACTAGTCCTGCAGCAGCGGCAGGCAAGCATCATGCAGCGCTAGCGCAGGAACTCAGGAGACAACAGCATGGAAAGCTAGCACGCAGCAGCAGCAGCATACATCGCTAGCAGTAGAAGGCTTGGCGGCGGCTGCAAGTTTTTTTGAATGGAAATTTTTTTTTGAATGAAGAGACAGGAGAGCTACCCTTTGAATCGATAAAGTAGGAGAAAATAAGATAAAATAAAAGATACACACCGACAGGAACGTATATCCCCGGCGGGAGGGAACCCACGACTGGGCACGCCTAACAGCACTCTATCAACCGCACCAGAGTTAGAGATACCAACTAGCAAACTTTAAACCACGCCCTAACACCAACCAGCTCTGTCGCACAGACATCAAAGCTACGGGAGAAAACAACACCTTCCAACCAACTCACAGGAGCTTCAAACTGGTTAAAACCAGACAAAGAAGAGGATCGCCCTAACACCGACTTGAGAGAGAAGAATAGAAGCAGGTGTAGGTTGGTCCACACGCTGACAGTGTCACCAACGAGGAGCTTCAAATGAATTAGGTGGGGATGCGGTTCTTCCTCTCAGCGAAACAGTGAACGAAAGCATAACCGAAGAACGACAACTCCGACTCCTCTCCCCCTCCACTCGCACGGCTCATTCAAGGTGGACCGAACCAACTACTACTAGCTGGGCCTCCGGAACAGTCGTCTTGCGCCTCGAGGACGACACTTCACTTCAACGGCAATAGCCCCCTACTCGGGCTCTTCCACGCAACAAGTGCCCCCTCCCACCCACCTAGTAGAGGCCGGCCTTCTATTCTTCGCCTCACCCAAAACCGGCGAGCGCACAATGAGATCCCTGGGTGGGGGTTCTAGGGCCGGGGGCGAGGATACTTCTCTGGCTGTGGCAGCATGAGCTCTGGATAAACTTGCCGACAGACGTGCCCTAGCAGCCAGGCAGTGGTGAGCACGGGACAATGCGACGCAACGAAGAAATCCCTAACGCCAACTCCACTCACGAAGGTTTCACGACACCAACTCCACTTCATTATGCCGCCGCGGTCTTGGCGCCGAGGCGGTGAGCTGACGAAACGAGTCGGCCCAAGCGGCGAAAAAGCTCTCCGGCTCTGCGAAGGCCGCCACCTTAGCCCTCATCGTGGCGTTACGCACCGGCCACGGCGTCCATGCGTATCGAGGCCCCACCTGTCCAACAAGATGCCAAAGAACCGGTTGTCGGCGCCAAACCACGGATCCTCGTCGTAGTCCGCGTTCGCGCTCGCGACACGCGGGCCGTGACGGACAACAATCTCCCACAGCACCAACGCTCATAGAGCCCCACGGTCGCTGCGGCCACTCCAGCCGTCCGATGGCAGCATCAGCAAGGGGTGGACCTCTCCGGCATGGAGCCGAGGGCCGAGGCCCACCCGCCACGAGTGAAGACAACGGCCGCTCCCTGCGCGACATGGGTCCTCCAGGCGCATGCGAAGACGGCGGCTCCCTACACGACGAAGCTCCTCGGCATCGGCACCCCTGAGCCCACGTCCTCCAGTGGCTGCCTTGGCGGGGTGGGTCGCCCTTGGGTGGCGCTGGCGACCCAAGATCTTCGGCGGACGGGGCTGGATCTATATCTAGGTCTAGATCCGCCTTGAGGGGACACCAGCGACCCGTGAGCTCCGGCCAAGGGAAGAGGTTGCTCGCGACAGAAGGTCAGCTGAGGCTCACCGCCATAGCGGTCATGAGTGGCGGCGCGCCAATAAGGCTCCTCAGCGAAACAGAGAAGAGAGAGAGGGAAGGAGAAGGAGGTTCGGGAGGGTGGTTGAGGAGCCCTTGAATGACGGCCGTGAGGGAAGGGCTGGTGGCGGGGTACTCTGGGGTTCTGCGTCGCCTCCCGGGTCACCCTAAAGGAGCGACACGGAGTCGAGGGACTTTCGTGGTACAAGTAGGGCAACCTTGACAATGGCCACAATCTGCTAAAGCGATGGCTTGGGAGGCAAGGGTGGCCAACTAGGGTTTAGGGCTATCAGCCCCCTTCCTCTCTCCTTTTAAGTGTTTGTTTGGGAAGTTTATTCCTAGATAGATCTACATGGATGGATCGGGAATTGAAACTAAAATTCCGGTCCATCCTTATGGATGAGCTGAGATTTTAGGTCAACCAAACAAAGCTTTAAGGGGTGGTCGGCCCCCTTGGGCCTTGGGCCATACTGCCCACTTCCTTCTCCTCACATCTAATTTCTGAAAATAACTCTTAGTTACTTCCTTTAATTTGTTAATCTCACACTAATTCTCATAATACTTTCCAATTAACTCTCAATTAACAACGGGATATTACATGTGGGCTTGGACAGTTAGAACAGGACATCGACAACCGGCACTTGGCTTGATGCAGCTCATACAAGGGAATTCCGGTCCAAATCATTTCATTGTTCTTCTTTTACTCCAGAGCAGCTAAATTGCAAGCCATGGCGCCCGATGAATGGAGGTGCTAGGAGATATCCATGGTCCGACTGGCCATAGGGATGCTCTGCCCTCTTAGCGCTCTGTTGGGTTTAGGTTCGCCACTGCATATAGTACTGGCATGAGTTGCCAGTAAGTTATGCAAAGGAGACTGCCAGTTATATATGCAAAGGAAACAATGAAACATGAGCCACAAAATATATGCAGCAGCAGGCTAGGCCGCAGCTAGCTCGACTCAATTTAGCTGCGTGCGTTCTGAGCTGGTGAGCGCACAGGAAGATGAACACATTGCACGGTTGGTCGCCGCTAGTTTTGGCCTCTAAACTCTTGAGCAGCCAGCCAGCCAACCAAACCAAACGAGAGAGTGCCCCACCGCCGCAAAAGCTAGCTAGCTGTTCATGGCCAGCCGTACGTTTTGGAAGAGCTTGCAGAGTCGACATCGCGTGGATGCGTAAACGCAGCAACACGAGCTGCCCAGCATGCACAAGATATATAGTTGGATAGAAGGAGCTTTTTGGACGGAAGAAAAAGACACATAACTTGAGTACTACTAGTTCATCTACATCAGATGTCAGCATCGACCAGAAGTAGAACCAAGAGTATCACATGGTACGTGCGTTGCTTTCATGGATCATGCATGAGAAAGTCCAAAAGAACAACTAGCAAGGATAATGAGAAAAACACTTGCAAGATGCAGCAATTCCTAAACTGCGTCTGTTGTGTCTGCAATGTTTCTTTCTATTAAGGGGTGTTTGTTGACAATCCCGCCTACCTGGGCTCTTTCTTACTGTAAATGCTGGAGCTCTAACGGAAATTTCAGAAAAATAATAATAAGGGTCCGAATCCAAAACCCTATGCTTCGTTGGAGATTTGCTCGGAGCATCGGACGAGGAGTGATAATATATCGATCGACCCAGGTTCTTATCTCGTGGACATACTCCAACCGAGTAGTAGGGTATACCTGTCAGTCGCTCGGTCAGATGGCTGCAGCGTGGGGCCGAGATGCCAGTGACTGACTCGTCAAGACTCTGAAGTACCTGGCACGGGTGAAGCCACAGTAGCCAGTTGGGCCTTGGTCCCTTTGAACGTGTGGCTGCAGGCCGGGTCGCTCGCTCAGGAACAGCTCTAATACTTCTCCTGGTGATCACGATTACGTACGTACGTACTCATTCATGCCCGAGCCCGATCTAAGCATAGGCTAATGAATCTCCTAAAAGAAATAATAGGCTAACGAAAATGAAACTGTTGAGTACGATAGCTTATATCCTAACCTACTAGAACTTATAGATGTGTATTCATATCCTAATCTTAGTAGGATTATGACTCCTACTTATTTTTGAAGAAGAAATAATCCGAGAACACAAGCTACAAACCAACTTATCCAAAGTAAAAGGTGGATGAGAGGATTAGAGGCTAAGTTATTCTTTAGCATTAGATTCTTGTATAGGACAAGGATCTGATAATCCTAAAATGTTCGAAAAAGTTATAAGAGAATGTACAATCCCTTACACTCTTTTGAGGTTGCTCTTAAAGAATTTGTTCACGTGTATGTCCATATCAACTTTGTTGTTTTTCATGCTTCATTAACAAATGCGTGCGTGCGTATACGTTAGTTGACTCTGCTCTATGATGTGGTGCATCATGTATTGTCTAAATCAACTAGACCTTTCCATTGTAAGAAAATTAGACCACACCTTTTGCACATGTGTTTGATTCTCGAGTACTGGATGTGCGTGGATGTGTATTGCGTTGGTCAGGAAACAAAGATGGACTCTCAACAGAGACAAGTTTTACACTTTCTTCACGCACTATGCAGCCCTCTCCGGAAGGGAGTGCGGTTAGACCGGTGTCGGCGGTCAGACCGGCTGTAGGTCTTGACCTCGGGGTTCTCGGTTTCAACGCAAGACGTCTATTATGTTGTTGTGTTTTGGATCTTCGTAACTTTCATACCTATTAGAATGATAAAGAAGTTGAATACCAAAAGTGATGAAAAAAAAGGTGCTCTTATTCACCCCTCTAGTCGTTTAATCCGGTCCACCAACTATTGTGCAAAATTTGTTTGCTTTCGCGTTGTCTTGTCAGTTAGGCGATTCTAAAAATAGCTCTTTCGGTGATTAATTTAAAGCTCTCTGGTTCCCTAAAAAAAGAAAAAAAAAGTGTTGCTTAATATTAAACAAAACACTAGCAATGGAGACTCAAGCAGTCTCGTCGGATTATATTTGTGCTTTTATTGTTTGATTCAATTGTGGCCGGTTATTATACTTTCACATATATGCTGGAGTAAATCTGCATTCGTGAAGTAGTAGGTTAGTAGTGGAAACGCTGAATGTAAACATGCAAGCATTTGTATTTGTGAAGTGAGTATATAGATATTCTGTAATAAACTGGAAAGGGAGACGTTCAGTTTAGATCGCCACGAACTTTGAATACATAATACCCATGAGAGAGAGAGAGAGACAGATCAAAGAAGGATAACATTGATTTGATGCCCTTTAAAAGGTTTTGCAACTTCTAAGCAAAATGTGATGTGAACAGCTGAACTAGTCTAGGTAGCAAGGCAGGAAAGAGGACAGTAAAACTTACCTTATGAGAAGAGAAAAAAGAAGAAGACAGTTTCAGATTCCAAATCCAAATCTTCTCCTCTCTCTTCTTTCCAGCCGCTTTGCTTTGCCTCCAATTCCAATTCATTCGCTGCCCCTACCTACATACACAGCGACTGCGTTGAGAGAGAGAGAGTCTGGACGAAAGCCCAGCCTCCAAAATGGGCCGAACCTGCCTGAAGCACGATAATATTAGTTCAGCCTAGATATGGCACGGCATACCAAAGGTAGTGTGCTTATTCCGGAGGCAAAAAGGCGGTCTGACGTGTGGGTACATTGGTACACCCCTGCAAGGTTCAAACTATTCGAATAGCCTCGTCCTAGGTTATGGACATGCTTGGTAAGGTCTCAACAAGAGTTAGACTACAACATTTAATTAAAACTTGATGTGGGTGGTATGAACAGGGAGTTCATGCTATTGTTGTGGTGGCTTTTGGGTTAGCCACTTCGGGATGTCTCTTATTATTGTTACTTAGTATCTACATTTGTTTTTATCAAATAAAATCAGATTGTAAAACTACTTTCAATCTATTACATTATTGCAAATGAAAACTTGCTTTATCTTTGAAAATGAGTCTAGAGCCTACTCCCTTAAATAAGCTTGCATGTAGCTAAATATATAGGTGCTGTTACTTTACGTCAGGTCTTGCGAGTACATTTTGTACTCATTTGCTTTCTTAATAAATTGTTGCGAGAGGTTGATCCCCAAGGATCGACTATTGTGAACCGACTTAAATGCAGGGCGACTAGCTTGGCGGCCCGGTCGGTTGCCTTGTGGGTTAAGGCACACTACTTGACTTTTGTTTATCGCCATCTTATGGCACCTTATTTCCGCTGCTACTTTGGTATGCCGTGCCATATCTAGGCTGAACTAATATTATCGTGCTTGAGCAGGCAGGCCCATTTGGAGGCCAGGGCTTTAAATCGAGGACTCTCTCTCTCAGCGATCATTTGTGTATGTAGGTAGAG
This sequence comes from Phyllostachys edulis, assembly GCA_036346405.1. Lineage (NCBI taxonomy): Eukaryota > Viridiplantae > Streptophyta > Magnoliopsida > Poales > Poaceae > Phyllostachys > Phyllostachys edulis. The sequence continues at coordinate 56,336,925 of CM070566.1, forward strand.
GCGTGAATGAATTGGAATTGGAGGCCTTGAGGGAATAAGGTGCCATAAGATGGCGATAAACAAAAGCCAAGTAGTGTGCCTTAACCCACAAGACAACCGACCAAGACACGCCAAGTTAGTAAATCTGTCAGTCGGTCTCACAATAGTCGATCCTTGGGGATCAACCTCCTCTGCAACAATTTATTAAGCAAAGCAAATGAGTACAAAAATGTACTCGCAAGACTAACGTGTAAAGTAAGAGACCTATATATTTAGCTACATGCAAGCTTATTTAAGTGGAGCAGGCTCTAGACTCATTTTCAGCATAAAGTAAGTTTTCATTTGCAATAATGTAATAGATTGAAAGCAGTTTTACAATCTGATTTTATTTGATAAAAACAGCGAGATACTAAGTAACAATAATAAGAGACATCCTGGAAGTGGCTAACCCAAAAGCCACCACAACAATAGCATGAACTCCCTGTTCATACCACCCACATCAAGTTTTAATTAAATGTTGTAGTCTAACTCTTGTTGAGACCTTACCAAGCATGTCCATAACCTAGGACGAGGCTATTCGAATAGTTTGAACCCTGCAGGGGTGTACCAATGTACCCACACGTCAGACCGCCTTTTTGCCTCCGGAATAAGCACACTACCTTTGGAAGAATTGGGGCTGATGGGGGTCAAATGGACAAATTGGGGCGGATGGGGACTTCTCAAATGTATTTGATTCTGTATCCAAATGTATCAGAATCACACATGCTCTTGTGTATTGATAAGGCATGGTGCCAAATTATGACTTTATTACTGTAATTTTGGTTTCAAGAAATGTAATGTACTGAAATGCTACACTGAATGCCAGCTTGTTTCAAGAATGTCTAGAATGTCCAGCTTGTTTCAATAATTTTTGAATGTTGTCTGAAATCCGGAATCCGAAGTGCAGTCTGATTGTGTGGATATCATGGGGATATGCTCACGATCTTAATGTGATGGTACAATTGGCAATAGCTTCTTTGGTTTGTCGAAGCGATTGTTTTCGGTTTTGTTGAAATCTGTTTTGACAAGTGTCGGGATCATCGGTAACCGGCGTGTATCTGGCGGTACTACTGCTTGATCTTGATAATACGGCTTGTGTTTGGCGGTAGTACTGCATTGGTATAATCTTGCAAGCAAAGCGGTATGGTTTTCGAACAAGTGTAATTTGTATTTTGGATTTCTCGAGGAGCGATAATACGCGCTATGGTTGTCGGTAGTCTGCGCGATGATGAACGACCGCGTGTGAGCGGTTTGGATTTTCGAGAGAAGATGTTTTTGGGAAGTTTTGAATTTCCTTGAGGAGCGATACGACCTTGATTATAGAGTCTTGATACTCATGATCTTGCGTAATCTGGGACATAACATGGCGGTAATACCGATTTAGTTTCGAGTTTCGTTTAACTTGGAGAATCGCTTTTGGGTTAGAGTCAAGTTCATGGGTTTCATAGCATATGTGTTGCATGATGCATGTTTTGACTAACGTGGGTCAAGTTGTGAAGAACTTGTTCCGGATTCGATTTCTTTGTCAATTGATGTGCGGAGTTGCTTGGAGGTCAATGACGGTCAGCAGCGAAGATGATCGGGACTAAGCTTGGAGAGCTAAGGTCGAGCGATCGAGGATGCGGGTGAGGTCAATGGAGTCAAGCATTGCGCCAAGAGGACAAAAGGTGACCGACAGGCGATTCGGTGCGACGGGTTCGATCAAGCGGCGTGGGGGTCGGTGCAAGTGCCATGGTGGTTCGGTGGGAGCCGGATGGGAGAACTTGCCGACATGAAGAGTCATTTGGATCACCCTGCGTGGCGAAGCATGGAGGTGCTTCACGAAGATGGGACTCGGTCTTTGCAAAAGATCGAGAAGAATATTTTGGTAATTTCACCAAATCCGCCTTGGTGACCTAATGCCAACCCATGGCGCAAGTCGGTGCGTCAAGAAGTGGATTAGGTCAAGAGAATTGAAAACGGCGCTTTAAAATGCGTGCGTGTGTATTTATAACGTCCGTTTTCTTTAAAGTCCTTGCCAAAGTTTTCAAAATAAAAGTAACCATTTGGCTTTATTGAGAATCCAAAGCTTAACTTGAGATTTTTGAAATTTGGAGAGTTTAATTGGAATTAATCAAACCTTAACTAAGCTCTTAGTTGGTGTTCCTTGCCGATCGAAGCTCTCTGTTGTGTCTTTGCTGCTTTTGGGTTGCCATGTCCCCGAGCCTCCCTGTGCGCCCTGGGTTTTGTCTTCTCTTTTAACTTCCTTTGTTGGCTTGAATCTCTTTGAGACTCAGACCTCTTCTCTCTCTCATCTTTCCCCCTCTGTTCGGACCCCTCCCGTGCTTCGGGTTTCCTTGTTAAGAACCCAGCTCGGGTTGGTGTTCTAAACCTCTTTGGTCTCTTCAAGCCACGCTTGGCACCTTCTTTGGACCTCCTGTGGACCTCTCCCGCCCTCTCGGAACCCTGAGTTCTCTTGGGCGCTTCAGAGTTCTTCTGGACCTCCCAGTGTCCCTTTTTGGGACCTTCCTAGTCTTCCTTATGGCTATTTGGACCTCCCTTGTGTTCAAACAGACCTCCCCTTGTTGAGATCTAGCCGCTCAGACCTCCCCTTGTTGAGATCTAGCCGCTCAGACCTCCCCTTGTTGAGATCTAAGCCGTCCGGGTCCTCCTTTAGTGGGATCCAAAGGTCCAGACCTCCTTAGGCCCAAGACCTCACTAGCGCTTGGACCATCTTCGACCCTTGTGGCTGTAATCGCTTAAGGCTTTGCCTTCCTCACCTAAGGACACTTGGAATTCCAATCGAGCAGTTCGGCTTTTGCAGCGTTTTCCTTTGTCCCAGGACCTCTTCTGGTTGTTTTGCAGGACCTCCTCCTCGGTCCTTCTTTGGTCTTTGTAAAGACCACCCTCCTAACCTTGATTATTCTGTTGTCCGGGACCTCCTGCACCCTTTGATTTGGACCGTTGAGGTCCTCCCCTTGAGAATCTTGGCCGTTAGATCTCCCTTTTGGAGATCTACTCGGCAGGACCTCCCCGCACCCTTTGATCTGGACCGTTGAGGTCCTCCCCTTTTTAAATCCTAACCCGTAGACCTCCCTCGTGCAGGTCCGAGTGTCAGGGCCTCCTCGTTGTGAGCTTTGAGGATCTTTTGTCCAGGACCTCCCCCTCTGCGTGTCTTGGACCTCTTGCCCAGGACCTCACAGTGGTCTTTTGGCGGGAATGACCCTTGCGGGGAGGCCACCCCTTGACCGGTGGTGCACCCGTTTTTGACTGGCCCCACTTGCCAGTCCCTCTCCACTCTGTAATTATTGCTCCTGCCTCAGAACTCTGTGCGCATTTAATAGGTGTCGGGTCACATTAAATGCGGTCACATCTGAGTACTTACTTCAATTCTTTTGGGCAAGCCACCCAAGTAGTCTGATGCCTACACTTCTCTAGGTTTCCTTGTGGTGTACACCACCAACCCCGGCTATTTATAGCCTGGGAGGGCAGACCTTTGTAACTTTTTGCTCATTTCTTCCTTTCCTGCCTCCTCTACTCGGTTCCTCCTTGCGCAAGACCTTCCCCAGGAGCTCTTTGAGGCTGTGCTAAGCCCCTTGGTTTCCTTTTGGCTGTGTTGGTTTGAGTTCCTTTTTCTGGTTCTTTTAAAGTTCTTTGGCTTAGTGTGGTTTCGCTTATCTGGTTTTCTTGCGAATGTGTAGATCACGAGTTGGAAGAAATCTTGGACCCAGCTCTTGTTGCTGAAGGCTCTCCACTGCTTGACCAAGGCAAGCCACAGACCCCCTTTTGATCATCTTGAGCCCAGTGTTGCAAATGTATTTTGGTTTTACTTTATCATGCATGGCTATGTTTATGAGAAAATGGTTTGGGCTGTAGTTACTTGCCTACTTGTTGTTATACCTCCTTCCTACTGTGACGACCCAATCCTAGGGTTCCCGAGAGGTCCTCCAGGTCCTCTGAAAAGTCCACCCGGACCTCCCAGGAGGTCCATAAAGGACCTCTCGAGTAGACCACCAAGACCTCCCAGGAGGTCCAGTAAGACCTCCTGGAGGTCCAGGAGAACAAAACCCGAGAGAAGGTCTTAGAACCAGAGGAGCACCCAAGGCCTGCCACGTCCCATGTAACAACAAGTGAAGAGGTCCGAGAGAGTACCAAGATCTCCCACGACCCACCAGAGGAGGTCGTGGAGGTCTGGGACCTCCCAGAACTCCACATGTTATTATCATCATGAAGACATGGATGGACCGAGCCTGCTCCAAGGTCCTCTGCGAAACCTGAGCTAGTCCCAAGGATCATGGCTAGCTCTTCACAACATAAATACACAGTGGTGATATCCAGAACACAACTTTATTTAATTAAAACATTAACAGAGTTGTTTACAAGATGGCCTTGGGCCAAACCTAAATACACAAGAGCAGAAGAAAGCAAAAGGGTCCATCAACAAGCCACAGGCAGCTGACTGGAGGGCATGACCTAGCTACTCTGATCTTCATCGCTGCCAACATCTTCTCCTGACAAAGATTATAATGAGCAAGAGTGAGCACTACCCTTTGTTTCATAAGTTACACCAGGTGGGGTAACAATATGACATGCATATATGGAGATTCAAAGGAATGGCATAATATGGTTACTTTGCACAAAGCCATTTTTCTTTCCAATACCATTATTAATTTCACAAGCAGGTCTTTTATTAGATAGAACTCTTTATATTAAAACAATTTTTCAGTTGGATATCAATCATCATGAATTAGTGAAGGATACCCTCCTGACAAGAGGCTCCCTGCCCCAAACCAAAGGAATGACAATTCCAAAACAGATTTAGAAAACATTTCAAAAATTCCCAAAATCAATATCTAACTTCAAGTGGCCTTTGCCAGCATGTCCTTGACAAGTGAACCTGACTATTCGAATAGATTTAGCTCTGCGGAAGGTTGTGCACTTTACCCACACGACTTGATTACTCTAGTTTATCCGACATTAAATCAATGCCATCTCTCACTACCAAAGGTAAGAGATCTAGAGCTCAAGACAAGGCTTTTACAATGCATTACTCCCTCTGACTTTTCCTTGCTAAGGTTTCACCCCCTATGGACTGACAATCGGTGGGAAGCCCCTCTTGCACCGATGGGAGCGATGGGTTATAAAAGACCCTTGGCCAAACAAGACCTCCCACACATTCAATGGGCGGACATGTAGTGAAGTTTTGCAAATTACTCGGCCGGGTCCCACACCCCATTCAGAGACATGTGGTTGCACGATTGTGGTATAGCCCATTATAGGCATGGCATTGGTCGCTCAAAGACCGGTCCTCACATGACTAGGGCAACTTTCACTAACCCATGGACCTCCACCCTAGCTGAGTTAGAGTCAGGTGCATAAACATTGCACCAACCAAGCAATCAATTTGCCCAGTCAAAACCAATTGTTTATTTTCTTTGCTTTACCAGCACCATTTTCATACCTCCATGACAACCCAATGTCATGGTGAAATTATTTAAACATTATTTAGTTGTGTTGGTAAAGATTCCCCCAAATCAATAGTTTTGGTCTAAGCACAACTGAGCATACGTTTTTCAAATGCCCTTGACTCATACTACTGCATTAGCCAAGTTTGACCTAAAGGTGACAATATGTTCAGTCCAAGAGCAACAGAGGCCTTACAAAGGAAATGGGGATAGCTACAAAGTTAAAACTGGTATTGAACTAGCTTGATAAAAATAAGCATGCAATACACATTTAAAACAGAACTTAATAGTTTAAATTACTGGGTGCAATATGATCAAGAATGCAACTTGCCTTGCTCACTACTTTGAGATTCTTCTTCTTCAGAGCTCTCAGATTCTTGAGAATCCTCACAATCTACATACATATAAAAAGCAAATTCAAAGAAGATTCAAATAAATATCCAAGTAAAGAATCAAAAGAACTCCAAAGAGAACTCCAAAAACCCAATTACAGAAAAGAGTTACATTTAAATTAGGTTCTTTTGGAGAAAGTCTAGCTTACCAAAGGAAAAAGAGGTCTTCAGAAAAGGTCCCGAAAATGAGACCTAGGCAGAGGGCAGAGAGGTTCTAGAGGCAGAGATGCTTGCACAAGGTCCAGAGAGGAGATCCCTTAACAAAGGCCACAAAGGACCAAGAGAAATCCGCAAGAGCAGGCCCTATGAAGAACATGACCGCTTCAGTGTAATGGTAAACACAAGGGTAGAGCAAATTATCAAAGAACTTACCAAGGATAAGCAGCAATGAGTGGAAAAGAAGGTCGTGAGCAACAAGGTTTCCCCGGAAAGGCCACTAGTCCAGAGCCGAGAGGATAAATGAGAAGAAGGTGAAAATGGCCAGGCTCCCAGGACGACTTATAGTCAATGATGGGTGATAAAAATTAGGCACTTACGTGCCAGGGATAAGTATAGAAGTAAGTCAAAAGTTAGTGAAAGTCAAAGGCGGTGTCACTACCACCACAGGTAAAAGGTGCGATAAAAAGAACACATTATCTTTGCTTGGGAAGGAACAAGGAAAAATGTCAGGGTACGGTTAAGTGACCCAATTCAAAGTAAAGCACCACGTATATGGGTGCATTTAATGTGATAAGACCCACATTAAATGCTCAATATAATAATGTGGCGGAGGAAATGAGAATAGTTAAGACTGGCAGGTGGGGCCAGTCAATTTAGAAACAGTCGGGTCAACAATGGGAAGGTCTTGCCCCACAAAGGAGGTCCTCGATGAGGTCTTAAGAGACTAGGAGGTCTTACGCCCAAAAATAGGGAGGTCTAAAGGTTAAGGAGGTCCGGCCGAGTCTGGCGGTCGAGGATCTCACCAAGGAGGTCTGGCAGGAGGTCGAGCGGTTGGATCTCAAGAGGAGGTCCAACAGCCAGATCGTAGCGAAGAGATCCTCGAGAGAAACAGAGCGTCGAGGAGGCCTGGGCCCTTGGATCCAAAGCGAGGGGAGGTCCAAGCCGTACGATTTAAAACAAAGGGGAGGTCTGAACCGTTCGATTCAGTCTAAGGGGAGGTCCATAAAGGACATAAGCATGGGAGGTCCAGACCGTTGGATTAGAGAGGGGAGGAGGTCGGGACCGCCGGATCAAATACAAGGGAGGTCCATGCGGAGTGACTCCAGAGGCATTCCACAGAGGAGTTCCACTCGAGGGAGGTCTTCTCGGCCCAGAACAAAAGTCAATGTAATTCAATTTAACTTAGGAAAAACCGAAGGCACACAAAAGGGCCACGGAATTACAAGGAGGTCAAAATAAAAAGAGATCTGGGCACTGTGAAGTGCCCAAGTGATAAGAGATCTAAACCTAAGAGAAGTCTGAACAGAAAATTGGTTTGAACCCTAAGAGATTCAAACCAACAAAAAGGTCTAAGTGACCAAGCTCAAAGAAAGGAAACCTAGACAAAAGGGTATGTTCCGATAGGACAAAGTCTAAGTTTTAAGGGAGATCTAATCTCACGTGCCATTGGGGAGGTCCAGACCACGATGAGGGTCTAAACCTACATACCCAGAAAAATATGTTAGGGTGAGACCTATTGAACATACCAAAAGGAGATCTCAACAAAACTCAAACCTCTCCAACCCAAGTCAAACTTTGACTTCTCCTCAAAATAAAATTAGTTTTGATTTATTTTACACATTTATACAAATCTTAGAAAATTAGGATGTCACACCTACCTTGTCTCCATCATGTTGTCATATTCACCTTGAGAGCCCTAGGATAGATATCTAGTTGGTGTTCTTTGCTATTTGCCAACATGGGGGCCGTAGGTCTATATAGCTTTGCTTAGATAACTAGCTTCGGACGTATTATGCTTCACCTTTAATAATCTTGACTAACAAGTTATGGAATGTGTGGTTGGTGCCCTTTGTTGAGCAACTATGGCGGGATGCCTAAAATTGTATTAGTGTGGTATGAGACCACTTGGTTAAAACTTGTGTGCCAGGTGGGTGGTCTTTTGGCATGGGTTAATACAAATGTTTTTGCTGAGGCAAGAAGGCAGGGAGTGAGTAGTGGGTGCTATGCACACTTGGTTGTGGATGTCTTGCCTTAGCCCCACTAAGGACTTCACTTTGTGTCTGTTGATCTGGGCCAAGAAGTGCAACCACAAGATCATTTTATGGGAATGGTTTGGGCCGAATAATTAGCAATGGAATGGCTTGGAGCTGTTGTGGTTGGCGTGTGATTAGTTGGCGCAAGAGGGCACCCCATAACCTCATGATTTCTAGACCACGGGAGGATTGCGAAACCTTAGCGGGCGACTCGGGTCAGTTCAAAGCTTTGTAAAGGTCTTTGGCGCTCTCTAGGCTGCTCGCCTTAGGAAGTGAGCAAGGGTGACGGAAACCCACCCGCTAGAGAGATCGTGGATTGTGGGTAAGTTGTACACCTCTGCGAGTGTAAGATCTATTGAATAGCCAAGTCCTTGGTCATGGACATGCTTTCGATGAAAATGGTGCAAGGGGTAGTTGTTTGAAAAGTTTGTGTCATTTGGGCACTCTGTTGAGATGCCTTAGCTTTGCCTCGAAGAGACCTTGGCCGGCTCGGAGGGGCGGGGTTGGCTCGGGTTGTGGTCGAGGGGCGCTCGAACCTCTTGAGTGGGTGCTCTGGAGTGGGTTTGGTGGGGACACAGCCCTTGGTGTGACCGATCCTCCCCATTTTTGGTTGTGGTGTGGCGGGTGCTCGCTCCATCTTTTTAAAAACATCAAAAGTATTATGTAATATGGTTTCACCTTGTTGCTTTTCAATCTATTATTGGTATTATTGTTAAAATCGGCTGCGCAAACTAACCATCTGACTCTCCATTGGTAAGTCCTTGCATGAATATTATTGCATTTTGCTCCCTATGACTTCTTGAGTACATTCCAAGTACTCATGGCTTAAATACATGTCAAAGCAGATTATGAAGATGATCAAGTGCGAGGCGGTCTGAGACCTCTTCGAGGAGGAGCTCTTCGACGACTAAGATGCCTAGGACGTCCTCCACCCGACAGCGTGTGGCGCTTGTTGGATGGCTTTTGCGTGTTTTGGTGTTTGAGCCCTAGAGCTCCTTGTCGCCAGATGTAAGTCCTGGCTGGCTTAGTAAGCCCTCAGTGGCAGACCTCTTGTTGACAAGCTTGATCATAAGGTCCTGTTATATATTAAGGTTAATTTGTCTCCTTCACCTTGTTTGACCTCGTGGTTGTGATATTAGCTTGTGTTCTTGTGTGAGCTAGCTCTGTTGTCCTGGGACTAGCTCAGTTGCACAGGGACAGGACCACCAGGAGGTCCTACGGGACTTAGCTGGTGAGGTCCTGTCGGATCCCTCTAGTGATGTGCCTGGATGTGCTACCGAGTGGGGGGGTGGCCTAAGACCTCCAGGAGGTCCTTTAGACCTCCTGGGAGGTCAGTGTCGGCCCAAGACCTCCAGGGGGTCCTTTAGACCTTCTGGGAGGTCCTGGCAGACCTCCTCGGTAAAGCACCTTGCGGTGCTACCACATCCTTCGGTGGTAACTTCGCAGCGTAAAAAAAAATCAATCAAGGTCCTCCGGACCTCCTTTGGTACATCACGGGGTGGGTCGTCACAGTTGGTATCAGAGCCTTGGTGGGTCAGTGGGGCGTGGCCATAGGTAGAAAGGTCGATTTAGTTCTGATTCAAAGAGTTATTTTCTAAAGCAGAACAACCTAAAATTTGGTTTGGAGGTTCTTTCCTTGTTCTGGTTCTCTGCTGCCCTTAACTTGTCCAAATCATCTCTTACCCTGTTCTACTTCAATCTTGACTCCCTCTTTAGTTCTGTTATCTTGCCCTTGCTGTAACCTCAATTTTAAATTTAATTTGACCTCCTTGCCTTTATACCTTCTATAAGGCCGACTGTAGAAAGGTTAGGATTAGTGGTCCTCCTCTGAGTCCCGCTTAGCTTGGGTATCTAAGACCTCTGTTTGAAGCTTTGGTTGCCCCTTTTGGCCTCCTGGCCTTTTGGTTTTCTCTTGGGTTTAACCAAGTTACCCCTTGTAGATGCCCTACCTTTATCTCTCTTTTCCCTCTTATCTACTGTGCTTTCTTTCCTATCTATTAAACCTCTAGAGTTTTGTCCAGATGGTGCAGACTCGGCAGTCCACAAGTCGGGGTGAGCCCCAGGCGATTGCCACCACCTCCACCTCCTCTAGTGGCGACAGACCCGGGTTTTAGGCGGGTTTATGGCGGCCTAAGCCCAAATGATGAGCTCTATGATGCGAACATGAACAAATTATGGCTCAACAAAGCTGGACCACCAATGCTCTACTTGCCATGATGAGCGAGTAGCCAAGCTGCGGCGGTGCCACCACCTCCACCCCGGCTCACCATCAATCAAGGCTATCGAGTTCTTGAAGACACGCCCGGCTACATTCTCCGGCTCCCTGAGCCCTTAGATGCGAGATGATTGGTGAGATCAGCAGAGAAGAAGTTGGATATTGCTCATTTGTGAAGATAGGGAAAAGGTTTTGTTTGCCTCACACCAAGCTGGAAGGACACTGCGGTAGAGTGGTGGGACACATTTGTGCCTCACATCTTGACCCCAGGAGGATTACTTGGGCAGATTTTGCGGTAGCTTTAGTCACTCGCATGTCCACGATGGGAAGGTAGAGATGAAAAAGGAAGAGTTTAGAGAGCTCAAACAAGGCGGTATGTCGATGAAGTGAGTACCTCACTAAGTTCACTCAATTGTCACGTTATGCTCGTGAGGGCGTGGCTACAGATGATGCACGGCAAAAGCGTTTTAAGCGAGGCCTCCATCGATCTTAAGGTTCAAGTTGTTGGAAATGATTATCACGATTTTGACACATGGTGAACAAAGCAATGCTCATTGAGGAGTCGAAGAACTTTCTCGAGTCTTTCAAGAGGAAGGTGCCCCTTCGATGCTCAACAAAGACCTCCCAGCGCCACAAAGCTTTTGTGCATTACCAACCAAGCGCCAAGGACCTCCTGGACCTCTGTCAAGACCTCCCCCATCATCACCTTTCGGTGCCGCATCCTTTGGCGACACCAAGCCCACCTCGCGACCTCCACAACATTTGGGATCACTGTTTCAAGTGCCACCAAGTGGGGCATTTAGCCAATCAATGCCCCACGAGAAGGCAGAGCAAGCGCCAAGACTTCTGCCAGGGACCTCCCTCGGCCAAGACCCCAAAGTCGCAGGACCTCCTCAAGCAGAACCTCCCGGACTTTTGGAAGGGCCGTGTGAACCATGTTGCGGTGGAAGAAGCTCGAGACCTCCTCGGATGTGGTGCTAGGTATGTTCCTAGTAAATTGATCTTGCAATTGCAGTTTTGTTCGACTCTGGAGCTTCCCATTCATTTATTTCTCGGAGTTTTCTTTGCAAAGCACCAGTTTCGAGTTGTTGCTCTTAAGTCTACCTTGTTGGTTCAATCCCCCGGCTCAGAATTAAGTTCGAACCAGGGTTGTCCACAAGTGAAATTGGTCATAGAAGAAGTAGAATTTCTAGCCAATCTTATCCTTTTGGACACCAGGTCCCTAGATGTGATCTTGGGCATGGACTGGCTAGCTAACCACCATGCCATGTTGGATTGTAGTGGCAAGAGTATCTCTTTGACCAGCCCTAGTGGTGCCCTTTGTGAAGTTTTCGGCCACCTCGGAGCTCAAGGAGCCCTTTCTTGTAGTGCTCAAGTTCAAGCTTTGGAGGATGTCCTTGTTGTTAAAGAATTTGTGGATGTGTTCCCTGATGAGCTCCCAGGAATGCCCCCAGACAGAGACCTTGAGTTTGTCATTAACCTTGTCCCAGGGACCTCCCCCATCTCCAAAAGGCCCTATAGATTGCATGTTGATGATCATGTGGAGTTAAAGAAGCAGTTGGAGGACTTGCAAGGCAAAGGTTTTATTAGACCTAGCTCCTCACCTTGGGGAGCCCAGTGATTTTGTGCCTAAAGGATGGCACTCAAAGAATGTGTGTGGACTATAGAGCTCTCAATGATGTCACCATCAAGAACAAGTATCCTTTGCCAAGAATTGATGATTTGTTTGATCAATTGAAGGGCTGCTTGTGTTTTCAAGATAGATTTGAGAACGAGGATATCACCAACTCAAGATTCACAAGGAAGACATCCCTAAGGCGGCTTTTTCAACTAGGTATGGGTTATATGAGTTCCCTGTCATGTCTTTTGGGCTGACCAATGCCCCTGCCTACTTCATGAATTTGATGAACCGAGTGTTCATGGATTATCTAGACAAGTTTGTCATCGTATTAATTGATGATATTCTAGTGTATTCCAAGAGTGAAGAGGAGCATGCAAGTCATCTCTTTTCGGTTTTGGAAAGGCTGAGAGCTCATCAGCTCTTTGCCAAATTTAGTAAGTGCGAATTTTGGCTTAAAGAAGTGGTCTTCTTGGGGCATGTTTTGTCAAAAGAAGGAGTGTCTGTTAACCCTAGTAAGGTTAGGGATGTGCTCAATTGGGAACCCCTAGATCTGTGCCTCAAGTTGAAGTTTTCTTGGCATGGCGGCTACTCTGAAAGGTTTATTGAAGGTTTCTCCGGATTGCAAGACCTCTCACTCATTTGTTAAAGAAAGAAAAAAGTTCCTTTGGACCTCAGAGTGTGATCAAAGCTTCCAAGAGCTGAAGGAAAAATTAACCTCTGCCCCAGTTTTAGTTCTCCCAGACGTTAGAAAGGACTTTGAAGTCTTCTGTGATGCCTCCAAACAAGGACTTGGCTGTGTTCTAATGCAAGATAGAAGAGTAGTGGCGTATGCCTCAAGACAATTGAAGCCCCATGAAGTAAATTACCCTACTCATGACCTAGAGTTGGCTGCTGTGGTGCATGCTCTAAAGATTTGACGCCATTACCTCATAGGTAATAGGTGTGAAATCTATCTTGATCTAAAAGCCTAAAGTACATCTTCACCCAATGATTTAAATTTGAGGCGAGAGAAGGTGGCTAGAGCTTATTAAAGATTACAATGTGGGAATCCATTACCACCCGGCAAGGCCAATGTGGTGGCGAGATGCCTTGGCGAGAAAAGTTTGTGCCAATACCTTGATGATCAAGGAGAGCCAACCTACCTTGCATAAGGAATTCTTGAAGCTTAGACTTGAGTTAGTTGAGGAAGGGTTTTTGGCGACTCTGGAAGTGCAACCCAATTTGCAAAAAGCGGATCAAGGCTGACTCAAGTCGGAGATCTTGGCATCCAAGAAACCAAGACCAACAAGAAGGGAAAATTGCCGGTTTTCTAAAGATGGACGAGGGGCGATTTGGTTTGATAAAAGGCTCTGTGTGCCCAATAACCGAGCTCAAAGAGTGATACTTAAGGAAGCCCATGAAGCTTTGTATTCTATACATCCGGGAGTTACAAAAATGTACCAAGACATTAAGGAGTTGTCTTGGTGGTAGAAAATGAAAAAGGAAATAGCAGATTTTGTGGCCAAGTGTGACACTTGCCAAAGAATTAAGCGTACACCAAAGACACGGAGGACTTTTAGTGCCCTTACCCATGCAGAGTGGAAATGGGAAGAGGTCGGCATGGATTTCATAAGCGGCCTACCTCGTACCCAAAGTGGCTTTGATTCTGTTTGGGTCATTGTGGAATGATTAACAAAATGGCTCACTTTATTCTGTAAAGACTACTTATTACGAAGACAAGTGGCGAAATCTACATGGCAAAGGTTGTGTGCTTGCATGGTGTACCAAAGAAGATAGTTTGGACAAAGGATCTCAGTTCACCTCAAATTCTGGCAAAACTACATGATGCCACAGGCACGAGACCTTAACTTTAGCACGACCTACCACCCACAAACCGATGGCCAAGCCGAGAGAGTTAACCAAGTCCTTGAGGACATCTTTGAGAGCTTGTGCTCTAGAAAGACAATCTAGTTGACACAAGATGCTACCTTATGCGAGAATTTTCCTACAATATGACTACCAAGCGAGCCTCCAGATGTCCTTTTGAAGCCATTTATGGTAGGAAGTGTAGGACTCCTTTGTCTTGGGCGAGAATCGGGTGAAGGCAGGTTCTTGGCAGGACCTCTTTGAAAGAAGCCGAAGATCAAGTGAGGTCAATACGGGAGAAGTTAAAGGCTGCTCAAACTTCGGCAAAAGAGCTATCACAGATGTTAGGCGTCGAGACCTAGCTTTTGTCCCGGAGATCAAGTCTACCTCAAAGTGTCACCTCTCAAGGGTATACAGCAGTTCGAGTTAGTGGAAAACTTGCTCCAAGGTTCATTGGGCCTTTTCCAATCCTTGCCCGTAGGGGTGAAGTGGCTTACAAGTTAGACCTCCCTCCTCAGCTTACTGGAGTCCATAATGTGTTCCATGTGTCACAGTTGAAGAAATGCTTGCGAGTGCCAGAGGACCAGATGCCTATAGAAGCTATGGACCTCCAAGAAGAACTCACTTACAAAGAGCAACCCATCAAAATCTTGGACGTGTCAGAGAGAGTCACAAGGAACAAGATCACCAAGCTGTGCAAGGTGCAATGGAGTAACCACTCCGAAGCCGAAGCAACTTGGGAATGAGAAGAGGACCTCAAGAAGGAGTTCCCCCACCTATTCCCTAGCTCAGCCTGAATCTCGGGGCCGAGATTCCTTTAAGGGGTGAAGGTTTGTAACGTCCCGTTTTCTTTAAAGTCCTTGCCAAAGTTTTCAAAATAAAAGTAACCATTTGGCTTTATTGAGAATCCAAAGCTTAACTTGAGATTTTTGAAATTTAGAGAGTTTAATTGGAATTAATCAAACCTTAACTAAGCTCTTAGTTGGTGTTCCTTGCCGATCGAAGCTCTCTGTTGTGTCTTTGCTGCTTTTGGGTTGCCATGTCCCCGAGCCTCCCTGTGCGCCCTGGGTTTTGTCTTCTCTTTTAACTTCCTTTGTTGGCTTGAATCTCTTTGAGACTCAGACCTCTTCTCTCTCTCATCTTTCCCCCTCTGTTCGGACCCCTCCCGTGCTTCGGGTTTCCTTGTTAAGAACCCAGCTCGGGTTGGTGTTTCTAAACCTCTTTGGTCTCTTCAAGCCACGCTTGGCTTTGCTTCTTTTGGACCTCCCTGTGGACCAAAATACATTTGCAACACTTTACTTCAATTCTTTTTGGGCAAGCCCTACCCAAGTAATCCCAATTGCCTACACTTCTCTAGGTTTCCTTGTGGTGTACACCACCAACCCCGGCTATTTATAGCCTGGGAGGGCAGACCTTTGTAACCTTTTGCTCATTTCTTCCTTTCACCTGCCTCCTCTACTCGGTTCCTCCTTGCATAAGACCTTCCCAGGGAGCTCTTTGAGGTCATGCTAAGCCCTTGGTTTCCTTTTGGGTTGTGTTGGTTTGAGTTCCTTTTTCTGGTTCTTTTAAAGTTCTTTGGCTTAGTGTGGTTTCGCTTATCTGGTTTTCTTGCGAACGTGTAGATCACGAGTTGGAAGAAATCTTGGACCCAGCTCTTGTTCTTTGAAGGCTCTCCTTTGCTTGACCAAGGCAAGCCACAGACCCTTTTGATCATCTTGAGCCCAGTGTTGCAAATGTATTTTGGTTTTACTTTATCATGCATGGCTATGTTTATGAGAAAATGGTTTGGGCTGTAGTTACTTGCCTACTTGTTGTTATACCTCCTTCCTACCTTGTCTCCATCATGTTGTCATGTTCACCTTGAGAGCCCTAGGATGGATATCTAGTTGGTGTTCTTTGCTATTTGCCAACATGGGGGCCGTAGGTCTATATAGCTTTGCTTAGATAACTAGCTTCGGACGTATTATGCTTCACCTTTAATAATCTTGACTAACAAGTTATGGAATGTGTGGTTGGTGCCACTGTTGAGCAACTATGGCAGGATGCCTAAGCTGTATTGACTGTGGTATGAGACCACTTGGTTAAAACTTGTGTGCCAGGACTGGGTGGTCTTTTGGCATGGGTTAATACAAATGTTTTTGCTGAGGCAAGAAGGCAGGGAGTGAGTAGTGGGTGCTATGCACACTTGGTTGTGGATGTCTTGCCTTAGCCCCACTAAGGACTTCACTTTGTGTCTGTTGATCTGGGCCAAGAAGTGCAACCACAAGATCATTTTATGGGAATGGTCTGGGCCGAATAATTAGCAATGGAATGGCTTGGAGCTGTTGTGGTTGAGCGTGTGATTCGTTGGCGCAAGAGGGGGCACCCCATAACTCTTAGGATTCAATACAAGGCTTCCGCTATACTTGTATATTGATCTTCATAGCTCTCATAGCTATTGGGTGAAATTATTATTGGATCAATCGAATTGAAAAAAGATTTTGAGCTCCTATTCACCCCCTTTAGTCGCCGTTTGGTCCAACAAGTGGTATCGAGCCGGTTAGTTCAATCTTGATCTTAACAGGTCCTTTGAACTGGCGATGGATAAGTACTCGACCAAGCCGCATGTCTTTGATGGGCTCGACTATGCCTATTGGAAGAATCGCATGCGAGTTTTTCTTGAAAGCGAAGGACAAGCTATATGGGAGGTTGTTCGAGCCCATTGCTTTTGCCGGTTGCTTTCTGGAAAGCAGTGACCCTCTTGGCTAACAACAACAAGGCAAAGAACTTTCTATATCTTTGGGCTTGGTAGGCAAGAGTCACGATAGGATTTGCAACCTTGCGACGCACATGAGATTTGGCACACCCTCGAAACTTACCATGAGGGATCGTCCCAAATCAAGCAAGTGCGTCAGACGGTCTACAAGCGAGAGTATAACAAATTCGAGATGCGTCATAGTGAGAGCATCGATGACGTCTTTACTCGCTTTAACAAGGTGATCAATCGGATGAAATTTGTTGACATTGAGTACTCTCAATCGAGAATGCCACCCACCTCTTGGTGCTATCAACACCAAGGAGTGGGAGATGAAACAAGCGCCATAGAGGAGAACGATCGATCTCTAATCTCACCTTGGAGCTGCTTTATAGCAAGCTAAAACTCATGAGATCAAGAGAGCGGTAATCCTAAGAAGGATAACATGGCTTTGGTGGCTGATCCTCTCAAAGGACTCGATGATTCTTTTGAGTCTACTTACGGTTTTTCTCTTGCGTGTTTATCTCGCTATTCAAGAAGAAGAGTTTGAAAGTCTTCCTAAGGCTGATTTAGCTCTTTTAGCCAAGAAAGTCACGGGCATATAACAATGTCAAAAAGCAGAAAGAGAGGTGGTCTGTGACATGCTATGAGTGTGGAGAGCTATATCACATCCAGCCAATCGCCCCAAAAGTTGAAAGGTAAGGGCAACCACAAGAATGAGAAGCCTTGCTTGGAAGAAGCCTAAAGGGGCAAGCCTAAGTATGATCTTGCCAAGCTCATGAAGGCTGACTCAAGACCTTGCCGCTTTGGAGATCAATCCATGAGCGATGTGGACTCGAGCGAGGAGGACAAGGAGGAGGAGATCCTCAAGACAAGAAAGGGAAGGCCAAGGACTTCAGGCATGTGCTTCATGGCCGACTCAAATCGGCGTTGATGACAATGATGAGGTACTTCCATCCTATGATGTCCTTTACGCTAGATGCGATAACATGTATGAGCAATTGTTTAGTCAAGATAAGGCTTTAGAGTTCACCATGGCTAGGAACAAGGATCTAGAGTCACAAGTCGAGAATTTAACATTAGAGCTTGTGAATGCTAAGAGTCTAGATATTGATGAATGTTCATCTTGCCATGCTTTGCACTCCGAACTGTCTAAGCTACAATCTGCTCATGATATTGCTTTGCATCAACTTGAAAATGCTAGAACTGAGCTAATTGATGTTAAATCTGCTCCATGTGAAAAATGCTTAGAGTCTAGCAAGTTGGATGCTACGGTAATGTGAAATCTAGCTTTTGCTCTTTACGCTTAGAAGCGAACATGAAGTTAAGGATATTCTAGAAGCAGTTAGAGCTAAATTTGCCAAGCTTAAGAACTCAATTGATTCTACATCTTGTGCCTCTTGTGCCGCATATAAGCTTGAAGTTGCTCATTTTAAGGAGAAACATGCTAGAGTCATTAAGGGCAAGACTTGTGAATCATGTGCTAATATTGAAAAAGAGAATGCATATCTCAAGGATACTTTAGAAAGATTCTCTAATGGTGAAAAACAGTTAAACATGATTCTAGATAAATCTAAAACTCCTTTTAAGAAGCAAGGTTTAGGATACAACTCTGCCGAGACATGTCCAAGCCTAATGTCATTCGTGTCTTGGAAAGCGGCTTAGTTGAATTCAAAACCCAACTCGCAAAAACTGTTTTTAAATCTGCGAGGTTTGTTCAACCTTCTTTTAAGGCAAAAGGTGCTTCTCGGTGGTACAAAATACCATTGCACCTATTGCAAGAAGAGTGGACATTTGGTTGAGTTACATTAGCGTGGGTTGAAGAGCGCTAAGAAAAATATTGCTAGAATGTCATCTAATCAACCTAGAGTTTTTATGAGACATGGTCACATACAAAAGAAGAACTACGGTCTAGGATTTGTTGCACATGCTCATCACCATGTTCCTAGACAGGATGCATCTCATGTTCAGTTACCATTGCTCATAATAGAAGCGCTAATAAAGTCAAGGATAGCACATCGCTTTGCATACTACTTCGCAGAGCGAGTGTCACGATCTTGGGTTCCCAAGTCACTTTTAACTAACTTGATGTTGAGACACATCGCTCTTTGTTCCTTGATTTTCGAGGATTGGCGGAAGGGGAAGAACACATGGTTAAATCGACTCGGTGTTCACGCCACATGACCGGAGACTCAAGATGGTTCACCTCCTTCACGCGATCAACGGTGATGATTTCATCACCTTTGGAGATGATACACAAGGGCGCATTGAAGGAACTGGAATGATTAGGGTGAGCGACAAGTTCATTCTCAAGGACGTCGCGCTTGTGTCTAAGTTAAGGTACAATCTCCTTTACGTCTCCTGACTTCTTGATGATGGCTATGAGACTCGTTTTAAGAAGAATGCTTGTCGTGTGCTTGATTCTTTTGGTGAGCTCGCTTTTGGGATTTCTAGAGTTGGTAGAATTTTTGGAGTGATTTTTCGAATCTCTTCTTTGGATCCCTTAAGTGCTTAATTGCTTCTTCTTCGATATTTGGCTTTGGCATCCATTGTTGGGGCACATTGGTTTTGATCATCGACGACACGAGTTAGCGACCTTGATCTCATGAGAGGTTTGCCTAAACTCAAAATTTGTCAAGGATGTTGTATGTCATACAGTAGGCATGGCAAGCAAGTTGCCGCCTCACACCCGTCATTGACTATGGTTATGGTGACGGACCGGAGACGGTTGCTTCATATGGATCTTGTTGGTCTGCTAGGGTTCGGTCGATCGGTGGCAATTGGTACATTCTTGTCATAGTCGATGATTTTTGAGATATTCTTGGGTGTTCTTTCTTGCTTTGAAGGATGAGGCTTTTGATCATTTTCATGACCTTGTTCTTCGTTTGGCACGAACTTCTGGTGCCTTGAAAGCGATCCATGATGATAATGCACGGAGTTCAAGAATGCTTCTTTGCCTCTTTTTGTCTTGCCGAGCGCGGTATTGAGCATCAATTCTCTTCTCCACACGTCCCTCAACAAAATGGCGTTGTGGAAAGGAAGAACGAGACTCTAGTCGAGATGGCTAGGGCGATCTTTGGATGAGTATAGTACACCGAGGAGATTTTGGGCGAAGCTATTGCTCTGACTTGCCATATTTCAAACCGTGTCTTTTTGAGACCGTCCTTGGGCAAGACTTCATATGAGCTTCGTTTTGGTAGAAAACCCTCTGTTTCTCACTTTCGAGTCTTTGGATCGAAGTGTTTTATTCTCAAGACAGGGAACCTAGATAAATTTGAATCAAGAACTTGTGATGGTCTATTTCAGGTTATCTGCTCATTCGAGGGTTTTCGGGTTTTAATGTTGAAACTAACATTATCCGAAGACATGCATTGTCACTTTTGATGAGACTAGCCACAGGCTAGATCCGATGTTTGGTGACTTACAGTGTGAGAGAGCATTTTTGTTGAAGAAGATGAGGATGAACTTGATTTTGCTCCTTCACATTGCTTCGATGTTCTGTGCAAGCTGCCCAAGCTCGAGAACACCTTTCTGATCGCTTCACCTCCAATTGAGGCTCTGCTGCGACTTCTTCATCGGAAGATACTGCGGAGGTTGAGGAGATGCTATCTCCCCAGCGCTCCTTTGCACATTCGGAAGCAACATCCTCCGGATCAGATGATTGGTAATCTCCATGAGCGAGTCACTCGCTCCAGGTATCATGATCCGAGTCTTTTCTCTCACTCTGCATTTGTAGCTTCTTTTGAACCCAAAGATATATCACATGCTTTATCTGATGCTAGTTGGGTCAATGCCATGCATGAGGAATTAGAGAATTTTGAAAGAAATAAAGTTTGGAACCTTGTAGAACCTTCTAGTGGTCATAATGTTATAGGAACCCGTTGGGTGTTCAAAAATAAACAAAATGAGGATGGTTCTGTGGTTAGAAATAAGGCTAGGTTGGTAGCTCAGGGCTTTAGCCAGGTTGAGGGGTTAGACTTCGATGAGACCTTTGCTCCTGTTGCTAGATTAGAAGCCATTCGCATCTTACTTGCATTTGCTGCATCTAAAGGTTTTAGGTTGCATCAAATGGATGTTAAGATTGCCTTTCTGAATGGTTTTATAGAGGAGGAAGTGTATGTTAGGCAACCCCTGGCTTTGAGGATCCCAAGCACCCTGATCACGTTTTTAAGCTATCCAAAGCCTTGTATGGTCTTAAGCAAGCCCCTAGAGCACGGTATGATAGACTTAAGACCTTCTTGCTCAAGAATGATTTTGAAATAGGAAAAGTAGATAAGACTCTTTTCATTCTTAGGCATGGCAATGACTTCTGCTTGTTCAGATTTATGTTGATGATATTATCTTTGGTGGTTCCTCTAATGCTCTTGTTTCTATTTTTACGAGACCATGTCGAGGAATTTGAGATGAGCATGATGGGAGAACTCAATTACTTTCTGGGGCTACAATTCAAGCAATGCAAGGAAATGATCTTCATCCATCAAACGAAGTACACCAAGGATTTGCTCAAGCGTTTTGATATGGGTGACTGCAAGCCGATCGCCACTCCCATGGCGACTTCGATTGCTTTGGATCGAGATGAGAGAGAGAAGCCGTGGATCAGCGAGTACTGCATGACATGATTGGCTCTCTCACATACTGACGGCCTCAAGGCCGGACATTCACTTATGATCTGCCTCTCGCGAGGTTTCAAGCGTCACCGAGGACTTCACATCGCCAAGCCGTTAAGCGTATTTTAGGTATTTACACTCTACCCTTGATTATGGTATTTGGTATTCTTGTTCTTCTTATTTGTCCATTCGGGGTTTTGATTCGATTTTGCGGTGTGAGGCTAGATAGGAAAAGCACTTCGGCACATGTCATTTCTTAGGCACTTCTCTTGTCTCTTGGTCATCTAAGAAGCGGTCTTACATTGCACAATCCTTCTTTGAAAATTTGAATATGTAGCTTCTTTGCTAGTTCTTTGTGATCGATTTTGTGGATGGTCTCCACTCTTAAGGATTTTGGGTTAACCTTTGCTAGTGTTCCTCTTTTCTGTGATAACACTTCTGCTATTAACATTACTAAAAACCCAGTGCAACATTCTAGGACCAAGCACATAGACATTTGCTATCACTTCCTTAGAGATTATGTTAAGAAGGGTGATATTGTGCTGCATTTTGTGGAGTCCGAGGCTCAGTTAGCCGATATCCTCACCAAGCCTTTAGACCCAACAAGGTTTGCCACCTTGAGGAGTGAGTTAGGGTAATTTATCCCTATGGGTTGGTTTGAGGGGGAGTTGGATCTTTTCTGATCTTTCCTTGTTCATTTGATCTTTTCTTGATTTTATTTTTGAACTTGTTGATCTTTTTTATCTTTTAGGCTTTTTGAGCTTTTCTTGCATCTCATTGTATCATATTGCATTCATATGAAAAATCCAAAAGATGCATTGTAATATAAGCTTTTACCTTATCTTTTAAAATTGATGAAGCTTTGCTTATTACCCTTTGGAGCTTTAGTGTTTCAAATTCTTGCTCAATGCCATGTCTAGTTCTTTGACTTGCTAGAATTATCATGCTTTCACATGTGTAGCTAAGTCTTTCTTTGTATGAGGTAGAACTTGAAAAACAACTTGAACTAAGAAATTAGCAATTTATGAATTGTTTAGCAAGTTCTGCTAATTAGTGCTCCTTTTATGACATTGGCCTATCAAAATTGCTTTGTTAGCTCTTGAATCTAGCTTTGATCATTACTTGAGCTTTTGTGTTCTTGAGAATCTAAAAGCGCTCTTGTGTAAAATAAAAATGATCTCTTTTGTGCGAAAAAAACTGATCTCACCAATCCTTTCTCATGAGGCGGCTCGCCATTGTACTAGGCATGAACTTCGGGGAGTTTTGGATGACCTAGACCACTCTCTTAAGCTTTTGTTGCTTGGGATGGTCGTAGTGAGGCTTGAGATGTAGCACAATGCTAAAAATGCAAATTGTCAAATTGGTTGAAGCTTAGGAAGAGATTGTGGATGGCTCCTAGTCCAGGATCTTCTTTACTAAGATAGACCTTTTATCAACTTGAATATTCATTGCAATTGAGGAACAGTTGAAAAATGGGCGTTTGAGAAAATTGAGCAAAATGATTCAATTCAGGACCTATTTCTCTCTTAATGTGGTCATTGTTAGCTTTTTGATCTCACATTGACATTTTGACATGGCCAGTATCATTTTAGGATCCCTGTTGATGAACTTGCTAGATTTGAAGTTTTGCTTAAAATGCTAAAATTCATTGCTTTATATTGAGCCTTCTTGCTTAGCTTTGTTCTATATGTTTTATCATGATCTTGCTAGCGTTGTTAGGCTTGATATGTTGTTTGTGCAACTTTAGAAATGCTAACTTGTTCTTTTGGGTAATCTCTAAAGCTTCTTGTACTCAACAATTGAAAAATACAAAAAAATTGAAGCCACTCCATTGCATTTCATGCATGCTCCTTCTTATGTTTTTCCTCATTCGCATTTGTCATCTCACGGGACGAGAGGAAGGCGTGATTCCTTGATGACTCCATTGTCAAAGGGGAGAAGATGGTTGAAAAATGAAAAAAAGGAAGTTATGGAAAAGGGGGAGTTACTTGGAGAAAAATGGAAAATTTGAATTTTTCTGATATTTGAGGATCATAGTGAGGGGGAGTTCCTTATTTGCATTCTTATGGGTTTATTGCTACTTCTGAACTTGAATTGCAATTCTTGATCCTCACAATGATCAAAGGTCATATCGAACAATTGTTCTTTCATATGGACCTTAAGTGAGTTTTTGACCCCGTTCTGGAAAATGAAGCTTTCTCGCCTTCTTTTGCCGTATCTCATTTGCTAATACTATTCGGAGCCAACTTGGTCATTTCCTTTGCTTTTTCTTGCATTTGGACCAAGTTGTGCCTTTGAGTAACGTCGAGTTTTACTTTTTCAAACCTCAAAATTTGCATTTGTGGGAAATTGCCAATGTGTTCATCAAGGGGGAGATTGTGGATATCATGGGGATATGCTCACGATCTTAATGTGATGGTACAATTGGCAATAGCTTCTTTGGTTTGTCGAAACGATCGTTTTCGGTTTTGTTGAAATCTGTTTTTCGGCAAGTGTTAGGATCATCGGTAATACCGGCTTGTGTTTGGTGGTAGTACCCATTGGTAATATTACCGTAAACAAAGCGGTATGGTTTTTCGAGCGAGTGTAATTTGTGTTTTGGATTTCTCGAGAAGCGGTAGTACGCGCTATAGTTCTTGTAGTACCGCATGAATGAACGACGCGTGTGGCGGTTTGGATTTTCGAGAAGATGTTTTTGGGAAGTTTTGAATTTCCTTGAGGATGAGACGACCGCAATTATGGGTCTTGATACTCTGCGATCTTGGTAATCTGCCCTCTTTATGTGATAATCGATTTGGTTCTGAGTTTCGTTTAACTTGGAGAATTGCTTTTGGGTTAGGTCAAGTTCATGGGTTTCATGGCATATGTGTTGCATGATGCATGTTTTGACTAACGTGGGTCAAGTTGTGAAGAACTTGTTTCGGATTCGATTTCTTTGTCTATTGATGTGCGAGGTTGCTTGGAGGTCAATGGCGGTCAGCGGCGAAGATGATTGGGACTAAGCTTGGAAGTGAGGTCTAGAAACGATCGGGGATGCGGGTGAGGTCAATGGAGTCAAGCATTGCATAAGAGGATAAAGGTGACCGAAACAGACGATTGGTCTGACGGGTTCGATCAAGCGGCGTGGGGGTCGGTGCAAGTGCCATGGTGGTTCGGTGGGAGCGGATGGGAGAGACTTGCCGACATGAAGAGAGTCATTGGATCAACCTACGTGGCGAAGCATGGAGGTGCTTCACGAAGATGGGACTCGGTCTTTACAAAAGATCGAGAAGGGTATTTTGGTAATTTCACCAAATCGCCTTAGTGACCTAATGCCAACCAGCGGCGCAAGTCGGTGCGTCAAGAAGTGGATTAGGTCAAGAGAATTGAAGACGGCGCTTTAAAATACGTGCGTGTGTGACCCGTTTATTTTGGGCCTTAACGAGAGCCCATTAGGGTTACTCATCTAGAAGGTCTAAGCCTCTACTATAAATAGGAGAGGGTGCTGGCCAGCACCTCTTAACCCTTTCATTACTTGTAAACCCTAGTTTTGCTTTTGTGCTTAGGGAGTTGATGGTTGGAGGTTAGGGTTCTAGAGAGTTGGATTTGATTTTGTGCTCATGTATTGAGTCTTTGTCCTCCATTGATAGAGTGGCTGTAAACCAATACCATATCAAATCAATCCAAAGAAAGTTCTATCAAAGATGAGTTCATTTGCTTTCTTTCTCTCTATTTGATGATTTTGAGTCTTTCTTTGATCCGCGAGTTTTTGGTTGATTTCTTGCTATGATCTAACTTGCTGTGACATGTGGGAACCCATCTAGGGTCATCTTGATCATCAATCACCCACGAGCAAGTCTCTAGATCATATTTCGATTTTTGCTCGGTTTTGGAGCACACTTCGTTCAAACTGAAAAAGATAGGAACTTTGGCATGGATCTCTGTGATCTTTGATTGGAATAGGTTCCTAATATCTTAGAGAAGGTGTGTCTCAAATTTCGTGGAGTTTGGCCTTACGAATCAAAAGTTACGTCGATTTTCGATTTCGTTTTTCAGGCTGTTTACTATTCCTTCGTCAGGATAAAAGGTAGTACCGCGTTTTGACCTGCGGTAGTACCGCACTTACAATGGTGGTAGTACCGATTCCTGAGATTTCTGCACAACTTTTTGTTCTTTGCTCCTGTGCTTTGGGGATTTGATTAGGATTCAATACAAGGCTTCCGCTATACTTGTATATTGATCTTCATAGCTCTCATAGCTATTGGAGTGAAATTATTATTGGATCCAATCGAATTCAAAAAAGATTTTGAGCTCCTATTCACCCCCCCCCTCTAGTCGCCGTTTCGGTCCAACAGATTGTTTCAATGATATGTGAATGATCAAATGGTTTCAAGATTTTGTGAATGATGTGTGAAATCTGGAATCCGAAATGTTGTCCAGTTTGTTTCAATAATTTTTTAATGTTGTATGAAATCTGGAATCCAAAGTGCAGTCTGATTGTTTCAAGGATCTGTGAATGACCAGATGGTTTCAATAATCTGTGAATCATTTTGTTGTATGATTCTGTATGACTGAATCATTTTTTGTTAGATAATTTTTTGTCAGTTTCTCAAAGCATTTAGTATAACTGAACTCAACCAAGGAAGTGGACGATATTAATATTGTAACATAATGTCATCTTATGAGTTTAGACACCCTTTATGATGGAAATTGTATTGCTTTACATTAGCAACTCTGATGTGTGATGATGCCCTTGAGATGCATTCAAAGTTTAGTTTCTCAAGAATAATGCATTTGAGTCAAGGGCATACCTTTTCCATTAGTCCTTGAAATTTGGAAAATCCACTACCTCCACCTATACGAAGCAACTCATCTAGTGACTCAACAAGAATATATTCTTACTCACTGCAAAGAAACACGCTTACCATTAAGTACCGGCAAGATATAGTGCCAAGTGTTCTAGATTACGAGAGATATAGTATTTCTAATTATATGGGGGAAAAGAGACAAAATAAAGCCTAAAGTCAAGCTTGCGATCAACAAAGGAAGCAAACACAAAATGCTGTGCTTTAGCATCTGCACAAAGCTATATGTTTGACACAAAGAAGCAAACCTATGAATGGTTGTAAAACTGACATTGCAAGTTCATGTCATTTTGAATATGCTATGCTTAAATCAAGTGTTCAAAAGTACAAAAACATCATTAATACACATTGAAACGAAGTCCTCTTAATTCTTTGTTAACTCGTTTGATAGTAACATCTAAGAAGGAAATAGTGTAAGCTTAACTAATTATAAATCAAACTGAATTATTTTGTATGGTTCCCAGATATTTTATGCATAGTCATAGAGATAATCTTGAAAATCTGAAATTCAAAGGCTCAAAGCTGAATTGTAAAAAAGTATGCCATCACAATTTTACGCAACCATTGTGGCAATCTAGTTTCTTAGCATTGCTAATTAACATTACATGCGGTAGAGCTTCATCCCACCATATGTTTGTTCAACTAAATTGCATCATGACTAATTTATATCAACTCTCTTGAAAATGTTTAGCCCACTTATCCTCCAAATCATGTAATGCAAAGGATCATTTTATGTTGTTTCTTTTACGGAATTAAGCGAGGTGCCAACATTCTAGAGCAGTAGACACTTATCTCTGTTCCTTGTCATTAACCAAACATCAAAGCAAAAATGAGATGGGCCATTGAACCTGATACTGTAGCATTGTAAAAGGCAATGGAAATGAGCCAACTGAACCTAATACTGTTCATCAGTTCCATTAGAACAACTGCGTACTACAATTCAGTAATTCAAAGAGCACGCAATCACTTGAGAGCATCTCAGACCTGGTACTACTCACAAGCATTTGAATGCATCTCAGAAGAAAAAAAAACCCAAAAAAAATCATCTTTCAAGTAGCTCACAATATTTGATACAAAACAGAGGTTCATGACAAGTCCTTATTGCACCAAAACCAGATACATGACTTCTCTGTATCAGGTTCATGACAGGTTGTGAAAAAAAAAATCATCATTGGATGTTGTATCATCATACAAGCAAATCACCATCTGATTGATACAATTTCTGAATCAACATTCAAGCTTATATGTTTCCAACTACCAGAAGCAATCATATGACAATTTCACTATATGTACCAACCATACAACTAAAATGAGACATGCTTGCACATTCAATTCCATTCATACGACACTCAAGAAAAATTCACAAATGCAATGAAACAAGGATTTCTGATGCATTCAAATGCTTGTGAGTAAATCCAATAAAGAAAGAATTTCTGATTTTTGTGGACCAACTCGAGGAATTTGAATGCTTGCACATTCAGTTCCATTCATTCAACAACATGCATCTTTCATTCATACAAAATTCTCAGATTCAATCATACACCTTCATACACCGTGACAGCTTGAATTCAGAGTCAAAATTTACAATTCAAATATCAAACCGGCACAACTATTATCAACTACAAAATTCTAGATTTATCAAAACAATACAATCCATGGTTGCAATTGCTCGATGAAGAGTTGGGCGCCTAGGGTCGGCGCATAATCGGGCCTTTGGGAGGTCTGCGTAGGAGGTGCAGGGGCTGGTGAGACACGTCGCCCCAGGCGCCAGTGGAGGGGAGGGGTGGCGCGGCGCAGGGGGGCGAACCCTAGCTCGGGGAGGTGACGAGTTGGGAGAGGATGGCATGCAGGGGGGGTAGTGTAGGTCTGGCTGAGGCGGGCGTGGGAGTCGGCGGGTGGCGTGAGGCGGTCTGGAACCCTAGGCTGCTGAGGCGCTGAGCTGGAGGAGGTAAGCACCGGAGAGGAGGCGGGTAGGGGCGACCGAGAAGCGTCGGGAGGAAGAGAGGATTGGGGAATGGGGAGTCGAGCGAGAAGTTAAATCGGACGGCGGGGTGTTTTCATAAAGTGTCAATTTGGTGGGAGGGAGCTTTGATCTCGACCGCGAATCTCGTTTTGGATGGCCAGGATGCACCATGTCCATATGTTCATAGATTAGGCTATGTGCATGAGATATGCTGCCAATGTTGTAAGGGAGTATGTATGTATGTATGTATATTGATTTGTTGGTGTGTAGATAGATAGATGCTTGTATTGTATGTAACGGCAGCAGGCACTAAGGGTGCGTTTGGTTGGTGGGATGAGGTTGAATGGGATGGGATGGTATGGGTAAGATGAGATCGTCCTGTATGGGATGGTACAGTCAGTCTGTTTGTTTGGTTGTATGAGATGATACAGGGTTTTGTTTGGTTGGTTGTATCGGGTGATTCTGGATGGTTCAAGATATTATTTGGTTTGGTGGATGAAATTGGATATGATAACTCTCTCAGTAGAGGTGGTGAGTTCACCTCCTGTTTAATTGTGAGATTGGAGTTTAGATATTGATTTGAATTTAAATTGAAGTTTGAAAATTGTTTTGCAAACAATTAACTTTTATATTTTTTGCCAAGCCGAATTTGACAACATTTAACGATATTTAACAACATTTGACAACATTTAACGATATTTAACAATATTTGACAACATTTAACGATATTTAACGATATTTAACAACATTTAACGACATTTGACAACATTTAACGATATCTAACGATAATTAAGGACATTTAACTATATTTAACGACATTTGACGATATTTAACAACATTTAACGATATTTAAGGACATTTGAGGACATTTGACGATATTTGACGATATTTAACGATACTTGACGATATTTTGCGACATTTGACGATATTTAACGATATTTGACGATATTTAACGATATTTGACGACATTTAATGATATTTAACGATATTTGACAACATTTAACGATAATTAACGATATTTAACGACATTTGACAACATTTAACGATATGTAACGATAATTAACTACATTTAACGATATGTAACGACATTTAACGACATTTAACAACATTTAACGATATTTAACTACATTTAATGATTGGAACGGGCCGAGCCAAATTTCCGGCCGAAACAATATGGGGGGATTTCAAACTGATTTAGTAATTTAAAATAATCTGGTAATTCAAATAAGCATTATAAAATAGCAAATAAAATCCTACAATTATGAGAAAATTCACAGAAATTCTCAAAGACATCCCGGACTTAGATAAAATATTTTCAACTTAATATTGGTAATAGATTTTCCAAGGAAATTTATTTTGGGTCTATAATAAATAGGAAAGCTTTTAAAATTCCGAAAATTCCAGAAATTAGTTAAATTTTTATTTTTCAACTTCACCTACACTTGAAAGACTTCAATAAATTGAAATAATTCTGATAATTCATATTCTGATCACTGTATTCAAATCACCTTAACAGATGTGGCCAACACAGGGACAAGATGATTCTGATTGTTATCTCCATCTAGCATTGTCATTACATGTAATTAGTTCAGAAACTTGACACTTCTGTAATAAGGTTTCAACAAAGTTCAGAAACTAGTAATAAGGTTTCAGAAAACAGCTATCTATGTTTTAAGTTCAGAAACTAGTTAACAATAGTAAATCAATTTTTCAGTGCAGTATGGGATGAAATACAAACTGTACATCCATCCAAAGTGTTGGTTAACTATACTTCTTACTGACAAAATAACTTCCTTCAGACAACATTCAGATTTCACAGCAATTGCACATCCAAAGCTTATATTTCATTTATATCATACTCCCCAGATGAATAGCCATTAATAACTTATGGTGTAGTTAGTCAGATGCAATATACCCAGGGAAACAATTACAGGTAAGATTTCATAAAACAATAGTGCATGCACTTTCTTTGTCAACAAGGGATTGTGGTTCACCTCTCAATTACACAAAAGCACAGGCCTTGCGATCCCGGAAGTGCGAAATATTATGTCAAAGATCAAGATAACAAGTATAACACAAACAGCTCGGCATATGTCGATGACAACACATACCAAAATCTGATCCGGAATTGCGTAAGCCCGACAATTGTGACATTTAACATTTGTTCTTGAAAATAACTTACCACAGGCTCTGAGAATGTTGTCGACAAATGAAATAGCTATATGACAACGATTCTGATAAAAAAAGGAACTAGTGCTTTATCATACATTGCAAATAAAATACATTGCTAGGTTTACTTGTCCAAACACAGAATAAGTCATTACAACCACATAAATATGATTACACCATTAGATAGGTACTACAAAATAAGTCCTACTCCACCATAACAATGCTAACTCACAGATCATTATTCTTGATGTACCTAACAACCCAAACTAGCTTGTTTGAGAAGCTCAACTTGTTGAATGCCGGACAAGAGAAACATTCTCACACAAATGAGCATAGTAGTGGGCGAGATGTGCTTCCTCAAATCCCGGAGATCCATCATATTGTCCCAAAGGTCTTGGGAACATCGGTTTACTAGATCAAGCCTTCTCAATAACTTTAGCAAGTCTTTCTATGCCGGTGGTCATGACAGCACACATATCATCATCAGTAGATATCTTGGCCCTCTTCGGTGGTTTACTTGCCGATGTGTCACCTCCACATGTGGTGGACATTATCACCTCTTCGGCACTACCATGTCCAGCAGCTCTTTTACCTTTGTCCTCTGTTCGAGCCTTCGGTGTGTCATCATCTAACATTTCGTTAACATCTATACCAATAGGGTCATTTGCTCCCTTTGCATACTTTCCGGTAGCCATGCTATTCCCAAATATAGTTGCCATCTCATGATAGTGCTCAAGGGGGGTGTTCAAGTAGTTAGCATCACCGCGGTGATCCTACACATGAAACTAGGTATGATATGAAAATGAGGTGCACACATATGAAACAACGAATGATAGGAATTACCTTGACATGACCCGATGTAATGAACATGGTCAAGCACGATAGTCTGAGTGCTTTCATCCCAAAGAGCACCACTTAGGTTTTGGAGCTTACCTATCTTTCCCCAAATTTTTCTCCACTTCCTCAAGTGGTTTTGAACTGATCTCGAAGGTGACCACCCTCGGATGCTCATTGTGGTCGTAGCACAATTGTTGAGGTGAACTTTCTTGAAACCGATGCACGTTTTGTTGCCACTAGCCACAAGATTAGCCAAGTGGGTCAACACAAATGCAAACATTGCATTTGTCCAAACAACCCCACCACCAATGTTACCCCTATGCTATCCCCATGTTCTGAGTCCATGTCCAAAGCTCTGGAAACACAAGCAATTGTTAACAGTTTTCATTATATACAATGAGAGTGACTATGGCATGGTTCCTCACTAGGGACTTCAATTGAGACACTCAACTAGATTAGTCCATATAGCAAAGTAGCAAAGAACAAATCTCTAGCGATTAATGCGACAAGTAAAATCAAGCAATCACAAATAATAGGTTTACATGAGAGGTTAGCATACAATTCATCACAAATAATAGGTTTACATAAGAGGTTAGCATTACATATTCAATGGTTTTCGTAGTTATGAAGACCTCCCACATTTCATTGGCCATAGTGCGCCTCACGGTCAGCAGTGGATCTATGGTCAATTGCTTGCTCCTTGCTGTCCCACGAGGGTTTGGTGTCCAAGAAGCCTCGGGTACTTGAAATGGTCACTTCCTTGAGGCAGAACCCAATTGTGCGGGATGCAGGAGGCTATGGCGACATCAACTTGAGTTGAGAAGGGAAGAATGGAGTGGCATCATCAAGGACTTTGAACCTCCTCTTGAGTGATCCAAAGCGCTCTCGCTCACTCGTGAGAGGAGTGCCTCAGATTGAACAGTTTCTTTTCATTTAGGGGAGGATTGTTCCCCCACTCATTCAAGTGGTACCTCACACTGCGGAAAGGTGGGATGAACCCAGGTTTGGCTCCGTAACTAGCATCCACTAGGTAGAATTTCCCTAAGACATGAGGAACACATTTATGAAGATGCTATACTGCTATGTATGGACATATACTACAACGAAGATGCTATTTATTACCTTGTGGGACACATAGTCCATTCTCACGCTCTATTGCGTCGGCTAACAAGTAGCATCATGGCGGTCCCCTCCAACCACCAAAGCGTATGTGAAATGAAGATCAAAGTCTCACATTTGCCATGACATTTTGAGTAGGAAATGACTTCCTACCACGAAATGCTGCCTCCATAGACGTACTAACGGAAGCCCTTATATGTGTACCATCAATGGCTCCAATGCAATCCTATTTGGTCAACAAACAGAAAAAAATTTGAGTAACCCACCGATGTCCCCAAAATTCTCTAGTATACTTGTTAGCTATCATACCTTAAAGAATGGATCCCATCTTGGGTTTCTGCAATTTTGCTTGGGGTCTCCAAAGAAGGTGGCCTAATAAGCTCATTTAAGTAGCTCACCTAAGGCATGTAAGACAAGTCCAAAATATCGCTAAGCTGTTTCACACGACCGAGTGAAATTGGTTCCAACTAGCCTATTTACGAGGTTATGGCCTATTGTGTTCGGGAACATGGCCACTTGCTCCTCAACACATACATGTATAGTGTCACGGAGCAAAGAACGCTCTCTCGAACTTCACACAACCGAAAGCGGCTCTCGTAAGCCTAATTGTGTTGGTGCAGGTTGTCTCATTCTTCCAAATTTTCTTATTCAGATAATCATTTCTAATCCTATCCCTTTCCTCGATTGGGCCATATATATCTGGTCTCCCTATTCCGTAGTCTAGACCGTACAAACAAAACTATCATGCAAGCAACCACGTATGTAGCAGAACCAATATGCAACATCTTTCTCCTTTTGAGCTTCCTATTGTCCATCTACAATTCATGAGTGCCATACATAATTAGCACTAATGACTACAATTTTTTTTATGACATTACAGTACACAAGGTATTGACTAGTATTGGTTATCACTACGATAATAACAGTTTATCGTATTGCAAAATAGAAGCATGAATAAACCAATTATTCAATGGCATTTGTTATCAATACATTTCTCAAGTAATGAACAACAGACCATACAAATCACCTCTGAGGGTACATTGTCAGCATGGTATGCTCGAATTCGATAGTACTAATGATTATCACCTTCATGAAATATTTGGTACTGATACCACAACATGAAATCGATGCTCCAATTTTTTTGGGCCATATTTCACAGGAAGCACAAAGATTTGAGTATAGTTCCCATTGTCAATGTTGACATACCACTGGATACAAGTGGGATCTACCAATTTTGCCCAAACAAAACCATGGGAGCAAGGGAGATTCGGGATTTGGGATCCATACCTTCGATTACCGATATGAGAGCAAGACCGGGGGGAGGAAGAAGGAGCCGTCGGGTCAGATCCGGGAGAGGAGGCGGAAGGAGCAGCCAGGCCAGATCCGGGAGGGGAGGAAGAACGGCCGTGTGCCGTCAAATCCACACCATGGGAGGCGAGGCGGCCGTGGGGTTCTCGAGGCGTCTGCGAGGCGGCGGGCGGCCGAGCAGATCTGGGAGAGGAGTGGGGAGAAGAGAGGAGGCGATGGCGGGCCGACAAGAGAGGAACAGTGGGGGTGGGGGCGGGGAGAGGAGGAGGCGGGGGAGAGGAGCGAACGGGTCGAGGCGACAAAGTGGCAGTGAGGAGCAACAGGGTAGAGAGTGAGCGCAGCGGGGAGCGAGAGAGTGAACCGTGTGGTTCGGAGTTTTTCAATGACGGACGATCTGAGGATCTTGAGGAATATTCTCATCGATGGAATCGATCGGTCTTGAGATGATTTGATACGATTCACTGAACCAAACACCTGTCTCAGCTATTTTTGGAACCGGATGGTACATGAACCATCTCATTCCTTGAACCAAACGCACCCTAAGCCGACGACCACCTCGACCGTAACCACAGCTAGACATATCTCTGCGATTAAATCTCTTTCGTGCGATGGTTTCGGCCCAAATGTCGATCGATGAAGTTAGTGAGGGGTAAATGGGCCGTAAGTTGGCCCAAAGAGGTAGATGCTCTGGCCTATCTCGTGATTTCGATGGGAGATGAGATGATTTTTGGCCCAATGAGATTAGGTTGGGCAATTAAGTTTAATCTAGCCTCGAGTTCATTAATGTTGGGCCTAAAATCTACCAGAATATTGCATCCTAACAAGTCGAGGGGGGAGAAGAAAAAGGGAAATCGGCCTACACATTCTAGATTTTTACAACAGTAAGCTTTTTTTTTTTTTGAATAAAATGAAACTAGAGGGACGATGGCTTCAATCACTCTGCATCTCTTCCGAATCCCTCGGAGTAAGTCAACCCAAGTCTGATAAGAATATATCCATGGATAAAAATGAAACACAACACAATCACTTGAAAAAATATCTATGCTGTGTCTTTAATCTCACATATAACATGAACTAAGGTCCATATATCGTACACAACAGATTAGTTTGCCATCAAGCTAAACAGAGACACCAAAGTCTTTGGCATGGCTTAAACAGTTTGCCATCAAAATATGCTTACACTTTGGTTGAATATCTTGGCTTCTGGGCTTAATTTTTACCCTTATTAGATGTAATTGTATACACGAAACTTCAAAACGATCTAATAATAAATAAGCCATTGCAAAGTCAAAGCTTAAAAAGACGCCACTCCTGTACGAGATCTCTTATATTTATGCCAATGCCATCCGTTTTTAATCATTAATAACTATTTATAAAACTGGGAAAGGACTAACAATTTTTATATATTCTACCCTCCCATAACCACAACACTTCTTAACCAAATAGTCTCACTCACCTCTTCAGTAATGACTTGGCCCAAGTCAGTGACGATGCCATTGTTGCAAATGCTGTTGTTGGGTGTGATTGCTGTTTTGCCTTGTGGAGGACATCAGATGCAGTAAATTTAACTTTGGCCACCCACTGCACGAAGCTCATGCAGAGTAGCCTAAAGACAGACCATGGGCAGTTAAGCCTCTGGTTGTATGCAAATGTAACATTGGAGAACTAGCCACACAGGACAGGAGTACATTGCAAATGCACAGAGAAACCTCTGTAGTCTGGCCATAACTAAGCTTGCTATGCCTATGCGGCTATGCCAAACCTTGTACAGTTGCAACATAACATACCTGACGCACATGGCAATGAGGGGGCAGCAATCAAACTCATTAAGTAACTTAGCTAGGTGAAATGAATCTACTGCATGTCTATTTATCTGTGTTGATGGCAAGTATTGGTCACCAGTCGTTCTTAACGTTGTATATCTTTGAACTTCTTTCACATAGGATGTGTGTTTGTGGTCACAGGACAGACTACAGAGGTCTCCCAAGCAAGAAATATATACCAATAAAGGTTGGACAATACATTGGATGATGCAGCTTTTTTTAGGAAAATAATTGCTAAGGTAAGAGTAAAAAAAATAGTGCCGGTAATCAAAGGCAAGAGATAATACACCTTAATGGTCCCCTCTTAACACTCAAAAATCACAATGCCATTCCATCTGACAACATACCGCTTGCAACCTGCATAACAGAACATAGCAGCAGGTTTAGTGTTGTCTTTTTCACCCGTTATTTGTTGTTATTTGTGACAACAAATAATGTCCATTAAATATCAAGTAGCAACAGAATATCACAGTGAAGCTCCTAAATCAGGATTTCTGGGATAAGATACAACTTACTGTTCAATGGAGTGGATGTAGATTGATGCCACCAAGAGCTATTTTAAGATGTGATCCATCTTAAAAAGGGTTGTTACTCCTGTATATGTAATCAAGAACCTCCGGAGTAAAACAGTCTTATCCTCCAGTTCAGCGCATCCATCTTTTCTGCAATACACATCCGCATGGCCTTGGTGCACAGTTTGGTCAAGTCAACAGTAAGGTGTGTATCCTTTGCAATTGCTCTTAATTCCTGGATAAACTGCATAGATGCAAAGGAGACCAGTAGAAAACAAATGAAGGTCTTCGAAGTAAAACATGATACTCAGAATGCAGTAGCTCGTATTACTTTGCATATGAACACAAGAATTACAAGATGCTAAATTAGTGAGACGATTAGAAAAATTGTGAGTAATTACAAACATAATAAGTGAGAGATTGACTAGGTGAGACTAGAGTTTAGACTAGAGAACATAATTAATTTTTGCACCCATTTGACAACAGTTCACTAATGTACAAGGTCATCACCCTAGTCAATATTGTCGCATCACCTGCTGGTTGCTACGCGCTGCTTGGCTGCTGCTGCTCTATGCAACTATGCATGCCTCTGTGATGTGCACCTGCCGACGCCCATCGCTCGGCACTCGCTCCTCCGTCGCCGTTGGCCGCCCCTCTATGCGACCACGCGCCAGCCCCACCGCCACTCGCCGTCACTTGTCCGTGTGCGGAGCGTTTGCCGACGCCGCTAGGCCACACGCTCACGTTCGCCCGTCCGCAGCTCAACCACGCGCCCGCTGCTTCGCCACCCCCAGGAAGGAGCACAATAGCAACACAAATTAAGGATTTAGGGAATTGGGATTGAGTTGGGTCTTGGTCACTTGGGGTTTAACTCATGTCTGTCCCATCCTATGGGTCTTATGACACGGAAATAACATGGCCCAAAGCCCTAAAACAGTCCAACTCTCCCTCAAGGCCTCAAATAGGCCGAGGTATCGCGGGGGGGTGGGTAGGTATCAGGGCGCGGCAGACAGAGCTAGTGTGCTAGTCCCCTCACGCGCCCCTGGTGTGTCCGCCACTGAGAGTAGCATGAGCAAAGAAGAAACTAGGCGTGGGCACAAGAATACCCTACAGCGTATCTTAAGACTAGTGAAATTAAATCAAAAGAACATTCAATGTAGACAGGAAAACGATGAACTGGGACAAGCGTAACCCTAGAATATCAAGAACCCTAAATTTATCTCACGTACGCATCGAGAAAAAACCCCTGAAATATAAGGAAACGAAATTCGAAGCAACACGAGCACGCGCAAACAGACGATTCACAAAATTTAGCATTAAGTGCCTGAAACACTCCCATTGTTCAGATTGAGGGAAAACCTCCTTGAGTTCATGAATCCAAAAGCAACTGAAAACATCTAGTTATGTCCATCTAGTTATGCCTTTCTGAATGTGTTAGGCCTGGAGAAGTATTTAGACGGATACCGTAGCGACTATTTTATAAACTAGCGAAATTATGTGTGCAATTGCATGACTAGATATTATGATACTTTCGTTATACAACTCTAACATCTATTTATGACATCAGTGTCGTATAACAAAGACAACAGTATCATGTGATATAATTATATACTACGATAAGCTAGTGCTAGCTTTTGTTGAGGGCCATGGGACGACGTCCCCGTGAAGTTAAACAATTGGAAACACGCTAAACTCGAGACTAATTTTGTACTGCCACTTGCTGTTCAGCTCTTAAGATATCGATTAAAGACGGAAAATGACAGATTGAGCAAGTTGGCCAAGGTCAGGTCTTGATTTTATATTGTATGCCCACCGGCTTGATGATCACTAATGAGTAGGTAGGAATTGGAGAAGGTCGGAGATGGGGAAGGCAATGATGTAGGCAAGCAAGATGTGTCAATATGGTCAAAGGAGACTCGCCTTCACCGAAAGTTGAGATCACTGCGTCCGGTTGTTTCAAAGTGGCTTCAGCGGCGACGGACTCTACACATGCGAATCAAGACAAATAAATAACAGAAAATCAAATAAAATCCAAAAATTATAAAATTAGTATCGATAGAGAGATATTGAATTTAGATAAATTTGGGAAGAAGAATCGACGGAATCAGAGTTCGTATGGAGGAGAACGAACACCCAGAAGATTTACCGGACATTAAATCCTGAAAATTGGAAAGAGAGAGAATATTCTTGGAATATTCCTGTTCTGAAATTTCCATGCAAAGCAAATAGAATGTGTGTATGACACTATGACCACTTTCTAGTAAAAGGGAGAGAAAGAGAGAAGGGCAAGAGTATGACAAAGGGACCCCACTTGCAAGTGAGTCACAGAGAGAAAGAAAGAAGAAGCAGAGCAAGGAGGAGGCGCACGGTGGAGGCGATGGCGCCGACGAGGGACAGGGTGGTTGCAGCCGGAAACCTCCAAAATGGAACCCTGCGGGGTCGGGGAGGCCATGGGCGGTGGCGGCGCTGGCAGAGGAGGAGGCGAAGCTAGCCTAGAGCGGCGTCAGACAGTACATAGCGGCTTCGTCGATGGGGTGGCGCTGGGAGCAAGAGGGAGGGAGCATGGGCGGCACACGGGTGTGAGGAAGGTGGAAGTCTGCTCGGGGAGGCCGGAGATGGTCCGAGGAGGTGGGGCGACGGTGACCGGCGGTGGCAAACCATGGTGAGAAATTGACCGAATTGAGGTGGGGGATGGGTAGGAAATCTTCGGGAACACGCGATAACGCGGTTCATTCGGCAAGAAACTCATAGGCGAAGGAGATCGATCATCGGGGATGAAATCGGCCTAGAAGAAGAAATAGCGAAATTCCGGCGATGCACTGCACGGGGTATTGATCACCGTGTTCGGGAACACATTGTGACGCGGTGGAGACATCAAGAAAATTACCGGATTGAAGGAATCAAAAAAATGGGTGTGGTGGCCGACATTCGGGAAAACGACAAATTCGTCGTCGTCGAAGCTCCGGTGGCAGAGAGACTTTGAGGGAAGGGGAAAGGGATGATTTCGAAGGTGATGTTTCCATTTATAGGCGAAGGCGGGGAGGGAAGTGACGGGAACACGGTGGGAATCACAGCTGGGACGCGCACGGGATTGACGGTGGTAGGAGCGGCGCACGGCACGGCATTGATAGGCATTGAATGCACGCGAGATGGGGGAGCGTGCGGTGCGGTGCGAAGGTGTGCAGCCTTGGCGGTCTTGATGAAATGAAGCGCCGGGCGTGGGGGTGGCACTAGGGCATAGGCACGGGCACCACATGAGGCGCGCCTGACGCAAAGGCAGGCAGGGCGCAGAACGCGTAATGGCGTGGCGTGGGCGATCTTGTTGTCGGCTCTGGCGAGAGAGAACGAGAGGAAAGACAAGGAAGAAGGAAGAAAGAAAGAAGAAGAAAAGAAAAGAAAAGGGAAAAGAAGTTTTCTTTGAAAATTCAAATTACAAAATTTGAATTTGAAAATTTAATGACAGATTTGAATTGGGACAATAGAATCTGAATTTAATTTCGGATTAGGAATTTAAATAAACGCAAGAACTCCAAAATAAATCCCACACTTCTAATTAAATAATTTGAAATATTTTTTTAAAAGGGGCAAATTTTGGGATGCTATAATACAACTCTATCTTTGAGTTCGTCTAAGCTATGCGAGTTCACAAATTTATTGTCAGTCAACTGATTACTTTGTTAGCCACAGTTTGTCCTCTTAGATCGAGAGTGACGCTCTTCTTTCCCTTTTGCATGGCAGCAGCCACCACCCTTCTTTCCGAGCCGCTGCAGATCGTAGAAGTCGTTATGATGTCGCCGCTTCTCTCTGAGCCGCCGCTCCGAGCTTCTAAGGCCGCCACGCTTCTTCTGCACTGTGCCTCCACTGCGCTTCTTGTGCATTACGCCGCCGTCGTCTTGGGCTTCGATTTGTACCGCCATGCTTCTATCTATTTCTCTTCGGTTTGATTTGACAACTCTCTCTCTATTCCTGTCGGTTTCACCATCTTCTTCGTCGTGTTGCCGCGGTCAACTTTGCTCCCACTTGCCTCTACTTTCTCAGCCCTTGCACCTTGTTCTTCATGGCCTATTGCACGACCCTAGATGAGAGATCTTTTAATACTCGACATATTTTCCAATGGCTGCAAGCTACGACGACATTATCATGACTCGGATTTTGGATTTTCCCTATTTTAGTGTCAACCCTTTCCAAATAAAATGCTATTGCATACGCCTTGCATTTGGAGGGGGGTGTTAAGGGTATTTGTGGTATTTCCTATTGTTCTAGGGTTTAGTCTTGTGTCTCTTTGTATTCTATATATCGTCCATTAAGCTATTGCAATGCAACAAACCTTTCACATTTACATCTCCATCTCCATCTAACAACGACCATGTCAATTGGTTGGTAGTATGGGCAACGTGTGGAGCCCTCCTCTTAATACCATTGGCCTGCATATGTAATCTATGGTTTCAATAATGAAGCGGGTCTTTCACCCTCTGGTTAGAAAAGAAAATACCATTGACACGCAAAGTAAACCAATGGATCCAATTCTAAGAACACTTTCGGCAATAGCGCTGTGACAACCACGAAAATACTAGTTTCTAATCTTGACGACTCATTACTTTGAACAAGTCTCTCCGTGTTAGTCGGCTAATCACATGTTGTACAGACTAATTAGCTATGTCGTTATCTGTAACACGACTTTGGCGGTGATGATTAAATCGAAATTGCGTTGAAGCTTCTGCTTAAGTCTTGCAGCGTTGGGTTCTTCCTCTGGCGCCTGACACCCACCCCCAATTCTTCCTCCCGAGCGCGCCTGCCCACCTCCCTCCTTCCACGCGTTGAGTTCTCAAAAGACAACAAGGCTATAGGTCCTTCTTCCTCTCGCTCGTCCCTGCTCTCCTTTTCAAAAGCATTCCATGGCGAGTACTTGGCATATTGCGAGAGATGGGTGAGGTGTGACCGTATTAGGTTGGTTGCTCTCGCCCATCATCGGCTTGCTCTGAACAAAATCCTTTCCTACCTCGGCTTTGGCGCATCGCAGAAGCTCCGAGATCCGAGGATTCACACTATCCGGGGTAAGCGGACTGACGAGGAAGTAGAGGAACAGAGGATCTTGAAAGAAGCAAAAAGAGAGTTCGATGTGGACATACTCAATGAGCTGGCGACCGGGCTAAGGTCTGGTTTGTACGAAGTGGAAGACATTCGGATCTCATCGATTACCACCAAATCGAGAAGAAGGTCATAGGTGATGGTGACAACAATGGCTGCGATGGTGGTGCGGCGCCTCTCGACTTGTTGTAAGACCGGCTTTCTTTCGTTGCATCGAGCTGGATGGGCGATGCAGATCGGTGCGCTCTCTGCGGTCGGCGGCGGCGCTGCTGTCAGTTGGTTAGCGATGCGTGCGCGTCTTGCCACGACAGATCAGTGCGCTACTACCCATTTCTTGTCCACCCTCGGTTTCACTTTCCTCGGTGCGGAGGATCCGTTCTTGGTCCGGGTCCTTCGACTTCAACAACCTGCAGATCCATATTAAATGCTGGGTCACCAATGCGATTGAGGTTGCCCGTTCTACCGAGATCGGTCCTATGACGAGGTTGTTGGCATCACAAGTTACGTGTACTCTATATCGACCTCCTCTTGAATTCCGACTACTAGCACTCTCGCTGACAATGTATGTCTTTGCGATCTTGAATGGAAGTGCCAAGACGATGTTGGATTTGATCGATTTGCTTTGTGAGATATGGCACCAACACCGTAATAGAAATAAGGATCTGTCTATCCTACAGTCGAAAGTTTTTTTTTGCCTGAAATTAGTAAGTTTTTAGCACCATTGGATCTCAATCCAACAAGCCATCCACCTCCACCCACCTCTATTAAAACAACCAACCAAACTTCCCCGTCTGCCCCTGCTCCTCTCGTGCTCCCCTGCAGCCACCTTCTTTCCTGTCTCTGGCGGCCGCCCTCGCCACCCCCCCCTCCTAATTTCTAGCCGATTCTCGTGCTTCCTGCCGACCTCCACCACCCACCGCCTCCTCCGGCCTGGTGGCCGGCTGCGCCCTTCTTGCCTCACCCCTCCGCCACCACGCCCATCGCCGTGCCTCCCTCCTCTATAGTCGGGCCCGGTGAACCCAAAACCTAACCCGGTTTCCGTCGCCCTTGACGACCTACACCACCCACCGCCCTCCTCCGACCCATGGCATTGCGCCACCACCGCCATCGCCGCCCCTCCGCCACCGTCGCCCACCGCCGTGCCTCCGCTGCCCCTTCCTCCCTCAATAGCTGGGCTCCGGTGAACCCAAAACCTAATCCGGCGAAACGTCCCACCCTAACTCGTCGTCGGTCAGAGCACGAATCATGGCACGGATCTAAAGGTCAGAAATTTGACTAATTTCCTAAAAAAAATTAGTCAACTGATGTATAGCAGATTCATAGAAATAATGTGCATGACATGCACAGAAATGTGAGCAAAGGTTGTGGGCATGACTGACAGGTGGATGTGGCTGGAGGGGTTGTAGGATCAAGAATAACCAGCTAGCAGGGGTGGTCCTAACAATAGGGCAAGGCCGGGCGGCCGCCCCAGGTAGACGGCGCCGACGGAAACCCCCCCTCCCGGGCGACGGCGGTAGTGAGCCACTGAAGACAACAGCTCGATCTAGCGACGGAGGAGGCCATGGGCTGTTTTTGCTGAATCACAGCCCACCCACCCAACCGAGTATCACTGCCTCCACTCGGCCTTCCAGATCGGGCGATCGAGAGATCAATCCCACCCTCTCTCAAACCTAGCCCTAGGTAGCGGGCGAGCGCGAGGCGGGGAGGCGGCGAAGGGCGGGCGCAGCAGGTGGGCGACTGAGCGCGAACGCGTCTTTGAGTGAGTGGGCGGCCGACGAGCACGAAGCGAGGCGAGCCGAGCATGATGAGGCCGAGCATAAGCGCAAAGCGGGCGGCGGCGGGCGGGTGGTGTGGCATGGCGGCTCGCATGGTTGGGTGCGTGGTGGCGCGAGGGCGATCTTGGGGCGGGCGACTGGACGAGCTCTGCTCCCGCCACCCAAGCTGGTACGCCTACTAAGGAAGCGGCACCCGACAATGCGGCGATGAGCCGCCATACCTAAGATTTAGTCCTGGGTCCGCCACTGCCAGCTAGAGAGGGTTGAATAGGAGGTTTTTAAATTCTTTTGGGTTAAGACCAGTTTTTGAGCAAAGTGTAGAATAAATACGTTTTTCACAATTCAAGGCCTAAATAATCTAGGGCTCACTAAGTGCACCAACAAGCTAAGTCTAAACAAGTTTTGCAATTCTAGAGTGACAAGTAAGCAATTCAAGTTCTACAAATGTAAATGCACAAAGTAAAAAGCTACAAGAGATTACAAATGATGTTTTCCCGTGGTTCTTCTTCTTCACTCCAGTAGCTATGCAAGCTTTGAAGATCAGAAACACAAGCAGAACG
This sequence comes from Phyllostachys edulis, assembly GCA_036346405.1. NCBI lineage: Eukaryota > Viridiplantae > Streptophyta > Magnoliopsida > Poales > Poaceae > Phyllostachys > Phyllostachys edulis. Next base: position 56,379,991 of record CM070566.1, read on the forward strand.
GAAGTCTTGCGTTGAACCCGATGAACTTCGACGTCAAAGACCTAAGGCTGGTCTGACCGCCATTGGTCGGCCGGTCTAACAGCTTGGGAGAGCGGTCTGACCTCTAACTATAGAGCAGCAGCCCGAGATGATCACAAAACGACCAAACTTTTGATTCTGTGATCCAAATCCCTTGAGATTTCAACCATAGCTCATCGAGAAGGTTAGGAACATGTTCCAATCGATGATCGGGACGATCGAAGCCAAGGTTCTACGAATTTCTTAGATGAGGTCAAGAAGGCACAAAACCCAAGGAAATTCAAACTTTGATTCAAAAGCTTACTTGTTGGTGGATGATGATCAAGATGACCTTAGATCAGATCCCACACGTCTTAGCAAGCAAGATCACAGTAAGAACCCAAACAAAAAAAAGTAAAGAAACACAAAAATCCCAAAGGCATCAAAGAGAGAGCAAGAATAAGAGAGAACTCATCTTGGAGGCAAATCTTGCTTGAATTGATTCACGAGATTGTTGATTTACAGCCACTCCACTATCAAGGACAAAAGCTCATTACTTGAGCACTCAATCAATCCATCTCTCACAAACTCTAGTCTCCTCTACTTTCCTCTCCTAGTCCTAAATCGCAAATGAGGGTTTCCTAGGCTCAAATCATGAAGGTGCAAATCATGCACTTCTTCCTTTTATAGTGGAGGCTAGATCTGGAGAGAACCTTATCGGGCACCCGTTCAGCCCACACACAAACAGGTTTACACTCACGCACACTTCTCAAAGCAGATGACGAACTGGGTCTCCCGGATCCGTCTCTTCATGAACTCCATCTTCTCTTGACTTAAACCACCTCTCCTTGCGCCGCAGTTTCTCCAAATATCATCAACTCGATATTTTGGCGAATATACCAAAGTACCCTTTCTCGATCCTTCTCCAAAGGTCGAGTCCAATCATCGTGAAACAATTCCATACTTCGCCATGTGTAGGTTCATCAATGACTCTTCATGTTGGTAAGTTTCCCATCCGGCTCCCACCGAAACCACCATGACACTTGCACCGACCCCTAAGCCACTTGATGTAACCCGTCGCACTGAACTCCTTATTCGGTCATTCTTGTCCATCTTGCGTCATGCTTGAGTCTAACCACTTCACCTGGTATCTTCAATCATTTTGGACCTCAGCTCTCCTAGCCTAGTCCCAATCATCCTCATCGTTAAGCATCGCTGACTCCAAGTCACCTGCACAACAATAGACCAAGAAATCGATCACGGGCACGAGTTCCACGCAACTTAACCCACGTTATCCAAAACATGCATCATGCAACACCTATACACTGAAACTCATGATTTTGGCCGAATCCACGCACTTCATCGCCTTCCTAGCGCATGAAGCAACTCCTGCCAGTCAGACCACTGCCCTCGGCTGGTCTGACCGCCAGGCCACATCCTCAAACCTTTCTTCACATGTGAGTTTTGGCCGATTCCAAAAATACACAATCTCACTTTTCGGTCAGTTAGACCGCCGGCCACCTGGCCGGTCCAACCGCCCACAGGGCCAGACAGACATCCTCATCTTGACAGTCAGCAGTGACTTCCCGAAAACGAGGGTTTCTCCAAACGCCTCGATACTATTGCCAATTGTTCAACACATTAAGATTAGGATCATATACCCATGATCTCCACACTTGGGGACTGCCATTCTCCCCTAATCCACGTTGAGGAAGTGCAAACGAATTAGACCGGCTTCACATGAGCACACCCCTCAATCAAGTAGTGGTAGCTCTTCTCCTCTCTGGATAGGTGAGTTTCAACCTTCACAAAACCACCGGCCTTCTCACAAGCTCCTTGAGAAGATCACCAGTTCCCACTACTCCAAGTCATCTAGGAAGCGGCAACCTCCAAGAGTAACAAGTCGATGACGCTTGCTTGAAGATGCCCAAGTGTCACAAAGCTCAAACAATGGATGCAGGCACTTGAATGCTCTCAACTACCTCACGAAGATGATCAAAATGCTCAAGAGATGGAGACAAGGCAATGGCTCAAGTGCATTTAATGGGTTTCCAAGAGCTTCCCCTTGCTGTAGGAGAGGGAGTATTTATAACCCCCACCAACCAAACTAGCCGTTAGGCTCGAAATGGGTTGAACTCAGAGTGCCAGTCAGATCGGGCTTATGTGGCCGGTCAGACCGGCCCTTGATTCTATCGGCTATTTACTTTGCATTAAATGCACGGTAACTAGCCATTACAGCCAAGGCCCGATCAGACTGTCCACATACGTGTGATTAGGCTGGCATTTGATCTCAAGGAGATTCGATTTGCAATGCTTTTAGAAAAGTTTGACCGCCAATCAAAGTGTGGTCAGACTGGCACTGCGGTTAGACCGGCAAATACACGGCGGTCAAATCGGCATATGATCACAGGGAGGTTTGGTTTGCAGTGCTTCTTGAAAAGTTTGATTACCAATCAAAGTGCGGTCAGACTGGCAGCGTGGTCAGATTGGTAAATGCATGGCGGTCAGACTGGGCAAATAAATCAGCTAGAAGACACCCAAAACACTGGTTCTGGAAAATATTGACCGTTAACCAAGGTGCGGTCAGACAGGATAGGCCAGCCAGACCGATGTTTTCATGGCGTCGAACATGTTGCAGAAGTTCAAAGACGGCCAAAGCATGTAAATGCGAATGATTGTTAAACTCTTGACTTTGTGGTTAGACCGTAATATCCAATCAGACCGCACCTCGATAACAGCCAGGGCAAGGAAAATAGGCATTCTGGAAAAAGCTCACTGGCTCCAAAGCCTCAGTTAGACCGACGGGGCGGTCAGATCGCGCTTAAACCAAAAGAATGCACAAGGGATTTTATGCAATTCAATGAGCTAGCATTCAACAAAGTTTGAGCAATATGGCTCAATGATGCTATCAAATTACTAGCCAAAAGACTCCTCTTAGTAGTATGACAACCTATACTAACAATCGGTCTTAATCACCAAACACCGAGACCGATAGAAACTATGAAAAGGGTCCTTAGCCCTCTTTTTACTTTTGCCTTGAGCTAGATACATTTGTTGTTCATTCTTTAAGTGCTTTACATGCTCCCTTTCAATTCTAGAACTAAACCTTTTTCATTAACTCAATGGACATGCTAATCCCTTAATCATGGTTGTCATTAATTAGTAAAACACGAATTTAGGGACCTAGATGCTTCAGGGGTTTTGGCACGACAGCGCCATGGTGAAGGCCAACAGTAGCGGCACTGGTAGCGGGGTGAGAGACAGAGAAAACGAGAAGGCTAGAAAAAGTTTATCTCTTGCTTTTAGGAATAAAATATAAAATACCAATTTTATCACTGCTAATAAAACAACATCAAACAAAGGAAATTTATCTCATACTCTCTCTGTTTCTCAATATAAGCCCATTCTCTTGGGAAGCATGTCTTTTCTTTTCCTAAAATGTAAGTGTTAGAGATATATTAGAGATAGGAATATCTTTGTATTCCTTATCTGTCTTTTGTATGGCCTTATCTGTATATGGCATGCACCCTATATATATTGCCCATTGGGCCTCTGAATACATACCCACAATATTCATAACATGGTATCAGAGCAAAGGTTAGGGTTAGGACTTAGGACCAAGCCATGGCGTCGGGCATAGCTCGCCCTCGAGCGCCCCCGACGGCTGCCCTTGACCTCCGTGCACCTCCTCCCTGCCCGGATCTGCCGCTGCAGCCTCCTCCGGGTGGCCCACTTATTGCCGAAGCATGCGTGGGCGCGGAGGATGGTGTTATCCTCCTCGGGCGTGAAGGGTCTCCGCAGTCGCCTCGTCTACATGGCGACGATGGATTTGATCTACCGTCAGCATGCTCGGAGATGGCGGATCCACGACGGTGCTTGGGGACGACTGCCTTCCCCTCCATCGCAGGCGCCGACCCCAACAGAGGATGAGGACGACGCCCGCGGTGGCCCGTCCTAGCAGAGGGGGACCCACCACCGCGCCGCGCTTCCTTGCAACACTAGCTCCGCGCCTTCCTCCACACCGCCAGCTTTCAGCCCCGAAGGATCCGGCACCTGGGCCTCCTCTGCTGCCGACTGCTTCTAGGGCCGGGCTTTCCTAGCACGCACGCATCGCCGGCTCCGCGCTTTCACCCGCGCTGACGTCCTCTGCTAGGTGCCGCCTCCCTCCTTTCCTGCGGATGCATCTTTGGCTTGGTGCTTGGTGTCGTTGGAGAGAAGCTGTGTTGATGCTTGCTGATGGTCTTGCTATGTGCGCGAAAGCGTGATGGAGAGTTGGTGGTATTGAAGCAAGGCTACAATGCTTGGGCAGCCAATGAGTGTGGAGTGAGTTCAATGGCAGCTTTTTACGGCATCATTTATTGGTCTGCCGATGGTGCTGTTGATTGTGATGCTGCAAGTTTTATTGGCTCACTGATGTTTTCGGTTGGGGTCTTTAGTGCGGCTTTTGCTTGGTAGAATAGTCGGAAGGCTCGGAGAATGGAGATGGTTGGTTGTCTTTGGCTCTCAATTGGTGGTTCGGTTGCCTCCATGCTGTTGTTGTCGACTACTAGCTATCCTTGCTGTGCTACTATTTTTGCTGCTACTGCTAGCTATGTTTTGTGTCATTTTTCTTCCGCTGTGTCCATCTAAGTCCATAAAACTCTATCCTTAGAGTTCGTCTATGCCATGCGAGTCCACAAATTTATTGTCAGTTATAGAAGCATAGGAATTTCTTTGCATGGTAGCAACCGCTGCTCTTTTTTTTGAGCCGCTGCAGATCCGCCTCAAGCTTTTAAGGCCGCCGCGCTTGCTGTGCACTGCGTCTTCGTTGTACTTCTTGTGCATTGTGTCGTGCTTCTTCCGCACTGCGCCTCCGTCGCATTTCTGTGCATTGCGTCGCGCTTCTTTTGCACTGTGCATCTGTTGCGTTTCTTGTGCACTGCGCCGCCACCGTCTTGGGCTACGATCTGTGCCGCTATACTTCCTATCCGGCTTGATTTAACAGATTTCTCTATTTGTCGGTTTCATCATCTTCTTCGTCGTATTGCCGCGGTCGACTTTGCTCTCGCACCTTGTGTTTTACGGGCTATCACACGATCCCGGATGGGAGGAGATCTTTTATCGATATATTTTCCAAGAGCTGCATGCTACGACGACATTATCAAGACTCGGACTTTGGATTTTTCATATTTTAGTGTCAACTCATTCCAAATGCAATACTATTGCATACGCCTTGCATTTGAGGGGGGGTGTTAGAGATATATTAGAAATAGGAATATCTTTGTATTCCTTATCTGTCTTTTGTATTGCCTTATCTGTATATGGCATGCACCCTATATATATTGTCCATTGGACTTCTGAATACATACACACAATATTCATAACAAGTCCATTGTGGAAATCAATAGAGGTTTAGCAGTTGTTGGAATATTTCCACTCTCTACCCTTGCTTTAATACTGTAGAAGAGGTTGAGTGGTTTGGAACATTGTTTTGTTGACCGGTGTTAATCGAGTACAGCTTTTCTTTCATTCTTTTAAAATAACAATGGCCATATTTTTACCGGCAAGGGTTGGTACTTCCGTAGAGGGGACATATTAGTTGCATTCCAGATGCAATCTCTCTTGTGTAGATTCTAAATACCTTTTGTGTAGATTAGTGGCCAATGTTTGAAATGTTTGATTGCACACGTTAGTACTCAATAGAGAATACTAGTGGAATGTGTAGCTTGCATAATAATTTGAGCATTTGCTTCTCGCAGGAGGATGGCATTCCAGTAGATTCTTTCCTGCCTACTATTGCTAGATGGAATTTGAAGAAAAGAATAGAGAAGCTAGAAAATACTGTCACTGGAGTACAGAAATCTCATCTGTTGAACCAGGAAAGAAGCAGTGCACTGAACGATATTGCCAACATGAACAGGAGAAGCATTAGATCAAGTGCTGCACGGAAAGTATTCGGTCGAGAAGAGGAGCGTAAAATGATAACAAAAATGCTTCGTGAGGCACCAAGCTCCAGTAGCAGTAAATGCTATTCTGAAATTGGCATATATGGCATTGCAGGGTCCGGGAAGACTACACTGGCAGAATATGTTTGTGACTATGAAAAGGAGGCTAAAGACAAATATTTCTGGCCTATCATGTGCATTTATGTGTCTGAGACTTTCAGAGTGGAAGATATATTTCATGATATGTTGGAGGAGATCACGAAGGACCGGGACTCCAATATTACAGATCGTAAAGTCCTAAAAGCGAGGTTGCAGGAAGAATTGATAGGCAAACGTTTCTTGTTGGTACTGGATGATCTCTGTGACGTCAAGAATAGACAGGAACTGGAGGAGCTACTTTCTCCACTCAATGTTGGAGAGAGTGGAAGCAAAATCCTGGTAACGTCCCGAAGAAAAGATGCACCTCTAGTTGCTCAGAGACCTATTGCAATATCTGATTTGAGTGAGGAGCAATACTTGTCGATGTTCATGCATTATGCACTTGACGATACAAGTGTTGATGATCGAGAGTATATACAAATTGGGAGCGAGATTGCGAAAAACCTCCACAAATCACCTATTGCAGCAGTAACAGTGGCAGGACAGCTTTGGAGAAACCCAGATCTCGGTTTCTGGGAAACAGTTGCCAACCTTGACCTGTTGAATCAGACCATGGGAGCTCTGTGGTGGAGCTATCAGCAACTTGATGTGGATGTCAGGCGATGCTTTGAATACTGTAGTATTTTCCCCAAAAGATATGCGTTGGAACGAGATAAGCTAGTTCACATGTGGATAGCACAAGGGTTTGTGAAGACCACCAAAGCAAGCGAGAATGTAGAAGATATTGGCAAGTCCTACTTTCGTCAATTGCAGTCATGCTCATTTCTTGAACTAAAAAGAAAGATCAGTTCTGATATTAGTTCAGGAGAATACTTCACAGTTCACGATCTGTTGCACGACTTAGCAGAGAGGGTTGCTGGAAGAGACTGTTTTAAAATTGAGAGAGGTATTGTGGGACAAATTTCTCACGATGTTCGCCATCTTTATATTGAGTCCTACGGTAAAACAGTACTCCCAGAGCAAATTTTTGAGTTAAAAAACCTGCGCACTCTAATCCTGCGTTGTTCTTTCAAGAGGATGAGTAAAGAAGTTTTAGAGCGCGTGTTCATGGGGAATATCATATGCACATAGCCCATTCTATGCACATATGCACACACCTTTGGTTTGGGTATCAAACAAGCATAAAAAATTCTGAAAAAAATTCTAGATGTAGTTGATGGTGTTTTGTTCCATCTTTTAAAATTTCAAGTTCAAACTCAATGTATGTTAGAAGAAACAAAAAAAGAGAAACTCACTGTGAATAGTAACATTTCCTGTTTTCTCTTTCCTGTTTTCTCTTTCCATACTATTCACAGTGAGTTTCTCTTTTTTGTTTCTTCTAACATACATTGAGTTTGAACTTGAAATTTTAAAGGTGGAACAAAACACCATCAACTACATCTAGAATTTTTTTCAGAATTTTTATGCTTGTTTGATACCCAAACCAAACATATGTGCATAGAATAGGCTATGTGCATGAGATATGTCCCCGTGTTCATGAGCCTAGAGAAGCTGCGGGTGGTGCACTTGGAACTCCGAAGGTTGAAAACTGTCACGAAAATAAGGAAAACAATCCCAGGATGTATTGGTCAACTAAAACATCTGCGTTATCTTGGTATTTTTGCACGCATTCCCATCGACGTGACTTTGCCAGCCGAATTTACCAAGCTTTACCATCTGCAGGTGCTCTCTGTTCCACCTTACAGTCATTTGCATTTTTCCTCCAAGGAAAAAATGACCAACCTTATCAATTTGCGGTATATGCACACGGGGTATGGCGTGAACTTTCCTGATGTAGGGAGGCTGACGTCACTCCAAAATTTGTATCGCTTTCATGTGAGGAATAAGAGGGGATACGAGATACAACAGCTGGAGCACCTAAATAAACTTCGTGGCAAACTGTATATCTCAGGTCTTGAAAATGTTAAAAGCAAGGAGGAAGCTCTTCAAGCCAAGTTAGCTGGCAAGAAACACCTAACAGAGCTGACGCTGCGATGGGGCATACCGTGGTACCTAACAGAGCTGACGGAATGGAGGACTTGTCATCAGCGTTGCTCTCCAGAACTTCAAGCGGAGGTACTTGAGGGTCTCCATCCACCGTCCCAGATTACATCACTTTACATCTGGGACTACGGTGGTCTGAGGTACCCAAGTTGGTTGTCGGGAGATTGGGTCAATGATCCAGCCTTGCAAAATCTTATGTTCTGGCGTTGCAATGGATCGGATGTCCCCCCCAGGATTGGCGGGTTTTTCGTTCGTTTGTGTACACTTACAATTTCATTATGCAGTTGGAGCTCTTTGCCTGCGAACATGGACCGCCTAACATCGTTGGAGGAATTGAAAATAGAAGGGTGCCCGAATATCCAGTCACTGCCGAAACTCCCCCAATCCCTCAAGAAATTTATACTTCGTTATAGCAACCGCTCTCTCACGGAGAGCTGTCAGATGATTAGACATCCAAATTGGGAAAAGATTAGGCATATTGATGAGAAAATGATCGATTACATGTAAGTTTGCTAATTTATTTTCTTTCTCTTCCGTTTGTATTAGTAGTTGAGTACGTGTAATACACAATGCGCAAAGAAAATGAACAGCATTTCTATTCACGCCGTTTGTTAAATAAATATTAGTGCAATTTATGTTCCTTCAATTAAGTGCACTCGTGCAGCAACAGCACCCACCATTCTTCTCCATATATGCTAGACGCAAGCGTATTTCCATAGGGTATTTTTGGTCCTATAACTATTTGTGAAAGAAGTCTGAAAAGAAGCGAGAGCCTTTTGTGCAGCATACACTGATAGTTTGAATTTAAAGTTTTCTATGGATAATTCATTTTGTAATTAATGAGGGGGACTAACTGTGTGTGTATATCCAACGTGGTAAGTTGCACACTTGCACTCAGATTTTGTGTAAAAGGTGATAATGTGATCCCAATTAACACTATGCATCCATAGTCTGTGCATTGATAAAAGTCTGTGCTATATCTCGAATATCAGTAAGATTTTGGTTGGTTTCTTGGTTATTTGTGAGTGAAATGAGCAATGCTGAATTGCCATGAACCGTGTTTTTTCCTTCTCCTGTGAATTGAACAGCAGCAACGTTACATTGACATGGGATCTACACATGCTTTTTGTTAAGATATGTTGTAGTAGATATAATCGGTAGAATTGCTGTTGGAGATATCTTTACAGCTATCTGTAATTTAGTTTAAAGTCTGTGCTCTCTCCTCTGTTCAGTAGCGATATCTAAAGCATAGCTGAACCTGTAAACCGTTGTCATACGGGGCTGTAGCTTGTCCGGCAATCTACCGGCGGTATATAAATACAATTCCTGATGACCAATTGGTGATTGCGGCAAATATCTTTTCATGGTATTAGAGCTAGCAAAGACAATGTCAACCTCATCTACTGCCTCGTCTACCATCTCCTCTTCCTCCGCATTGATGGCGGGCCTTGCCACATCTTTCTCGTTCAACCATATCATCAACATCAAGCTTGACAAGGATAATTACTTGCTGTGGAAAGCATAGTTTCTCCTGTATCTGAGGAGTTATGAGCTCATTGGATATGTAGATGGATCTCTTCAGTGCCCATCAAGGATGACCACGACGACGACAAATTCAGGAGCCAGCCAAACTCTGAATCTAGCATTTCTGGCTTGGTACAACCAAGATTAGATGGTGCTCAGCGGGATATTTTACTTGTTGATAGAAGAGATGTTGTCTCATGTCATGAACATGATGATGACACATGAAGCATGGACAACACTAGAGCGTATGTTCATGTCCAGATCGCAAGCACGTGTAGTTCAGATATGTATGCATCTTGTGAATCTCAAGAAGAAAGATCTCTCCGCAACAGATTGCTTTCGTCAGATGAAAAATCTAGCAGATAGTCTATCTGCCATTGGTATGCCGCTTCGCCAAGACGTGGTTGTTTCTTATATCCTTGCAGGACTTGGATCAGACTCTTGTTTATGCTTATCTGTTGAGCTATGAGTTCCAAATGGAGCAAAACAATGCTGAATTACAGATTGGTGGTTCAGGTTCCTCAGCCAACTTCACAAGGCATAATCAAGGCAACCGAGGCAGCTTCAATAACAACCAGAATCATAACTAAGGTAGGAGAGGACGCGGCCGTGGTCGTGGCAACCAGAATCAAGGAAGCAATAGCAACTCCGGTCAGGGAGGCCGTGGCCCGCAACCAATCTGTCAAATCTACGGGAAAGCCGGACATATAGTAATCAAGTTCTACCATCGCTTTGATCATTCATATAAGGCTGAAGAGGAGCACTCGGCACAAATGGCAGCAAAGACGACTTCTCACCAGGTTGATCCGAACTGGTACATAGACACCGAAGCAACAGATCACATCACACGTGATCTAGATCGACTCACGATACGTGAAAAGTGCCATGGTTCTAACCAAGTGCAAGTCGGCAATGGAACATGTTTATCTCTAACATTGGTCGTTATTCTATTAATACTACTGCTAAATCTCTCGTCCTTAGGAATGTTCTCCATGTTCCTAAAATATCAAAAAAAATCTCATATCTGCTCACAAACTTACTCGTGACAATGATGTTTTCATTGAATTCCATCTTGACTACTTTGTTGTCAAGGATCAGGTGTCGAAGAGAAAAATTCTCAACGACAGATGTGGGTCCGGACACTACCCTATTAAGTCATCCACAATAAAGTCATCCAAGATCGCCATGCTCAGTCAGAAAGCAAACAGGGAGCAATGGCACGCTCATCTTGGTCATCATTCGTCTCAAGTAGTTCAATCTATTTTGCATTTTAATAAATTGCCGCAGTAGCTCCACACATATCTCGTGTGTAATGCATGTCAACATGCAAAGAGTCATCAACTACCCTATTCCTTGAAGGTTCATACATCTATATCTCCTCTAGAACTTGTGTTTTCTGATGTATGGGGTCTTGCACCTCAATCTGTAGGAGGATACAGGTACTATGTGAGTTTTATCAATTATTTTAGCAAATTCACATGGATTTATTTACTTCGTGCCAAATTTGATGTTGAGAATGTGTTTTTACAGTTTCAAAACCATGTAGAACGAATTCTTGACAAGAAAATTAAATGTGTTCAATCAGATTGGGGCGGGGAGTATTAGAGACTTCATCATAGATTCTTTCAAAATATTGGCATTGATAATAGAGTTTCCTGTCCCTACACACATCAACAAAATGGTTCATCTGAAAGAAAGCATCGACACATTGTTGAGACTAGCCTTGCATTTCTTGAGCAGTCCTCCATGCCTATAAAATTTTGGGATGAAGCTTTTCTAATTGCTACATACCTTATAAATCAGCTACCTACTCGTGTTATTGACCATTCAAGTCCTCTTGAGCGTTTGTTCGGTGCAAAACCCAACTGTTGTATGCTAAAAAAATTTCGTGTGCTAGCTGGCCTCATCTTCGACCATATAACGGTCGCAAGCTTTCTTTTAGATCGAAGGAATGTGTGTTCCTAGGGTATAGCTCCCACCATAAAGGATATAAGTGTTTGGATGTTTCTTCAGGTCATGTTTACATCTCTAGAGATTTGATTTTCGATGAGGGAGTTTTTCCTTTCTCTCGAAATCTTGAGAATCCTGCACTGGCCAAAAAAGTGCATCCTCCATACACATATCTTCCCATGATACCTCATTCGGCATCAATTCTTCCTATGTCATCTTCCCAAAGCAGTAGTATTTCTAGTTCAACTAATCAACTGTCACTACTACAGGAAGCCACATCACAGACGGTTCGGAACCGTCATCACGAACATTTCGAACCGTCTATGTTTGTTGGTCTGTGATAACAGGATATTATCACAGACGGTAAAAAACCGTCTATGATACAAAATATCACAGACGGTTTTATTAAAAAACCGTCTGTGAAGGCAAGTATCACGAGCGGTTTCTCTGAAAACCATCGTGATCGAGAATATCACGAGCGGTTCTAAATAAAAACCGTGCGTGATCGGAGAATATCACGACGGTTCTAAATAAAACCGTCGTGATTTACGAATATCACGAGCGGCTTTTATGTAGAACCGTCATCATATTCTCCGATCACGAGCGGTTTGTTTTTATAACGATGCAGTGATATTCTCGTATCACGACGGTTTTCAATCGAAACCGTCTGTGATACTTGCCTTCACAGATGGTTTTAACAAAATACCGTCTGTGATAGCTCATACCCCTGCCCACAATTTTGCTGTTTTCCTGGCTAGCCTCAGGAATTGCTAGCCATGCCCTCTGAAAACAAGCATTTACAAAAACAGATTCAAGCATTCACAAAAACAGATTCAAGCATGCACAAAAACAGATTCAAGCCATGACAACTCAAAGTGATCATTACTCAAAATAAATTACAAAATATCGCATTTGTTCAAGTATTGTCGCTATAGTTACAACTGGATTACAATTGTTTACATTGAGAGGTGTTGGCGGGGTGATGCTCTCGGTTGGCGACGGAGTGAAACTCTCCATTGTCGTTAATGATTTCCGTGTTGATAAAGGTGCGAGCTTCCTCGAATGTCCTTGATCTCTTCCGCAACGAGTGAATCACATTGTAAATCCAAGACTGCCGCTACCAATTAAGAGTAAAGTGGTAAGCTATATATATTTAAATTTATAATTAGGAAATAATTATTTCGAGATTGACAAACCTCGGGATCCTTCTTCCTAGCTCTAAGGATTAGGCGCATATGATAGCGAGCGTAGATTGCACATAACTCATCATCTTTTTCTTTGGCGATAATCGCAAAAATAGAATTACATATATAGGTATAGTCGGTTCGAGACGCGTTATTATGAAGTATGATATAGGATTATTGTGTTGTAGCGTGTCTTGGAAAATCCATCCTGTGTTAGTTAGGCGCTCTTTCCATCGTATATTCCTTTGTTGGCAACATAATTGATGAACGACCTACATGATTCAAAAAGTTATTCTCGGCCATTTCAAGCGAATGAAGACTACAATAGAGTTATGTAAGGAGGAAATGAGCATACCTCTCGAGTATTCCTCTTAGAGTCTTTCAAGTCGTGCTTGTTGCGGTTTAGGGAATCGAGGTCTATCACATGGTTCCTCTTGGGTATAATAACTAAAAGGATCCAATGGTACCTACTCATGTATGTCACTATAGTCATTAAACCTAAGTTCGTGCTGCGTATAAAGTACAAATGAAATTTGTATAGCAAGTAGTGACACTTACCCTTGGTTGTAGGGCACCACTATGTACTTCATGTTCCTCTATAGAAGCAATGACCTCGTTATGTATTTCTCGACGAAGGACGAGTCTTCTTGGATGGTTTGCAACGATACCACGTGTGGGTCGAGGAAACCCACCGTTCTTTCCATTCCGGACATTTTGCAAAGATGTATCTATACATAAGCAATGAGTTGTGATATTTATCGGTATTAGATGAATGTAGAACTTGATTATGCGACTTACAAATGTCCAACATCGTAGAAGCGAGACGTCGAGGCCAACGAGGTTGAATAGTTCAAATAAATCATTGAAGCCACGACGAAGTACCTCGTCCGTTGAAGAAATGCTTGTCCACGATCGACGGTGATTCAAAGATCGCACCCCTTCTTTTGGGTCTTGTCCAAGTACCGTGCATGCAAAGCGACAAGCATATCCGTGCATTATCTGCGTCGAGCACAACGGTTTTCCGATGATGTATTTCCGGTATCGCGGACTTCCGGACTTCCGGACTTGGGAGGCGCCTTAACGTTCGTTGATTTCGATTTGGCCTTAGCGATTGGCGGCGTTTTTTGTGAGACGACTCGAACCGACGTCGTCGGCACGCTTTTTTTTGCTCCTTGGCGTCTTCTCCACGGGAATCGAAGAGGTGGCCTTCGAGGCGAAACATGAGGTGGAGTCATCGAGGGTCCGTTGGAGAGGAATGGTCGTGTCGGATCGCGGCCTTCTTGGGTCGGCGATGTTCTTCTTGTGCCATCGATAAAAGAGAGGACGGCATCCCCTAGTGTTGTGATCTCTTCGTTGGGCAAATCTTCGGGACGGCTCGAAAATTGACATGTACCATATCCACGGACCTCGTGTAACCGCGGCGCCGGTGGGCACCGTCTTTGACCGCTTCTTCCTCGTATGGATACACCATCCCTCGCAACCTCAATACAAAGGGACCCATCCATCCTCACTTGGAGCTTACAGAGGCGTCGGCTCCTACAAAACGATCGCAATTAGCTAAGGCGTCCTATAGGTCTATCTTTGGTGCAATCCATAGATGTACGTTACCTTGATGTCGCTCTATCGAATCGGACGTCGTCATGTTCACAATTATGCGCGACGCGACGCTACTCCGGCGCCGAGGAGGACCGCTCTCCGATTAGTGGGGCGGCTTGCGCACCACGGCTCATGAGTATATCCATTTGACTCGCAATCTGCCATCTCTACTTGAAATTGGTTAGTAATCATCTATACCAACCGGTTGTCGTGCTCGCCTTGGATCTCTTCCTAGTCCTATACGTGCGAGAGTCGTCCGCGAATCCATGACTCCAAGGTACGTTAACCCCAAGGCCTCGCGTGCGACCCGGGTGCTCCTTGTTTCCCAAGGCCGTAGATAGTATATCCTTCTCCCTGTCTGCATGGAAGGAGCCTTGGGAAGCTTGGGCAGTCAAGTCACGCTGCAAGAGGTCATCACGTTATTATAGGCACTATGAAGTTATGGACTTATTAACAACTTAGTAGTTCGACATATTTACCACACGTTGGGACACTTCCTGGTCTGCCGGGTTTGTGAAGGAGATGCTGCCCGAAGACGAGACTTGTGCCCTCGCTTTTAACCAGCTTAGGGAACGCGGGTCTGTGACATCAGGAAACGGGTTCTCCTTCTCCGCCGCCCATTCCTCGTATTTACCCGCGTACCCAGCGGTGCCGAGTCTGTGCGGGTGAGTGTTTCGTGTCTGGAGAGCTTTGTGCGCCGCACTTTGCTCCTTAAATTCGGCCGACGTTTTCATAGCCACAAAGGTGTCCCATGCTTCCCGCGTCAAGAATCTATACTGCGCGAAGGGCGTCTGACCCGTGTTCACGTACTTCGTGACAAGAATGCTCTTGAAGGTCCTCCACGATTTACCCATCGTGAGCATCGCCGTCCGTCGCACGCGTGCCACATGTGCTTCTGGAATAGTGAACTTCTCTGAAAGTTCTGTCCACAGCGCGCCTTTCGCTTCTTTCGTCAGGTCCTTCCACCTTGGTGTGGTGATGAGGACCCGTTCCCTTGCAAGTATCCCGCAGATGGTCCGGAATCTTGCCGCTGGTCTCTTGGGACTCAGAGGGACCCCAAAGTCACTGACCTCCGTGATGACCAGTCGGCCCGTAGGCATTTTTTATTGTCCTCTACCATCTCGCTCTGTCATTATCGCCGATGGTGACGGCGGCCTCGTCGGCGCCTCTTCCATCTACTTGGTCGGTGTTGGCGGCCTCGTCGGCGCCCTCCATCCATCTGCGGCGTTGGTGGCGGCGAAGACAAATGCCTCTGCCATCTCGCTTACTTACTCTCGGGAAGAAGTACAGAGGTTGACTATAGAGATCAAGATGGCAAATGAAAAGTTGAATGAGCTCATCTTGACTACTAACATTCCAAAGATAAATATGAAACAATTAATCTCGTGAAGAAGTACAGAGGTTGACTATAGAGATCAAGATGGCAAATGAAAAGTTGAATGAGCTCATACAGACTACTAACATTCCTAACACTCCTTAATCCACGAGCTTCTATTCTAACACTCCTAATACTTCTTAATCCACCAGCTTCTCTTGTGATCTTTGTATAGATAGAAACTAGTGATACAAATCTTTGCCCGAGCCTACTTCATCGAGCTTGACACACTGGAGTGTACCATTTGCTTTGTGCCGTGGAGGATCGGCACAAAGCAAAGGTACACTCAAGTGTGTCAGGATCGACGAAGAAAATGCTAAGCAAAGGTTTAATGCTCTAGGGCTCACCGCCTCCCTGCTCCTATTCTAACACTCCTTAATCCACCAGCTTCTCTTGTGATCTTTGTATAGATAGAAACTAGTGATACAAATCTTTTGTTCGAGCCTATCTTTGCTCGAGCCTACTTCATCGAGCTCGACACCGGAGTGTACCATCCGCTTCATGCCATGGAGGATTGGCATGAAGCAAAGGTACACTCAAGTGTGTCAGATCGACGAAGAAAATGCTAAGCAAAGGTTTAATGCTTCATGTACGTAAGACTAGCAAATGCGGATTAAACTCTCACCAATAAAAGGTCTAGAGATTAACAAAGATTACGCAGACACTATTCCAACATATTGATTGATGATATTATGTGCTCTCGTAGGAGAGTAGCTAAAGAACAAGTCTTTGCCATCTAATCCTATTGTCTATACTCTTCATGAAATGAATATGATAATATAAATTCAAACTATGAGCTCTAAACAATACTTTGCTTAAGCGTCAAATGATCTCAACTGCTAATCTAAAAACAGATTAAACTTCCATCAAGCAGAGGTTGACTATAAAGATCAAGATGGCAAATGAAAAGTTGAATGAGCTCATATAGACTAGTAGAAGAATCACAAACTAGTCAATACAAGCGATCAATTTGCAATAGAACTATGAGCTCAACCGAAAGTAACCAATTAACACTACATCATATTGATGAAGAGTAAGTAATACAATAGAGCTCAAGTATGAACTAACTATCACATTCAATCTCAAGATAAGATGAGTTCATCACGAGCATGTCAACAAAGCCCATCGATCAATTTGCAATATCTTCATATTAACTAGCACTGCAAATATATATATATATATATATATATATATATATATATATATATATATATATATATATATATGCAAAGATCAACCGAATCGCCACAGAGGAGCAATACTCACAGAGAGGATGCCGCACAAGAACTCACAAAGGCATGCAGACACTATTCCAACATATTAATTGATGATATTATGTGCTCTCGGAAGGAGAGTAGCTAAAGAACATGTCTTTGCCATCTCAATCCTATTGTCTATACTCTTCATTAAATGAATATGATAATATAAATTCAAACTATGAGCTCTAAACAATACTTTGCTTAGCGTCAAATGATCTCAAGCATAACTAAAACAGATTAAACTTCCGATCAAACAGAGGTTGATTACGAGAGATCAAGATGGCAAATGAAAAGTTGAATGAGCTCATACAGACTACTAGAAGAATCACAAACTAGTCAATACAAGCGATCAATTTGCAATAGAACTATGAGCTCAACCGAAAGTAACCAATTAACGATTACAACATATTGACAAGAGTAAGTAATACAATAGAGCTCAAGTATGAACTAACTATCACATTCAATCTCAATATAAGGCGAGTTCATCACAGAGCATGTCAACAAAGCCCAGCGATCAATTTGCAATGTAACTATGAGCTCAACCGAAAGTAACCAATTAACAAAGTACATATTGACAAGAGTAAGTAATACAATAGAGCTCAAGTATGAACTAACTATCACATTCAATCTCAATATAAGATGAGTTCATCACAGAGCATGTCGACAAAGCCCATCGATCAATTTGCAACTAGCACTACAAATATATATATATGCAAAGATCAACCGAAGCGCCACAGAGGAGCAATACTCACAGAGAGGATGCCGCACAAGAACTCACGGTGCAAGGAGGAGGCGGTCAGGGGGAGGAGGCCGATCTTGGGAGGAGGAGGTGGGGAGGAGGTCGACACGGGAGGAGGACGGCTGGGAGAAGGCGGGCAGAGGGAGGAGGCC
This sequence comes from Phyllostachys edulis, assembly GCA_036346405.1. Taxonomy (NCBI): domain Eukaryota; kingdom Viridiplantae; phylum Streptophyta; class Magnoliopsida; order Poales; family Poaceae; genus Phyllostachys; species Phyllostachys edulis. The sequence continues at coordinate 56,397,833 of CM070566.1, forward strand.
GACACGGGAGGAGGGACGGCGGCCGAGGTCGAGGCGCCAATGTCGGGCGGTGGCACCGAGGTCGGCGGCGACGTCTGGGCTTCAAATGGGAGGTGAACGGGGCACCGAGGTTTGGGCGGCGGCACGAGGTCGGCGCCGAGGTCGAGGGCGCCGAGGTTGGGCGGCAGCAGAGGGTGGGGCGCCAATGTCGAAGGCGGCGCGCCGAGGTCGAGGTCGGCGGTGAAGCGAGCCCTAAACCCTAGAGGAGGCGAACGAAGGCGAGAGCGTAAGGGCGCGGAGAGGAAGTGAGAAGTGAGAGGAAAACCCTAGCGTTTCCGCCTTATATAAAGTATATCACGACGGTTTGTAATGAGAACTGCTCGTCATATATATCACGAGCGGTTCTCATTACAAACCGCTCGTGATATAATATCACTGAGCATTTGTTGTATTATAAAACCGTCTCGTGATAGCCTCACGAAAACCCGATGACAATTTATGATATCCTCGACAAAACATAGTGAACTCCGGTGAGACATAAATATCCCGACAAAATATAGTGAACCCGTAAGACAAGTATGATGACAATTATGACAAGTCCATATGAATTCTAACACTGGTGACAAGTATGATGACAAGTTCATAACACATTTGACTTCAAAATTCCATATCTAATTCAACTCAACTCCAAATCAAGTGAAACCAATTTGATACTCCACATTACAATGTACGTCCACATTGACATCAATATCAAATATGACAAGTTCATAACAAGTTCATAACACATTTGACTTCAAAATTCCATATCTAATTCAACTCAACTCCAAATCAATTGAAACCAATTTTGATACTCCACATTACAATTTCGTCCACATTGACATCAATATCAAATATGACAAGTCCATAACACATCAACACATGACAATTTCACGTTGACATCAAAATATATGAGAGATTACAAGTCCATAACACATAATGTTATGGAATAAATTAATTACATTGGAGTAAATTCTTAATTAAGATATAGGCCTTCGTGATGATCGACGCAAGATATAGCTAGCTTCCTCACTTTGGGTTCTTCCTCGAGCCTAATGCCGTTTCGAAAGGAGGCAACTCGTCAAATTGATTGTATTCTTCCTCGCCCACTACATTCTCAACTCCGACAATCCTCCTTTTTCCATGAAGAACTACGTGGCGCTTCTTATTTGCCGGGTCGGTTACATAGAAGACTTGAACAACTTGGTTAGCCAAGACGAATGGTTCATCTTTGTATCCCAGACGTTCGAGGTCCACGGTAGTGACACCGTGCTTGTCGACCTTCACTGTGGGAGATGGACCCAACGGCACGAAATAGGGGATCTTGAAAAGCACGAGTCGAGCTCCCATATCTCCTCTATTTGCCCATAGTAGGAGCTCCTCATCCCATCGATCTTGAATGCATCTATCACGGACACCGCTGATACGGATGTGCTCTTCCTATCCGGTGCCGTATAAAATGTGTACCCATTTATGTCGTATCCTTGCCATGCGACAATTGTAAATTGTGGCCCTCGTGCCAACCATAGCAACAGATCATCACTTGATGACCTCCCGATGATTCGCACCTTTAACCATTCGTTGAACCAACGGTTGTGCTTTCTCGTGATCCAAACCTCCGACCGGTGCGGATTACATTGGCGCACCATGTCTTTATGCTCGTCGATGTACGGGGACACTTGGGTCATGTGTTGCAAGACCATGAAATGGGCTTGAGCGTCACGTATCCAGATCGGGAGTTATTGATTTCCTTCCGATGGTCCCGATACCATCCGGTCTCCCCTCATGGCGAGATAGAGGCACACCTATCGGTTCCACTCGAGCCATGTAGTGGACGCGAGAACTCAATGACCTCTTTGGTTGCATAACCTTCGATGATCTTGCGCCTCCGGTCGAGATCGATTCCGTCGTGAGGACTTGAGAATTCCCATGTACCTCTCGAGCGGGTACATATGACGAAGAACACAGGGCGCATATCTTTATCTCTCTCACAAGGTGAACAATGAGATGGACCATGATATCGAAAAATGACGGAGGGAAATACATCTCAAGATGACATAGAGTGGTCACCACCTCGGCCTGCAGAGCATCTAGTCCTTAGGGATCAATGATCTTCTGAGCAATTGAGTTGAAAAAATAACACAGCCTCAAGATTGCCACTTGGACCTTGTTCGGCAAGATACTTCTAATTGCAACAGGAAGCATTTGTGTCATCAGCACATGACAATCATAAGACTTCATACCAATTAATTTCAAATCATGCATAGAAACAAGGCTCTTAATGTTAGCGGAGTAACCAGATGGGATTTTCACTCCATGCAAGCTCTGGCATAGTTCATTTCTCTCGGCCTTGGATAGAGTGTAGCAAGCTGGGGGAAGGTACGTTCGTCCTGTATCGGTCTCTTCCGGTGCTAACTCGGTCCTTATGTTCATATCAACCAAGTCACGCCGTGCGTTAACACCATCCTTTGTTTTGCCACTAATGTTCAGCAAGAGACCAATCAAGCTATCACATACATTCTTCTCTACATGCATGACGTCGATGCAGTGGCGAACTTCTAAGTGCTCCCAATAAGGCAAGTCCCAAAAAATTGACCGCTTCTTCCAGATGTTCTTCTCACGGGTTCTTAATTTACGTCCCTTCCCAAGCACAACATCAATATCCTTAACCATATCATAGACCTCTTTCCCTCTAAAAGCCCTTAGAGCTGAATCGTTCTCCTTATTTCCGTCGAATTGTTTTTTCATCTTGCGGTATGGGTGACTCCTGGGAAGGAACCTACGGTGACGCATATACACAGTTTTGCGCGAGTTGTTCAGCCATACACTCTCTGTAGCATCTAAGCAGTGCGGACAGGCTTTGGCTCCTTTTGTACTGAAGCCCGACAGGTTACCAAGGGCAGAAAAATCATTAATGGTGCAGAACAACATGGCGCGTAAAGTGAAGTTCTCTCGTTTGTACGCATCCCATACCTGTACCCTTCGTTCCATAGTGTCACAAGATCTTCCGGCAATGGTGCTAGGTACATATCAATATCATTCCTGTGTTGCTTCGCCCTTGGATAAGTAGTGACATCAAAATGTACTTCCGCTTCATACACGTACCAAGGAGGAAGGTTGTACATACATAGATTCACGGCCGGTGCTATGTCGGCTGCTCATGTTACCGAAAGGATTCATTCCATCGTACTCAACCCTAACCTTATGTTCCTCGGTTCCGCACCGAACTCTTCGAAGCTCCGATCGAAGTTTCTCCACTCAGGCGTAATCGGCAGGTTTCTTAGCTTTCTATCTCTTACGCTCCTCGAGTGCCAACGCAGCAATCTTGCGTCCTTTGGGTTCGCAAATAAACGCTTCAAACGTGGGATCACTGTGCGTGATACCACAACATCTTAGCAGAGGTCCTTGCTTCACCTTAGCAAAGATTCTCGGCGCTTGTATCGGGATGCTTTGCACAGGACATACATGCATGTCTGCATACTCTTTACTAGTAGAGGATACAATCGTTCGGACATGCATGTATTCTTTCTACTTCCATTCCCAATGGACAAATAACCTTCTTTGCTTGATAGGTGGTCTTTGGGCAACACGTTTCCCTCGGAAGGATGTCCGCTAGGAGACCTAACAACGCCGTGAAACTCTTATCGGACCAACCATTGCTTGCCTTCAATTTCAGAGTTCAAGCACGGTTGACAACCTTGTATATTCGGCTTGCAACGGGGAACAAAGGTCTCACCGAGTCCTCATTTAAGCCCTCGAATTTACAAAACTCTCTCATCTGTAGTTCTCTTACGATCGCAGTAGCATCCGATCCAGTTGTCATCGTGTGACCTATCCTCATCAAAAGCAAGATCCACATCCGCATATCGTTGACTTCCTCGGCGATGTCGTCATTACTAACTTCATGTGTAATAATCTACTCTTCACGTGGTGGTCCAACATGTATACCCTTTTTGAAACCCTTCAATCAAGTGCGCTTCTATTTGCGCCGCATTGTTAAACATCTTCATATTAACGCAATCAATGCATGGACAAGACATAAAATTTATCCCCTTCTTCAACATATCACCTTTCGTGGCTCTTCTAAAAGCAACCACGCCATTAATGTACTCTTGACTCACACGGTTCACTTGTACATCCAGCCGATCCATCTACACTACGCATGTAACAAATTAGTGTCAAAATTGATTAGCGATTAATTTATAGCAAACATAAAGGGTTATACATCGTTACCCTTGGAGCTCACGAAGAAAATCGATTCCTCTCCTTTCCTTCTCCTCTCTAAGGTGGCGAATGGGGAGGAGGCGGCGGTGTTGGAGGCGCTAGGGCAAGGGTCCAACCTTCTCCTCTCTAAGTGGCGAACGGATAATTATTGATTATCTGCATGATTGTTGATTAGATACGATACAAAAGACAAGAGGAAGATCCTAATAACTAGCAAGTTGGTCGCGCGATTGCGCGGTATCCGCTTTTGATATAATTGAAACAATAAACCACTGTGATGACGCGTTTCTTCATGGATATAAATGGAGGAAATATAAAATAGATCATTGCACATGTGACTTATCTTGGTGTGTCATAAATTCTTCTTTTTAACTCATTCTAGAAAACTACTCATGAAATTAGTTACGATTAAGACTTTCACTTCTTTGCACGCATTTACTGCGTTTTGTCTCATCGTTGCACAAAGGAATTACACTAGATTAATTAAAGGCTACATGTTTTGCTTTTCATTTTCTCGAATTAGGGTCCATCAAATTGAGAGCTAGATGTACGTGACGTTTTGCCTTTTCCCATCAAGTAGCATTAATTGAAACTTAAACCCTATGCTTCCGATTAAGGAATACAACAAAGAAAACAAAACATTAGGGTCTATGTACGAGTAGCAAAATCAGGGAAATTCACTAATCAATAGAGTGGATAAAGGATAATCAAGATACTTCATCTGCTTAATTAGGGAGGAGCCGCAGTTGGAGGAGCTAGAGGAAGTAGCTCGGCACCTAGGGAGGAGAAGCTAGCTAGCAGATCTAAGTGGAGCCCAAAGCAGCCGGGGCCTGTTGATTATCCAAACCGCATACACGGCAGAGGCAAGTGGTAGAGGCACGCGGCAAGGCGGTGAAGGACACAGCAGCAAGGTCGCGGCGAGAGGATGTGTCGCGCTCAATTTATACCCGGGGATATCACGAGCGGTTCTTAATAAAACCGCTCGTGATAATTGTTATCACTGAGCGGTTCTCATTCGAACTGCTCAGATAATATCACTGAGCGGTTGCTCGCTACAAACCGTCTATGATAATCCCCAATCACGAGCGGTCCTTATTGAGAACCGCTCGTGATATACGACGGTTCTCTACTAGAACCGCTCGTGATTGAAGGATTATCGCGAGCGGTTTGTGAATAGAACCATCGTGTAATATCACGAGCGGTTCTATTCACAAACCGTCGTGATAGATGACTATCACTGAGCGGTTCTAAAAATACCGCTCGTGATATTCTTCCGCGCCACCCGCAGTTCGGCAATACCCACACGAGCGGTTCCAAAGGAACCGCTCGTGATGGGCGCCTACTATAGCCTGCTTTTGTAGTAGTGTGTCACAAGATGTGCAACACTCGCTCTTTCTTTTGATTCGCCTCAATAGCTGGTGAACAGATTTCTTTGGAATTCTAGCTTCTCCAAATAAGCCACCAAGATCGATATGGTACTTGTTCAAAAGATGGCACTCGATGTCCAAAGAGGAGCACAAATGGAATAAAGTGGCATATAATACTATCTCTATTGGAGCGATCGCCGCAATTGAACCCTCGTCATATCTTGATGCTTTGCAAGAACCTCAATGGAAGGATGCTATGGACACCGAGTTCATCAGACATAAAAGAATCGTACATGGTACTTGGTCGCCTCGAGCCGTCTTAAATATCATTGATCAGTAAATGGGTATTTAAGCTAAAAAGGAAAGCCGATGGGTGCGTGGATCGACACAAAGCTAGATTGGTTGCAAAGGGGTTTAAGATGCGTCATGGCATTGATTATGAAGATACATTCATTCTGGTGGTCAAACCTGCCACTATACGAGTATTGTTATCCTTAGCAGTATCCTGAGGCTAGAACTTACGACAAATCGATACACAAAATGCTTTTCTCCATGGCATTCTTCATGGGGAGGTATATATGAAACAACCACCAGGGTATGAAGATGCCAAGTATCCAACCTATCTAAGCAAGCTTGGCAAGTCGCTTTATGGACTGAAACAGGCACCGCGAGCATGGTTCTCCAGACTGAGTGAAAAATTTCAAGCATTGGGTTTTATTCCCTCCAAGGCTGATGTATCTGTGGATATCATGGGGATATGTGCATGATCTTAGGATGATGTTACAATTGGCAATGTCGTTAACGGTTTGTCGAATCACGCGTTTTCGTCAAAGGTGAAATCTTTGTCGAGTAAGGTCTTGATCGATCGGCATTGGGCGCTGGTCGACCGGCTCAGAATGCTGTGGTCGAGACTCGGTGGCTGCGAGACCGCCATTTTGGCTGATCGACCGATTTTGACTTGTTCATCGGCCTAAAGTGGTGATGTGGTTTGGATTAGGTCAAGTTCATGGGTTTTATGGCATATGTGTTGCATGATGCATGTTTTGACTAACGTGGGTCAAGTTGTGAAGAACTTGTTCCCAGAATCGATTTCTTTCTCTATTGTTGTGTAGGTTGCTTTGCGGTCAATGACGGTCAACGGCGAGGATGATTGAGACTAAGCTTGGAGAGCTGAGGTCTAGAACGATCGGGGATGCCGGGTGAGGTCAATGGAGTCGAGCATGATGCAAAAGGGACAAAGGTGACCGAACGGGCAGTTCGGTGCGACGGGTTCGATCAAGCGGCGCGGGGGTCGATGCAAGTGCCATGGTGGTTTCGGTGGGAGCCGGATGGGAGAGACTTGCCGACATGATCAGAGCCGTTGGATCAACTTACACATGGCGAAGCATGGGAGGTGCTTCATGAAGATGGGACTCGGTCTTTGAAAATGATCGAGAAGGGGTATTTTGGTAATTTTACCAAATACCGCCTTGGTGACCTTTTGCTAACCCGCGGCGCAAGATGGCATGGAGAAGCAGATTAGGTCAAGAGGAGATGAAGACGGCGCTTTAAACTACGTGCGTGTGTGGCCCGTTTGTGTGTGGGCCTTAACGGGAGCCCATTAGGGTTTTGCTTCTAGAAGGTCTAAGCCTCCACTATAAATAGGAGGTGTGCTGGACAGCCACCTCAACCCTTTCATTGTGTTTGAAACCCTAGTTTGCTTAGGGAGAGGATTAGTGAAGGTTAGGGTTCTAGAGAGAGAGAGATGGATTGATCTCGTGTCCATGCGTATCATGATTGTAATAATTCATCTTCTTGAGTGGCTGTAATCAATACCTTATCAAATCAATCCAAAGAAAGTTCTCTCAAAGATGAGTTCATTTGCTTTCTTTCTCTCTATTTTGGTGATTTGAGGTTTTTCTTGATTCTCGAGTTTTTGATTGGTCTTTTCTCTTGATCTAGCTTGCTGTGACATGTGGGAACGTATCTAAGATCATCTTGATCATCATTCACCCACAAGCAAGTCTCTAGATCACGTTTTCGTTTTTGACCCGTTCTTGAACCACCTTCGTTCAATCTGAAAAAGGTCAAAACTTTGTCGTGGATCTACTCTTTCGTTGCTTGGAATAGGTTCCTAATATCCTTAGGGAGGTGTGTTCCAAATTTGGTCAAGTTTGGCCGGGTAGATCAAAAGTTTGATCAATTTTCGTTTTGGAATCGATCTGCTTGCCTTGTTTACGTCAGACCGGTCGACTGCCTCTACAACGCCTAAGTTAGATCGAACCCGGTCTGCCCGCTCATTATAAGCCGTCGGTCTGACCGCCCTTTAGGGTTTGATCCTGCTTTTGGTTGTTTGCTTTGGGGATTTTGGATTGGATTCAATACTTGTCTTCTGCTGTACTGGTATATTGATCTTCATAGCTTCCATAGCTATTGGAGTGAAATTTGTATTGAATCCATCCTTTGTGAAAAAGTGAGCGTGCTCCTATTCACCCCCCCTCTAGTCGCCTTTCCGGTCCAACAGGTGGTATCAGAGCCCGGTTAGTTCAATCTTGATTTTAACCGATCACTGAACTTGGCGATGGAGAAGTACTTGACCAAGCCGCATATCTTCGATGGGCTCGACTATGCCTATTGGAAGAACCGCATACGTGTCTTCCTTCAGAGTGAAGGACAAGCTATATGGGAGGTTGTTCGAGCTCCGCTCGTTTTGCCTGAGGTTGCTACGCAAGCTTCGGCAATACTTTTGGCTAACAACAACAAGGCAAAGAACCTCCTATATGTTGGGCTTGGTAGACAGGAGTACGATAGGATTTGCAATTTGGAGACCGCACATGAGATTTGGAACACCCTCGAAACCTATCATGAGGGATCGTCCCAAGTTAAGCAAGTGTGCCAAACGGTCTTCAAGCGAGAGTATAACAAGTTCGAGATGCGTCCTGGCGAGAGCATCGATGATATTTTTACTCGCTTCAACAAAGTGATCAATCAGATGAGAGCTGTTGACATTGAGTACTCTCAATCTGAGAATGACACCCACCTCTTGGCTGCAATCAACACTAAGGAGTGGGAGATGAAGGCTACTGCCATAGAGGAGAACGTCGATCTCTCTACTCTTACTTTGGAGCTGCTTTATAATAAGCTCAAGACTCATGAGATTAAGAGAGGCAGTATTCCTAAGAAGGATAATATGGCCTTGGTAGCTGACCCATTGAAAAGAACTTCTGATGGTTCTTTTGAGTCTTCTTCTGGATTTTCTCTTGCGTGTTTATCTGCTGTTCAAGAAGAAGAGTTTGAAAGTCTTCCTGAGTCTGATTTAGCTCTTATAGTCAAGAAAGTCACATGGGCGTACAACAATGTTAGAAACAGAAAGAGAGGTGGCCCCATGACGTGCTATGAGTGTGGAGAGCTATATCACATCTGGGCAAACTGCCCCAAGCTGAAGGGTAAGGGCAACTGGAAGGATGAGAAGCATGCTTGGAAGAAGCCTCAAGGGGGCAAGCCCAAGTTTGATGCTGCCAAGCTGATGAAGGCCGCTCATCGGGTCCTTGCCGCTTTTGGAGAACAATCCATAAGCGATGTAGACTCCGGGAGTGAGGAGGACAAGGAAGAGGAGGAGCCACCTCAAGACAAGAAAGGGAAGGCCAAGGACTTTACCGGCATGTGCTTCATGGCCGACTCCGTCAACACCGACGACGACGATGTTGAGGTACCTCCATCCTACAATGTCCTTTCGGCTAGATGCGACTCTATGTTTGAGTAACTTATGAGTCAGGATAAGGCATTAGAGTTTACCATGGCTAGGAACAAGGATTTAGAGTCACAAGTACATAATTTGACTTTAGAACTTGCAAATGCTAATACTCTTGAATCTGATGAATGTTCCTCTTACCATGCTCTACATCTTGAATTGGCCAAACTGCAATCTGCTCATGACACTGCTTTGCATCAATTTGAAAATGTTAGGACCGAGCTAATTGAGGTCAAATCTGCTCCATGTCTTAGATGCTTAGAGTCTAGCAAGTTGGTTGCTCCTGAACCCGTAGAGTCTCGCTCTTGCTCTCTCTGCCTAGAACGTAAACATGAAGTTAAAGACATCTTAGAAGCAGCTAGAGCTAAATATGTCAAGCTTAAGGACAATATTAATTCTGCTACTTGTGCTTCATGTCCTGCTCTTAAGCTTGAAGTTGCTGCTTATAAGGAGAGGCTTGCAAAAGCTACTAAACCTAAAACTTGTCAATCATGTGTTGATCTTAGGAAAGAGAATGTTTATCTAGAGAACGCATTAAAAAAATTCTCTAGTGGTGAAAAACAATTAAACATGATTCTTGACAAGTCTAGAACTCCTTATAAGAAGCAAGGTTTAGGATACAACTCTGCCCAGGACAAATCCAAGACTAAGGTCATTCAGGTCTTGGAGAAGGGCTTAGTTGAATTCAAAACCCAACCTGCAAAAATTGCTTTCAAATCTGCAGGTTTTGTCCAACCTTCTTTTGAGTCAAAAGGTGCTTCTCCCAGTGGTATCAAATACCATTGCACCTATTGCAAGAAGAGTGGACATTTGGTTGAGTTCTGTTGGCATAGGTTGAAAAATGCTAAGAAAAATCATGCTAGAACTTCATTTCATCAACCTACAGCTTTTGTGAGACATGGTCATGTAGAGAAGAAGAAACCTGGTCTAGGATTTGTTGCACATACTCATCATCATCATGTTCCTAGACAGAATGCATCTCATGTTCATGTGACTATTGCTCATGATAGAACATCAACTAGGTTCAAGGACACTCGTTCTGCTTTGCATACTACTCGCAGACGTGTGTCTCAGTATTGGGTTTCCAAGTCTATTTTAACTAACCCCAGTATTGAGACACATCGATCTATTGTGCCTGGATTTTCAGGATCGCCGTGGAAGGAGGAAGAACACGTGGCTCGTCGACTCCAGCTGTTCACGCCACATGACCGGAGACTCAAGATAGTTCACTTCCTTCACGCGGTCGACGGGTGATGACTTTATCACCTTTGGAGATGATACTCAAGGGCGGATTGAAGGAACATGATCAATCAAGGTGAATAACAGATTCATCTTGAAGGACGTCGCCCTTGTGGACAAGCTAAGGTATAATTCGCTTCGCTTTGCACTTCTTGATGATGGCTACTGAAACTCGCTTTTAAGAAAAATGCTTGTCGGTGCTTGATTCAATTTGGTGAGCTCGTTTTGGGATCTCTAGAGTTGATAGAATTTTTGGAGCTGATTTTTCTGAATCTCTTGCTAGTTCTTTAAAGTGCTTAATTGCTTCTTCTTTTGATATCCGGCTTTGGCACCGACGCTTGGGGCACATTGGTTTTAATCATCGACATGAGTTAGCGACTTTGATCTCATGAGAGGTTTGCCTAAACTCAAAGTTGTCAAGGATCTCAGATAGCGCCTCAGTAGGCATGGCAAGCAAGTTGCCGCCTCACACCCTTCATTGACTATGGTCATGACTAACGGGCCGGGACAGTTGCTTCATATGGATACTGTTGGTCCTGCTAGGGTTCGGTCAGTCGGTGGCAAACGGTACATTCTTGTTATAGTCGATGATTTTTCGAGATATTCTTGGGTGTTCTTTTTTGCTTCGAAGGATGAGGCTTTTGATCATTTTCGTGATCTTGTTCTTCGTTTGGCTTCTGAACTTCCTGGTGCCTTGAGAGCGATCCGCAGTGACAATGGCACGGAGTTCAAGAATATTTCTTTTGCCTCTTTTTGTGCCGAAGGCCAGATTGAGCATCGGTTTCTTCTCCACACGTCCCTCAACAAAATGGCGCTAGGAAAGGAAGAACAGACCCTAGTCGAGATGGCTAGGATGATGCTAGATGAGTATAGCACACCGAGGAGGTTTTGGGCGAAGCTATTGCTACTGACTTGTCATATTTCAAACCGTGTTTTCTTGAGACCGTCTTTGGGCAAGACTTCTTATGAGCTTGCTTTTGGCAAAAAACCTCTGTCTCTCACTTTCGAAGTTTTGGATCAAGTGTTTTATTCTCAAGACAGGAACCTAGATAAATTTGAATCAAGGACTTGTGATGGTTTATTTCGGGATATCCCGCTCATTCGAGGGTTTTACGGTTTTAATGTTGAAACTAACATCGTCCGGAGACATGTAATGTCACTTTTGATGAGACTAGCCCTGGAGCCAGATCCGATGTTTCAGGTGACTTACAGGTGACAGGGAGCATATTGTTTTGAGGAAGATGAGGATGAAATTGATGATGCTCCTCCACCTGCTGCTAATGCTCCTACTTCAGCTCCAGAACCTGCTACAACTGCTTCACCTCCAATTGAGGCTCCTAATGTATCCTCTTCATCAGCAGTACCTGCGAAGGTTGAGGAGATACTATCTCCCCCAGGCGCTCCACTGCACATCCAGAAGCAACACCCTCAGGATCAGATGATTGGTAATCTCCATGAGCGAGTCACTCGCTCCAAGTATCATGATCCGCGTCTTTTCTCTCACTCTGCATTTGTAGCTTCTTTTGAACCCAAAGATATATCACATGCTTTATCTGATGCTAGCTGGGTCAATGCCATGCATGAGGAGTTAGAGAATTTTGAAAGAAATAAAGTCTGGAACCTTGTAGAATCTCCTAGTGGTCATAATGTGATTGGCACCCGTTGGATGTTTAAAAATAAACAAAATAAGGATGGTTCTGTGGTTAGAAACAAGGCTAGGTTGGTAGCTCAGGGCTTTAGCCAGGTTGAGGGGTTAGATTTTGATGAGACCTTCGCTCCCGTTGCTAGATTAGAAGCCATTCGCATCTTGCTTGCATTTGCTGCATCTAAAAGTTTTAGGTTGCATCAAATGGATATTAAGAGTGCCTTTCTGAATGGTTTTATAGAGGAGAAAGTGTATGTTAGGCAACCCCTAGCTTTGAGGATTCCAAGTACCACGATCATATCTTTAAGCTATCCAAAGCCTTGTATGGTCTTAAACATGCCCCTAGAGCCTAGTATGATAGGCCTAAGACCTTTCTGCTTAAGAATGATTTTGAAATGGGAAAAGTTGATAAGACTCTTTTTATTCTTAGGCATGGCAATGACTTCCTGCTTGTTCAGATTTATGTTGATGATATTATCTTTAGTGGTTCCTCTCATGCTCTTGTTTCGGCTTTTACGAGACCATGTCCGAGGAATTTGAGATGAGTATGATGGGCGAGCTCAACTACTTTCTGGGGCTATAAATCAAGCAATACAAGGAAGGGATCTTCATCCATCAGACGAAGTACACCAAGGATCTGCTCAAGCGCTTTGATATGGGTGACTGCAAGCCGATTGCCACTCCCATGGCGACTTCGACTGTTTTGGATCCAGATGAGGAAGGAGAAGCCGTGGATTAATGCGAGTACCGCAAAGATGATCGGCTCCTTTTGTACTTGATGACCTCAAGACCGGACATCCACTTCGCGATCTGCTCTCATGAGGTTTCAAAGGCCACCGAGGACTTCACATCGCTAAGCCGTTAAACGATCTTGGTATTTACACTCTACCCTTCAAGATGGCATTTGGTATTCTCTCTTCTTCGTTGTCCATTCGGGGCTTTTCGATTCGATTTTATGGTCTGTTAGCTAGATAGGAAGAGTACCTCTAGCACTTGTCATTTCTTAGGCACCTCTCTAGTCTCTTGGTCTTCTAGGAAGCAGTCTTCTGTTGCACAATCCACTGCTGAAGCTGAATATGTAGCTACTGCTAGTTGCTGCAGTCAGATTTTGTGGATGGTGTCCACTCTTAAGGACTTTGGGTTAATCTTTGCTAGTGTTCCTCTTTTCTGTGATAACACTTCTGCTATTAACATTGCTAAGAACCCAGTGCAACATTCTAGGACCAAGCACATAGACATTCGCTATCACTTTCTTAGAGACCATGTTGAGAAGGGTGACATTGTGCTACATTTTGTGGAGTCCGAGGCTCAGTTAGCCGATATCCTCACCAAGCCTTTAGACCCAACAAGGTTTGCCACCTTGAGAAGTGAGTTAGGGGTAATTTATCCCTATGGGTTGGTTTGAGTGGAAGTTGGATCTTTTCTGATCTTTTCTTGTTCTTTTGATCTTTTATTTTATCTTCTTTTGAACTTGTTGATCTTTTTTTATCTTTTTAGGCTTTTCAAGCTTTTCTTGCATCTCATTGTATCATATTGCATTCATATGAAAATCACAAAAAGATGCATCTGTAATATAAGCTTTTCTGCTTATCTTTTAAAATTGATGAAGCTTTGCTTATTACCCTTTGGAGCTTTAGTATTTCAATTCTTGCTCAATGTCATATCTAGTTCTTTGACTTTCTAGAATTATCATGCTTTTACATGTGTAGCTAAGTCTTTGCTAAATGAGCTAGAACTTGAAAAACAACTTGAACTAAGAAATTAGCAATTTGTGAATTGTTTAGCCAGTTGCGCAATTAGTGCTCCTTTTGTGACATTGGCCCTGTCAAAATTGTTTTGTTAGCTCTTGAACCTAGCTTTGATCATTATTTGAGCTTCTTATGTTCTTGAGAATCTAAAACTGCTCTTGTGAAAAATGAAAAATCAAATTTCAAGATTGTCTTATGCTTAAATTGTGCCAAACTACTCTTACGAGACTGCATGTCAAAGAAATGAACTTGGAGATAGTTTGATGATCCAGACGATCTCATGGGGACTGCTTGTCAAAACTGACATGAACCTCAAGATTTGTCGCCCTAGTAGAAGCTTAGGAAGAGTTTGTGGATGGCTCCTAGTCCAGGATCTTCTTCACTAAGATATACCTTTAATCAACTTCTGGTCGAAGCTTAGGATGAGTTTGTGGATGGCTCCTAGTCCAGGATGTTGTCACTGATTTAGACCATTAGTCAACTTCAATATTCATTGCAAATGAAAAACTGTTGAAAAATGAGCGTTTGAGAAAATTGAGCAAAATGATTCATTTCAGGACATGTTTGTCTCTTATTGTGGTCATTGTTAGCTTTTTGATCTCACATTGACATTTTGACATGGCCATTATCATTTTAGGATCCCTGTTGATGAACTTGTCAATTTGAAGCTTTGCTTAAATTGATAAAATTCATTGCTTTACATTGAGCCTTCAAGCTTAGCTTTGATATATATGTCTTAACATGATCTTGCTAGCGTTGTTAGGCTTGATATGTCATATGCAATATTAGAAATGCTAGCTCGTTCTTTTGGGTAATCTCCAAAGCTTCTTGTAATCAAATTTTGGAAAATACAAAAATGAAGCCACTTCATCGCATCTCATGCATGCTCCTTTTATGATTTTTCCTCATTCTCGCATTTGTCATCTCGGACGAGAGGAAGGCGTGATTCCTTGATGACTCCATTGTCAAAGGGGGAGAAGATGTAAAAATGGGTAAAGGGGAGAAGATATAAAATTTTGGAGATTTTAAGTTTTTCTGAAAAATGACGATCATAGTGAGGGGGAGTTTCTCATTTGCACTCTTATGGTCTTATTGCTACTTCTGAACTTGAATTGCAATTCTTGATCCTCACAATGATCAAAGGTCATATCGAACAATTGTTCTTTCATATGGACCTTAAGTGAGATTTTGAAATTTTCTGGAAAATGAAGCTTTCTCGCTTTCTTTTGCCTTATCTCACTTGCCTTTACTATTCTGAAGCCAACTTGGTCATTTCCATTGCTTTCTCTTGCTTTTGGACCAAGTTGTGTCTTTGTGCGAAAACGTCGAGTTTTTACTTTTCAAACCTCAAAATTTGCATTTGTGGGAAATTACCAATGTGTTCATCAAGGAGGAGATTGTAGATATCATGGGGATATTTGCATGATCTTAGGATGATGTTACAATTGGCAATGTCGTTAACGGTTTGTCGAATCACGTGTTTTCGTCAAAGGTGGCTTCTTTGTCGAGTAAGGTCGCGGTCTCGACCGGCATTGGGAGCTTGGTCAAAGCGGCAACGATCGAGCCGGTGCGACTGCACCGCCATTTTAAGCGATCGACCGATTTTGACTTGTTCATCGGCCTAAAGTGGCGATGTGGTTTGGATTAGGTCAAGTTCATGGGTTTCATGGCATATGTGTTGTATGATGCATGTTTTGACTAACGTGGGTCAAGTTGTGAAGAACTTGTTCCCAAAATCGATTTCTTTGTCTATTGTTGTGCAGGTTATTTTGCGGTCAATGACGGTCAACGGCGAGGATGATCGGGACTAAGCTTGGAGAGCTGAGGTCCAGAACGATCGGGGATGCTTGGGTGAGGTCAATGGAGTCGAGCATGGTGCAAAAGGGACAAAGGTGACCGAATCCGCGATTCGGTCTGACGGAGTTCGATCAAGCGGCGGGGTCGGTGCAAGTGCCATGGTGGTTTGGTGGGAGCCGGATGGGAGAGACTTGCCGACATGATGAGAGCCGCTGGATCAACCTACACGTGGCAAAGCATGAAAGGTGCTTCACAAAGATGGGACTCGGTCTTCGAAAAAGATCGAGAAGGGGTATTTTGGTAATTTTACCAAATACCGCATTGGTGACCTTTTGCTAACCCGCGGTGCAAGATGGCGTGGAGAAGTAGATTAGGTCAAGAGGAGATGAAGATGGCGCTTTAAAGTGCGTGCGTGTGTGACCCATTTGTGTGTGGGCCTTAACGGGAGCCCATTAGAGTTTTGCTTCTAGAAGGTCTAAGCCTCCACTATAAATAGGAGGTGTCTTTGGATGACCACCTCAACCCTTTCATTGTGTTTGAAACCCTAGTTTGCTTAGGGAGAGGATTAGTGGAGGTTAGGGTTCTAGAGAGAGAGATGGATTGATCTCGTGTCCATGCGTATCGTGATTGTAATCATTCATCTTCTTGAGTGGCTGTAATCAATACCTTATCAAATCAATCCAAAGAAAGTTCTCTCAAAGATGAGTTCATTTGGTTTCTTTCTCTCTATTTAGGTGATTTGAGGTTTTTCTTGATTCTCAAGTTTTTGATTGGTCTTTTCTCTTGATCTAGCTTGCTGTGACATGTGGGAACGTATATAAGATCATCTTGATCATCATGCACCCACGAGCAAGTCCCTAGATCATGTTTTCGTTTTTGACCCGTTCTTGAACCACCTTCGTTCAATCTGAAAAAGGTCAAAACTTTGTCGTAGATCTACTCTTTCGTTGCTTGGAATAGGTTCCTAATATCCTTAGGGAGGTGTGTTCCAAATTTGGTCAAGTTTGGCCGGGTAGATCAAAAGTTTGATCGATTTTCGTTTTGGAATCAGATCTGTTTGCACTATTTACGTCGGGGAACTGTCGGCACCGCCTTTATAACGCCGGTCAAACCGGCCCCGGTCTGACCGCTCATAAGCCGTCGGTCTGACCGCCCTTTAGGGTTTGATCCCTGTTTTGGTTGTTTGCTTTGGGGATTTTGGATTGGATTCAATACTAGTCTTCTGGTGTACTGGTATATTGATCTTCATAGCTTCCATAGCTATTGGAGTAAAATTTGTGTTGAATCCATCCTTTATGAAAAAGTGAGCATGCTCCTATTCACCCCCCCCCCTCTAGTCGCCTTTCCGGTCCAACAGTATCTCTCTTGATTTTTCATCAAGGTGACATCACTATATATATGCTTATATATGTTAATGACATAATTATCATCAGCTCGTCAGTTCATGCCACAGATATGCTTCTTCAGCAACTTCAAGATAACTTTGTTGTTAAAGATCTTGGCAACCTTAGTTATTTCCTTGGCATTGAAGTTACTCGGGTCAATGGTAATGTTGTCTTATCACAATGCAAGTATATTCATGATCATTGCAGAGGACCAACATGGTCAAAGCCAAACCAAAGAGCTATGCCTATGGAAACGACAAGGAAGTTGGCTCATTCGATGGAAATTCTCTAGAGATATTGATACAACAAAATATAGAAGTGTTGTCGGTGCTCTACAATACTTAATTTTGACAAGACCGGATATTGCATACATTGTCAACAAGGTTTGTTAGTTTCTTAAAACGCCAATTGAAGCTCATTGGATTACTGTCAAGTGGATCTTGCGCTATCTTAAGGATACAAGTCATATTGGATTGGTCCTTCATCGCTCAACATCCTCACCGGTTAGTGCTTTCTGTGATGCTGACTGGGCTGCCCTGATGATAGACGAAGCACCGGGGGATATGCAGTATTTTTGGGTTCCAATCGTGTATCTTGGAGCTCCCAAAAACAGCCGACAGTTTCCAGATCCAACACTGAGGCAGAGTACAACTCCATTGCAAATACAACGGCTGAGATCATGTGGTTACAAGCTCTGCTAGGAGAACTTGATATCTTTCTTCCATGAGCACCTTGTTTATGGTGTGATAACCTCGGGGCTGTTTACCTTACCGCCAATCCGGTTTTTCATGTCAGAACCAAACACATTGAAGTGGATTATCATTTTGTTTGCAAGCGAGTTGCACGCAAGGCCTTAGATATCATGTTTGTTTCATCAAGTGATCAGCTTGCTAATATAATGACTAAACCACTATCGACTCAATTGTTCATCCGATTCAGAAGCAATCTCAACATGTCTTCATTACGTCAGATTGAGGAAGGGTGTTAAGATATGTTGTAGTAGATATAATCGGTCGAATTGCCGTTGGAGATATCTGTAAAGCTATCTGTAATTTAGTTTAAAGTCTACGCTATCTCCTCTATGCAATAGCGATATCTAAAGGATATCTGAACCTGTAACCCGTTATCATACGAGACTGTAGCTTGTTCGGCAATCTACCGGGCAGTATATAAATACAACTCCTGATGACCAATTTGGTCATTGTGGTGAATACCTTTTCACTTCTATGCTTTTATCAATTTATTTGCGTGAATTCAAGCACTGCAAACAATGGCAGAGCCCAGTTGGGCCATGGGGGTGCCGGGTGCACATGAATCCGGATCCAAAATAAATTTTAGTAAGGATTAGCTCATATGTACTACCATGTGTGCACCACCAGACCCAAAACTATGCACCCGGCAGTCCAACGAAGCTCGGCCCATTTAGTGTTCAGCCCAGAGAGCCATGAGGCGGTAGCGGTCCATGTGGTGAACCACCGCCCATCCGGAAATCACGTTGGCATGTGTGCATTGGCAGTTGCTAATTAAGGCCTGATGGATGAGGTTTTGCCGCCTGACAAACGTAACGTACCAAACCATACTCAATCGCCTCGCTTTTTTTTCTCGCTATCGTGCTTTCCTCGACGGAGATCGACGAAGCCCGCTGCGTTGCTTAGTCTGCCGCCCACACTTACGCCGACCGATCACCGCCTCGTGGTCGCCAGAGAATTTTGCTGTCGTCCTCGCCGCCTAGACGCAGTGCCCTAGTGCCCCTTAATGGCGTTGATCTTGCGTCGCCAGCGCCTAATTGAGACGAGTACTCACCGACAGCAACACCGTGAAGGGCCCGAGTCTTGAATTGGCGTATGGTATTTGCTTTGCACTAAATTTCTCTCTATTCTTCTAATTTAATTTGTGATGTATGGACTCAATTTAATTGTTGTTTGTGAAAATTGTGTGTTAGGGTTTCAATGTGGTTTTCGGGAATTGGGAAGTGGCAGCGCAAATGGGAGGCAAAATTATTAGATCTTGCCAACCGGTATTTGACTAGTTGATATACAATATCAAGTAGATAAAATTTTGAATTGGTTTTATGCTTCTATAATTCTATTCTCTTATAATCTTATTCTTAAACCGGAAAACATGCGCCTGAGTTTTTGAATAATCTGCAAATGATGGCCGAAATCTTGATGTGAGGGATGGGATGGCTGTTGATTGGAGTACTTGCGCCGCCGAAGCCAAAATCGAAACACCACTACCACCCAAAAAACCAAGGTTAGTAATGGCCAGGGAAATCGGACGACACCGCCGGAGAAAGTGAGGTGAAAAGCGCGGAGGAGCTAAACAAGGATTGAAGATTTACTGAATATCTCCGAGGTAGTGAGGAGCGCCAGACCCATCTAGGAAAATCGGAGGATGTCAACCAACGAAGGACATATTTAGCGAATAATTATCATTAAAGCAAGGGAGATCTGATTATTTGTCACTGTCAAAGATGTGTAATTCAGAATTTATCACTCATGTGTCTATGACATGTGGCCCTAGGACCCACATATCATAGGCACATGGAGTGGCAAATCCTGAATTGCACATGTTTGGAGTGGCAAATAATCAAATATTCCTTAAAGAAAAACGCAAAACGGGTATCTCTTCGACACCCGATAGCGTGGTCCTCTCTTCAGCATCCAATAGCGAGCCCGTGGTACAGATGCGATGGAGATCTACGGTGGATGGAACTGGGAGTACATACTCCATTCCAAGAGCCAAACCGGTATGGCCTCGGAATGGTATTGACAAGTATAATTCTCGGTGGTGGCGCCTGATCTGCATTGCACTCCCGACGCTCGACGTCTGTCCATCGATTTCCAATGGTGTGGACTTTCGTCGGGGTTGGATCTGGGGCCCTTCTCCGCTGGCTCGTCTTCGGGCATGACGATTCGAGGCCCTTCTCTGCCGGCTTCTTCCAGCGACGCCTTCGTCGTTTGCATGACGACGGAAGTGGTGCGGTGCAGATCCAGTTTTGGCACAATTGGTAGAGATCGCGACGGCTCGATAGTGGTGGCTTGTGCGGCGCTCGACTCCTCCCCGGTAG
This sequence comes from Phyllostachys edulis, assembly GCA_036346405.1. NCBI lineage: Eukaryota > Viridiplantae > Streptophyta > Magnoliopsida > Poales > Poaceae > Phyllostachys > Phyllostachys edulis. The sequence continues at coordinate 56,418,053 of CM070566.1, forward strand.
ACGGTTGTTAACTGGCCGACGCGTGGGCTGCGGTGGACGTCACCTTCCTTTGGTACTAGTGACAGTTGGTCATTGGGGATGTTGCGGACGTCGTCTTGGCGATTTGGCCTTTATTGGTTAGATCCAGCGACGAGGTCGTACTGTGGTGTGGTCTTAGAGCGCTGGTACCTTCGATCTGGGGTGAAAATTCTTGATCTGGCCTTCGCTGGTTGGATTCGGCAACGACGTCAATGTGAGCGGCATTACCTTCTTGAAGTCGTTGCTTTGAAAAATGGGTACCTAAGCTCCAGAGTGAAAACTCCTGATCTAATCTTCGCTGGTTGGATCCAGCGACGACGACGTGACTGAGCTCCGGAGTGAAAACTCCTGATCTTGGAGGCGCTGCTACGGAGACTGGTTCATCATCACCTCTTTCTTTGCCGCTCAAGGTGGACGATCTGGACGATCCCGATTGGTCTCGAGGCGAGGCTAGGTGGTTTATTTTTTAGATTAGTCTTTGCATGACAATTTGTTTGTCATTATTGGCTTTTTGGCCGTTTTTTGTTTTAATCTTTTAGCTGATGGTAGTGTAATAGTTTTATGCATCCCTAGTTGGTGCAGAGATCGGGACTTGTACTTCCATTATCTAAAAAAAGTATGGTTTAAAGGGCATAAGTACATAAACCAGGATGGAGTAGAAATGAATTAATATGCTGTAGTCACACAGTTTTGCGCTTTATCCACACACACTGTGTATGCATGGTATAACTATAGCCAGATGAATGATCCATTCATGCATGAGAACTGCCGATTATGCAATTGAGCTTCTGGCATGCAAGCTTTAGTTTGGCAAGCCCCTTTAAGCATGCATGTATCATTTTTTTTAGATAATGGAAGAGAAAACTCTCTCCCGACCTCTGCATCAAAGATGCAAGCATCCCAATTTATTAAGAAACTGGATGAACACACAAATCCCAACATAAAAAACGGCAAGAGGCCTTACAACCAAAAGACAATTTAAACTTCAATTCATTGATTGCAAATCCTATGACTAAGTCTCCATCCATGAAAATTGATAAGTTGCTTCGCCACAAACTCCAACCTTTGGCTTCCCTCCAACATAGACTCCTTCTAGACTGATTTCTGTAGGTTTGCCTAGGCAGTCAACCTCTGGCATGCATGTGTCATTGGCTAACCGCTCAGACTGAAGTCGCGGCAAGCCAGAAATTAGCGGTCAATCTTGTGAGCATCCGTGCCTTTGTTCAAGATTGGAGTTAAATTACCTCTGCGTTTCTTTCGCACATCAATCTGTCTTGGTCCACGGCGCCATTCGAGCTCCTTCCTGATTCGCTTCGGCCCAGCAATGTTGGTCAAGACTTCGGCTTGTCTTGCGGGTGCCGTGGACTGCGATTAAATTACTATTATATATCGTTTACTCTTTGTGCAGCTTATGTGGACTCGACACCATACAGTCAGTGAGAGTTTGCTCACACTCGTAGAGGTGTCCAAACACGGGAACGTATCAGGTGCACATAGCTCTATTGATGCATATGAAAAACTTTTGTTTGGGTATCAAATTAGCACAAAAATTCTGAAAAAATTCTAGATGTAGTTTATGGTGTTATGTCTCACCCTTTAAAATTTGAAGTTCAAACTCAAAGTATGTTAGAAGATACAAAAAGAAGTTTACTGTGAATAGTAACATTTCCTGTTTTTTTTCAGCACCATTTGATCTATCATATGTCAGAATTTCTCTTTTTGTATCTTCTAACATACTTTGAGTTTGAACTTCAAATTTTAAAGGGTGAGACATAACACCATAAACTACATCTAGAATTTTTTCAGAATTTTTGTGCTAATTTGATACCCAAACAAAAGTTTTTCATATGTGCACCAAATAGCTCTTGTGCACTAGATATGCCCCTCCAAACACCCATGAACAGCTCCAGCTGACAGTGATCCTATTAATGAACTAATGCGTATGGACGGACTTTCACTTTTCGTGTGCTCCATGTAACTGCGCAGTTGGCCTTTAAACGATGATTACTTCTGCTGATTTTATTTTATTTTTCCTGACAAGATGTCTCGTTCGCATCTTAAGAAAATACCAATCAGATTGTACGAGCCAATTACGGGTGGAAAAAAATAAATCATTAGTGCGGCTCGTTGGCTCAGTTCAAAATTACTTCAATTACACTTGTTAATTGGTTAAACATTGAAATGAGTTAATTTTGAATAAAATTAGATTTTACTCTGACTTAGCTCGTTAACATTTCGAAAAAAGGTCGGTAAAACGAGTACTTGCTCGATATCCATGGATATCCATCCTAAAGCCAATATAACTCAAAATAGGACAAGGCTGCATTTCATTCCCGGGAGAGGGAAAAAGGAAAAGAAAACAGTCACTGTGTAAGATTCAAGGGCCCAGCATGGGTTAGGGGGACAGATACCTAAATATCTCCCAGCCCATTTTGGCGTATGAAGGCCCGGTGGTGCTGGTTTTGCAAACCCTCAACAAATTCATTCAGATGGAGTCGCAGCACACACAAACACAATGGCCATGGTAAGAGAGGAGGAAAGTGCGAACGTATTATGCTCCAAATTATAACTGCAGAATCTAGTCAGAGAAGGTAGGTTGGGGGAGTACATTGATTTGATGTCCCTTGAGAGTTTGCTCACACGATACAACTGGAGTTAGTTGGTGCAATGTTTGTAGAATTAGTTTCTTTTACATATGTGCTACGAGGTGACTCATTTCCTACTCAAATTAGGATTCCTAATAGGAATTCAGAGAGGTATGTTACAAGGACTCCTATAGCAATTCTACTAGGATTAGAATTCCTACTTGCGTTAAAGTAGACCTAGTTGGCACTATATAAAGCCAAGGGGTGTTGCCATGGCAACACAACTCAAGCGAAGGCAAGCAAACACGAGTCTTATCCAAAGTAAGATAGAAGCAATTAGGGCACCTCTGAATCTTGAACGTGTCTCTTTCGTTCCCCCAGTTCAAACGTCGTGTGGTTAGATGATTAGATGACCAGCCACACTACTACAAAAAATTGTTAATACAGATGGTTGCAAAATTGATAACGAACATCTCCACGACCAGCCTGCCGTCGGCGACCGTAAGCACGCTTATCTCACTCCAGACTGCCGACGAGCTTCGCCGTGCGCAACTGGTTGTCCTGGCCAGTTGCAATGTCCCGAGTTGGAGCGGTTTGTTCTAGAATGGCCAGCTTACATATTCATCACTTTACATTTGATAAACGGTAGTCCAGATTAGTATGCTGCACTATCCAATCAGTACAATATATGCAAGTATCAGATCGACTAAATTGATCAAGTTACAGCATAGCATATATCCATCCATACAAACTCGAGATTGATTATAGCCGTATGTATAAGCCAGAGCCACTAGCGAGTAAATCTGCTAGACAAGACCCTCCCAAGTGACAGGAACAAATTTCTAAGTAGTAGCACAGAATGAAAGGTTGAGTGGTGGTCATAGATAGCTTGAATCCATGACCCATAGCATGGTGAATCAAGTCTAAAAGAACAAAAACTATACAAAAGTCACCAAGTGTGAGCTTTAGTACGGAGAGTACCGCGAGAAAGTATCATTAAATTCGAAACAGAGCCAAATGTGTAAGCTTGCCAAATGATAAATCAGATGGAACTCATGATTTAATCAACTGAAACCGGAAAATTTCATGACTTGTAACACAGAAAATCAGTTTAGAATCCACTGAAATATACATAAATCATTGACAGGGTACACCCATCAATCATCATCCACAAGACTAACTGGTGCATGATCAACAGAAAGATGTCGAGATTGGCAACTTGGAATGGCAGAACAAATATAACAATTTCAAAATCAATAATCGGCATATGTTAAATGGTAACAGGAGCAACTGAAATTGTTCATGCTTTGTGTTCATTGAAATTGAATTGGTATTTTTAAGTTATAAATTAGTAACAAAGCTACCATCTAGATTCCAATGGAAGGCCAAAAGCAAAGGCGAATACAAACCATTGTGCATACAAATTAAATAATGATAGCACAAGTTCAAGGAGGCCGAAATCTTGTAATGATAGCTTGTGAAAATGGAGTTATCAGAGATGAACAAGTATGCAGCCTATTGAGTCAATGAAGCCATTGTATATGCAGAACCTGTCCAAAAATGTATAAAATGAAGGCTTGCTTGCTCAAACATACTCTGACTAATTAGTTTGCACAAACAGATCTCTGGAGGTCTGGCCGTTTGAAATTGCATATTAGATTTCCAGAGCTCAGGAAAAAAGTGCACTCCCACATTTTCCAAGTTCTTTCACTTGATATCAGAAATACCAGTAGCCATAGTAGTAACAGACAAAGGATGAAATCAACAATAAGCCAGGGCAAAATCAAACTCGCAAGCATAAGAATTAAACATATATTAGCTAGCAAGGCAATTAACAAGGATGCATGCCCATGTATTTGCAAAGAAACACTTAGCATATAGCATAGGCAAGCAACCCGTTGCCCGGGGACAGAGGTGATGTAGGAGCAAAGGCCTCAGCTTTGCGGGACCGAGAGGAAGTCAAGATGGTAGAACCCATCTTGCTCTCGTAGGCGGCCCTCCCCGACGACGGCTCCGGTGCTCCGCTCCATGATGTGACAAGAATCGCTACAGAACATGACAGCGAGGCCCTGCCACGCGAGCTGGCGGACGGATATGAGAGTAGATCCAGTCCCGAGCTCGGGGACGAGGCGGACGTCGGGGATAGCGAAGTGCGGCGTGTTTATGGAGCCCACGGCGACGACCGGCAGGTCCCTCCTAAAGCGGCTGCGGAAACTAGCGCCGCCGTCTTCCGGGGCCCTTGTTTCGGAGAGCAATTCTACGCTGCTCGTGGCGTGCTCCGCTACCATGGAATCGAGGATGAAGCCGAAGCAGCTGTCTTTGGAGTCCTCAGGCGTTGCTACTGATTTTGGATCGCTGCTTCTCGGGAGAGTGCCTTCGATTCCCCTTTGATGGAGATGGATACCAAGAATCGAGTTAATTCTTTGCGGGTGAACGAATTGGGGGAAATTTCAGGGAGAGGATTCGGGCGCCGGGAGTACCTGTCGGGAGAGGCATCGGCGGGTCCGTCGTTCTCCGTGGAGGTATGCGGCATGAGGGAATCGAGTCGGGTACGGCCGTGGGCGAAGACGAAGGAGGAGGGTGTGTGAAAGGAACGGAGGAATTATGTGTATTCTGAACCTGGACATCTTCAGCTCCTTTTAAGGACGCACGATATTTACTAGTCATAACAGCCACCATTAACACGAATTAGTCCGGGCGTTTGAAACCACATTCAAACAAATTTAAGAGAGATAATTGCATGATTCAATAAAATAAAAGTTGAATTTTATGTGTGAGACACCGCACTACGGCAAGACACAAGTCACACAATTTTCACGTGAAAATCCGCGAATACGTGCTCGTGCGTATGTTTAGCCAAAGTCCGACATACAGGTGAACCTGTGAGATTTAAGGCAGCTCCTTCATTTTGAGAGCAAGAAAATTCCACAATAATCTAAAAAATTAATAGATATTATGTCATTAATAGATAAAAAGGGAAAATATACACTGCTTAGTTTAGTGGATCATATTATAACGACACATATTAATAATATATATGGTATGGTACTCCCAGGAGTACGTACTCCTACTTCTCATATATCAATTAAATCGTATGATGATACCTCTTTATCAATTTGAGTATACTCCAATAATGATTATAAGATACCTTAAAGTGAGTTCTTTGATTTTTTTTTATATCAAAATCCACTTTTTATAGCAAAATTTCGTATATACTTCTTTTATATGTGAAAAAGGGTATATAGAAAAAAAAGTAAAGTCCATTACCGGTCCTTAAACTTTTTATCTTTGTGTCATCGGTCCATAGACTTTCAAAGTGTGTCATCCGGTCCCTAAACACTTGTTTGGGTCTCAAATTAGTCCTTAACCTTTTTATCTTTGTGTCATCCGGTCCATAGACTTTCAAAGTGTGCCATTCATCGTGCCTAAGCAAGAGGGCTATGTTTGAGACCCAAGCAGTGTTTAGGGACCGAGATGACACACTTTGAAATCTATGGACCGGGATGACACAAAGATAAAAAGTTTAAGGACCGATAATGGACTTTACTCTAGAAAAAAAATAATAAAGGGTTCCAATGAATTTTTTCAATCAAGTCGCATTGGAGAATCTTATAATTGATATTTAAGTATACTAAAAGTGATAAAGAAGTATAATATGTTTCTTTAAGTGGTATATTGAAAGTGGGGGGTACATACAAGATCTGAAAGCAAGCGTTATATATATAGGAAAATGGTATGGTACTCGAGATGCGTACTCCCGCCTCTCATATACCGCTTAAATCGTATGATGATACCTCTTTATCTATTTGTACATACTCAATAATGATTATAAGATACCACAAAGTGAGTTCCATGAAAATTTTCATTAAACTCCACTTTTTATATCAAACTTTGTGTATATACTTCTTTTATATATGAAAAATGGTATATAGCAAAAAACAAAGGGCTCAATGAATTTTTTTCAATCAAATCGCATTAAAGTATCTTATAATTGGTATTTAAGTATCTTGAAAATGATAAAGAAGTATAATATGCGTTTAAGTGGTATATTGGTGGTGGGAGTACATACTCCCAAATGCAAGCAGACGTCCTATATATATAAGATCAATCGTCTCAGGTCTGGACGTCTCTAGATCTTTTTAAGGTCGAGACAATTACTCTCTAGTAACTGCATAATAAAGCACATATTAAACCACTCGTAACTGCTAATTTAAAATCAATTAATAGTAATTAGCGGTGTTTATCATATCACGATTACAGCGATCTTGACTTCAAAAAGCGGTCTCTGATTTGACCGATTATATTCGACCACGAGATCGACCAATATTTTTCAATCGTTGTGTTTTGACCACTTTATACCGAAACAACACCGGTCTATGGCCCGACCACGGTGTTTCGACAACAACCGGTCTATGGCCGACCATATTACTTGACTAGATGTTTGATCATCTTGGTCTATGGCCGACCACAGCGATCTATAAGCCGACCATGTTATTTCGAGAAAGAAATGCACGGTTAGCAAAAGAAAGATGAAATAGGTTCACGATACGTTTATGATAGCATGTCGCAAGTCACAAGTCACGCAAGTGCCACGCAAATATACATGCGTGCGTGTGTACGTGCGTGTGTGACTTTAGCTATAGTCCTCCTCATGTCACCTCATGTCATGTGTCACATGTTTCAAAGGGTGGTAAGGACATCACCTTATAAATTGCTCTCCCGCCACTTGGCTAGACAATATAGGACTAAATGATGATAAGAACTATTATGCTGAAGTGTTGTTAATATACTAGTCTTTCAGTGTAAGTCTTGTATGGGTTGAACTTGCACCTAGAATAATAATATTCATCTTCTCACAGCTGATGAATGGACCATGCCTTGAATTCACAGCTTTTCATGATTAGATTTCACTTGAAATCTCAGCAGATACTAGGCTGTCATAGAACCATGCCTAAATGGAGTATTATTTGGTCATGCTCCCTTATCTGCTCATGAGCTTTCTAGAGAATGCCCTATTCTCGTGAGCTGCGACCTCACAGTTAAGCTCAAGTAGGTGTATTCATTTTAGGTATTCTATAGGCTAATACATTTTCCCTCATTGGACACTAGAATACATTAAGACTTTAAGTCACCCTTCCATGCAGTTGAGAGTACTTTGTCTATTACGACACAAGTATATAAATTATTAATTGTACTCTCTTGTTACAACTTCAACTTATTTTTTTCATTACCTAAGTCACGGGATCTCTGTTCAAGAAAGTATGGAGTTCTTGTTGAGTTCTAACTCCAATGGGCCTCATTCCTATGTCCATAGGCGAACTGAAATGCATATACATACTAGCCCCTTTGTGAAAGGGTCTGGCAGATTTTTCTCAGTGCAAATATAATTCATAGTAATAACTCTGGAGTTCCTCAGTTTTCTGATAGATTTCATGAGGGAATCGAGCCTGCACGCCATGGGCGAAGACGAAGGAGGAGGGTGTGTGAAAGAGCGGAGGAATTATGTGTATTCGAACTCGACATCTTGGCTCCTTTTAAGGCCGCACGATATTTACTAGTCATAACAGTCACCATTAACACGAATTAATCCGGCGTTTGAAACCACATTCAAACAAATTTAAGAGATAATTGCATGATTCAACAAAATAAAAGTTGTATTTTATGTGCAGACACCGCACTACGGCAAGTCACAAGTAACACAATTTTCACGCGAAAATCCGCGAATACGTGCCCGTGCATATGTTTAGCCAAAGTCCTCATACCACCTTATATCACATGTCACATGTTTTATATGGTGACATGTATTCCACCTTTTATATTGCTCTCCTTCCACTCGCCCCAGTAATATAAGACTAAACCATGCTTTGGAATTTAGGAACGAAATAGCCTTTAGATATGGACCCAATTCTAACCGTTCACGTACATGTATTGGAAGATGCTCTGTTCGGTCACAATGCAAAGCAATACAAAAACAAAGGCTAAGAAGAATACTTCTAGATCGAACACAACTAGATGGGCTGTATGCGAACTCAGGAAATGCGATGTTGTTCACGGCCAGCTTGGTCAAATGATTAGAGATAATGCTGTACATTCACGCTGTACATTTATCAACAAAACTTGAAAAGCCATATGCCTTACATTAATCAAAGGAGGGAGTATTTCACTTTGATCTCGTCTTAGTCGGCCATCGTACAGTATTTGTCTCGTATGTCTGTGCTCATTGAGGGTGTGTGTTTGGTTCGGTCGACAGATCTGTCCGAATATGGCTGGTCGTCTGTTTGGTTGGAGGCATAGAACCAATTCATCCGGGTGATCTACTTTGAATAATATTCTACCCGGATGATGTAACAACTTATCCTCAAAATCGGGTGACCCACGCTATCTGGGACGGGATCACTCGCTCACGCTGGCTTCACGTGACCCAGAGAGACAGCGACGGGCGCTGTCCTGGACGGGATCGCTCGCTCACGCGGGCTTCACGTGACCCAAAGAGACGGCGGCGGGTGAGCGGCGCTAGGGAGGCGGCATTAGGCTGCGACGGGCGAGGCGAGGCAACGCCGGGGAGATCTGGGGCTGGCAAGGTGAGGGGTGGCGGTCGTCGGCAGTGAAAGAGAGGCGGCGGCGTGCGAGGCAAAGGAAGGCGGCGGCGGGTGAGCGGCGCTGGGGAGACGAAGAAGAAGAGGAAAAGAAAGAGAAGGAACGGACAATGGTTGTCTGGAAGAAGAAAGAAAGAAAACAAAGAAGAAAAGGAAAAACAAAAGAAGAGAAAACAGACGAAAGAAAAGAAAAAAATATTCTCGAGGTAATCTCACCCCGTATAAAGAGAAGGTTACCGGACCAACCTCATCCACCTACTTGTACCATCTCATCCTACTTGTACTATCTCATCCCATTCAACCTCATTCCATGCAAACAATTTAGTATTACTTCCATTTATTTTTATATATTTTTACTATCATTTAGTTAGCAACATAGTATAAGATTAGTGCTACAAAAGTGGTTGCTGGCAAAGGTATATAATGTTTTTTCTTATGAACCAACTGTTTTTCCAACTATCAAATAAATGTTTCCTATTAAAAAGTGATTTTCTTTTTTCTGTGAGCAACGACTAGGGATGACAATCGGGCGCGGCGGGCATGAGTAGTGCTCGCCCGTACCCATGCCCGCGAGCTCAAAACTCCCCCACGGGCATCATGTGGTGATGCATATCGAGACTCGGGATGGTAGATGTCATCATGTGTTGATGAGCATCAAGTCAAGATCCCGAAGTGAAGCTTCATCATGTGTTGATGAAGGTCAAGTGAAGAACTCATCATGTGTTGATGAGCATTCAAGTCAAGTACCCGTACTTGAAGCGAGGATGTGTGTCATCAAGCTTCAAGTAGTTGCGCAAGGCAAAGGTATGACTAGCTAGGGCTAAGGATGTGTTCCTAGTCTTTTACCGGTCTCGGTGTTTGGTTGATAGACCGGATTGCTAGTATAGGTTGCCGTACTATTAAGAGGGGTCTTGACTAGTAGTTTGAGTTAGTCATGTGTTGATAGCTCATTGTGTTTGCTCTAGCTCAACTTAACATGTTGCCAATATTTGCGAATGTGTTTTGCAAATAGTTGTGGCTCATGGTTAGTCCTTGTAGCATGTGACTTAACTTTGCGAATGTGTTTTGCAAATGGTGTAAGTCCATGTACCTTATTCCTTGTGGCATTGATTCTAAAAGTTGGCAAATGTGTTTTGCAACTTCTTGAGAATCTCGCTTTTATCGTTGTTTGCATCGCGTGTCAATTTGGCAAATGTGTTTTGCAAATTGAGTTGAAGCGAAGTGCAATTTAATGTGTGATTCTAAAAGTTGGCAAATATATTTTGCAACTTGTTGAGAATCTCACATGAACCCTTGTTTGTATTTTATATTGTTTGCAAATGTGTTTTGCAAAGTTGTTATTGAAAAAGAAATACAAAATCATGTTTTCTTCTATGGCGCGGTATGACCGCCGTTATGGGTGCGGTCTGACCGGCCTTGGGTCAAGCCCGCGGTCAAGTTTTTCCAGAGAGCGACGTTTTCTGGAAATTGGCTCAGCGGTCAGACCGGCGTGTGTCGGGCGGTCTGACCGGCCTAGCCGATCTGACCGGCCATTGGTTGGCGGTCAGACCGGAGGTCCTCCAACAGCTAGTTTTCGGACCGTTGAGAGGAGGGCGGTCCGACCAAGCAACATCTTGGTCCGACCAACCCTACTTATTTTTCAAACAAATTTGCTCCTAACGGCTAGTTTTTGTGTGTGGGCTATAAATACCCACCTTGGCCGTGTGAAGGGAGGTTGCTGGTGTTCTCATTCATTCCATTGAGCCTAGAGCAAGCCTCTCATACTCTTGAGTGCATGTGTTGCACTAAGTGAGGTCTTGAGAGCAAATCCTAGTGCATGTGTTGCATTAGGTGGTGGATTTAGTATCCATTGAGCTTAGACACTTGATTGGTTCAAGTGAGCGTTGGAGACTTGTTACTCTTGGTCTTTGCCGACACCTAGACGGCGTGGAGGCGTCGTGCGTCAGTGATCTTCTCAAGTGAAGCTTGTGAGAAGACCCGGGCAACTTGTGAGTGGCTTGGTGCTCGCCATCTCCAGAGTGGAGTAAGAGCAACCCTAGTGGAACGAGGTGGTTGATACCTCAGAGGAAGGCTTAATTCGTGGAGCCGGCCCAATTGGTTTCGGTTTCCCTCAACGTGGACTAGGGGAGACCGGCAAGTCTCCGAACACCACGGTAAAACATCGACGTGTCAATTGTGGTGTGCTTCCTTGTGCCTTACTATTGCATTTACATTCATTGTGTATGAATGCTTGATTTACATTGTGTAATTTATATACCTTGTATTAAATTGCTTATTCTTTGTGCATGATTGCAATAGTATCTTAGCATTGCTTACAAGTCTTGCTTAATTGATTATATTCAATAGACTTGTTGTTGGTGCACTTAGGTGAACCTAGTTGATTTAGGCCTTAATTGTCTAAAACCGTATTTGTATTAGCTTCTGCATTAATAATCGGTTTTAGAGCCTAAAAGTTTTAAAACGCCTATTCACCCCCCTCTAGTCGGCCTCCTCGATCTTACATGTGGGCCGTGTCCGGTATGGCACGGTAGTCCGTTTGCCCATTTAGTCCGTAATGTTTGGATTTTCACCAAAAAAATGTCCTTTTTTACCGTTTGGACTTTTAAAAATAGCAAAAAAATCAGACAATCTCAATTTTTTTCTACAAATAGCCACCATACCTTCCTCATTCAGCACCCATCCATTCATCAATCTCTCTTTCAAACTATGCTGTGAAAATTCAAATTCGTTGTGAGATAATTTGGCAAAATTCAAAAAAATTGTGTGAAATTTTAGAAAATTCAATTTCTGGCAGCAAGTCAGCAAAAGAGGTACAATACTATTTTTTGCATAATTGTATTGTTATTATTTGTTATGCTAAGATGAAAGAATTATTGTTTTAGCTTCGATTTTCCAGTTTTTGTTATGGAAAATTACGATAGCTTTGCTCTTGGTGATTACAAACTTTCACTGAAGGAAGTTGCATCCATGGAGGCTGTAACTGCCTCAAACCAACTATAGTTGTTAGCGGAAGGGCAAGGCAGAGTTCCACCATCAGGCTCCACTGAAGAATCTAGACCCTCCATTATATGTTAATGGAGTATTTTGGTGATTAATGACAAATCTATTTGTGAGACTAACATGTTTATTGATATACATATTGCTCAGTCTCAATTAGATAAAAAGGTGAAAATCAAAGAGGTATGCATTCGACATCATATTCTTATATCTTATTGCATTCCTCGGATCCAAAATATAGGTTGAACTCCACCAAAAGTTTAACTTGAATATGTGCATATGTTTTTATTACACATTTGTGTATGCACACATTTAGGGGGAGCTCAATCTATGTTTTGTGGTTTTATTAGTATTGATCCATATTCCTTTGTCCACATATATTTGGGATCTTTACTTTGAAGCGTATCCTTTGAATATATTTAACTTGCGTAGTTAATATATTCATGTGAGTATATAAAACTTGTGTAGTTCATATATACTCGTATTACTTTATATTCAATTATTTGCAATTGTGTTGTGGGACTAACATGTGTGCTAAGAGGTTTAAAGGCTTGGTCCCAGTTTATGGATGGCGACAAGGTAATGGAAATGCATGACAATAGAGGGATCACGACTAGTAGCTTGATAGCTTGTTCTTATATGATATGGATCAATTTAGGATCATACATGCATTCAAAATTGGACTTGCATTTGTATTTAAAGTCTTTAGTGCTTTTTTTTTCCGAAATCGGTAGTACCGCGGGCATATCAGCGGTTGTACCGCAGTGCGGTTGTACCGACGTTATGATAGCGGATCAACCGTTTGTCTTGTCGAGCGCCAATCGTAAGATGCGTTAGATTTTGATCTAACGGCTCAAATCAAGTGTGCCGTTCGGACCGTCCAAACTAAAATAGATCTCAGCCCTCCACGTGTCAAAATCGTGGGATGATCTGATCGCGTGAGATCTTGGTTATCTGCCGTGTGCAGGTGTCGATCTGACAAGACACCGTCGTTCCGCTTTTAGACGGCGGTTGAATAAAAACAGAGCGTGTGTTTTTGCTCAGCGATCCTCTTTTGAGAATCGGTCGTTCCGCCCTTTGAATCGGATGAACCGGGCTGCGGTTGAACCGGAATCTTGTTGGCGGTTGTACCGAGTGGGAAAATCTAACAGTTTGTTTAGAAGAATTATTGCAGGTTATGTTCCAGGGTAATAGAGACTTTGGATGGCATCATGTGTTGATCGTCACCAAGTCAAGGTTCAAGAAGAGGACGCATCATGTGTTGATGCATATCAAGATCTCGAAGAAGAGATGATCATCAAGTCAAGAGAAGACTCATCATGTGTTGATTGAGGTCAAGTAAAGGATGCATCATGGGTTGATGCATGTCAAGACGATGACCCGTACTTGAAGTGAAGATGTGCGTCATCAAGCTTCAAGAAAATGCTCAAGGCAAAGGTATGACTAGCTAGGGCTAAGGATGTGTTCCTAGTCTTTTACCGGTCTTGGTGTTTGGTTGGAAGACCGGATTGCTAGTATAGATTGCCGTACTATTAAGATGGGTCTTGTCTAGTAGCTTGAGTTTCATCATGTGTTGATAGCTCAATCTCACTTGCTCTAGCTCACCATGGCATGATGCTATTATTTGCAAATGTGTTTTGCAAATGGTCGATGCTCATGCATTTAATCCTTGTAGCATATGACTATACGTTGCAAATGTGTTTTGCAAATGGTTGAAGTCCATGTACCTACTCCTTGTGGCATGATCTAAGTTTGCAAATGTGTTTTGCAAATTGTTGGGATTCATGTATTTTCCCTTGGCATGGTCTAAGATTGCTTGTTGCTAATACTTTGGACTTAGACCATGTAGTGGCTCTTTGGAGTTGTGCTTTTTGATTTGATAAAATGTGTTTGAGATCAAATCAAATAGAAGGGTTGTGTAGCCCTCTGAATAATCTTTCCATAGAGTCCAAGATCACTCAATTCCGACATCGGAGTCAAAAGTTATGACATTTTTACCGAGCGTCGTCTGTGCTGATTTTGAGCTGCGGTTCAACCGCCATGTAAACTGCGGTTCAACCGCTCAGAACGGTTCAACCGGCCCTTGTGAGTGCGGTTCAACCGTTTTGAGTCTGTAACGGCTAGTTTTGGCTGTTTCGTCTCCCAACGGCTAGTTTTTGGTGTAGGGGCTATAAATACCCCCTTGGCCGGTTGAGAGGCAATCTTTGGCATCCCATTTCACTCTCTTGAGCTAGTGTGAGCCTCTCCTCTCAATTGTGCATGTGTTGCATCTTGTGAGCAAGAGAGAGGTCTCTAGTTGCATGTGTTGCATCTAGAGGTGGATTGCGATCTACTTGAGCTTGTGCATTCGTTGTTGCGTGGTGAGAGTCAAGCAAGGGGCTTGGCTTATTACTCTTTGTGTTTGCCGACACCCAGACAGCGTGGGCGTCGTGGTCGAGTGATCTTCTCAAGTAAAGCTTGTGAGAAGGCTCGGTGCTTGTGAGTGGCTTGGTGCTCGCCATCTCCGAAGTGGAGTAAGAGCAACCCTAGTGGAGCGAGGTGTTAATACCTCAGAGGAAGGCTTAATTCGTGGAGCCGGCCCAATTGGTTTGGGTTTCCCTCAACGTGGATTAGGGAGGCAAGCAAGTCTCCGATCCTGCAGTAAAACATCGCTGTGTCAATTGTGGTTTGATCTCTTGTGTCTCACTATTGCACTTATATTCATTGTGTATGAATGCTTGCTTTACATTGTTTAATTTATATACCTTGTATTAAATTGCTTATTCATTGTGTATGATTGCAATAGTTCTTTGTGCTATTCACCATTGATAGAATTGAATTGCTCAAGTCATTTGCCTAATTACTATCTTTATCAATTGATTTGTATTGTTGGTGCACCTAGTTGAGCCTAGGGGATTTAGGCTTTAATTGTGCAAAACCGTATTTGTATTAGCTTCCGCATTAGAAATCGATTTTAGCGCATAAAAGTTTTAAAACGCCTATTCACCCCCCTCTAGTCGGCCTCCTCGATCTTACATCCACAGCAGCATCTTCGTTGGCGACCATCAGAGCAAAGTTATCGAGGTCGTCTACATCGGGAGTGTGAGAGAATTTCGACAGGACAACAAAGCCAGATCGCATAGGGAAATGAGGTACTATATGCTATTTGCAAATTTTGTCGTAATGAATTGTCTGCAAGGTCTATAAGTGGAACGAGGCACTTGTTTAGATATGCTACAAGATGTAAGGCCAAGCAAGGATTGGTGATGAGGCGACGCAGATGCAAAGACAACTCCGACTGATGCAGTGCGTAGCTAGGACAACGATCTTGAGGTAGCCCGTCAATCTCTCTGTTGTTTAATTGCTTCTGAGGATTTACCGTTAGGCTTTTGGGAGTCTACTGTTTTTCAAACTTACATTAGGACTGCGTATAATCCTATATTTTCTACCGTTTCTAGACAGACAACAAGTACGGATCTAGTAAAATACTACAATGAAAGCTATAATAAGGACAAAGGCATCAATGATCTGCAGCTTCTAATGCTTTGAATCGGACGGTTATTTCATATACCGTTGGTTTTGGAAGAAACACTTGTGAGACCTCGGGGTATTTAGCTTGTAATGCTTAGTCTTCCACTTGACTCTAGCATCACAAACAAAATATCCTGTGCCTCGGGACAATGTGTACCTCCCAGAATTACTGTACACACACCCTTTTACAAAGTCATGCATCAATTCCATACAAGCACAGAACCGAAGTAAGAACTTTACAAAACAAAAGACATACATAATAGAGCTTTTACAAAAGGGGCCGACCGGCCAAAAGACAGATAAAGAACTAAATAAATAGCGGAAGCAAAAGCCATAAGATGGCAATAAACAAAAGCCAAACGGTTTGCCACTACCCACAAGGCAATCCAACCGGGACGCCAAGTTAGTCATCTAAAGCGAAGTCCGTCTCACAAAAGTCGATCCCTTGGGGATCAACCTCCTCTGCAACAATTAAGCAATGCAACTGAGTACAAAAATGTACTCGCAAGACTTACGGGTAACAAGTCTATACATAACTACATGCAAGCTTACTCAAAGGAGAAGGCTATGGTTCATTTTCAGCATAAAGCAAGTTTTCATTTGCAATAATGTAATAAATTTAAAGCAATTTAACAATCTATTTTTAATTGTTCAAATAACAGCGAGACAATAAATAATAACATAAAGACAACCTGGAGGTGACTAACCCAATAGCCACCACAACATAGCACGGATTCCCCATTCGTACCACCCGAATTCAAGTTTTAGAGAAAAGTTATAGTCTAACTCTCGAAAGACCTCTCTAAGCGTGTCCATAACTAAGGACATGGCTATTCAAATAGATTTAACTATGCAGGGGTGTACCAATATACCCACACGTCAGACCGCCTTTTCGCCAAGCTATTTAGCACACTTCCTTTGGTGTGCCGGCACGGCTAAGTCCTACGAGACGCTTTCCAGTGGAATACATTAATTAAGAGTCGCACGTATGAGGGTTAACCCTTAGTGAACCGCCGTTACAGGCTCCCACTAAGGACCCACATGTTGAGTCGAACACACCGGCCCAGCCGAAACAACTGCCGATGCTCCTGGGTATGGAGAACCTAGAAAGGAACCCATCCCTCTCATCCCATAACGAACATTTTTCTCCTACAACTACCACCAGCGACTCATTAATTAACACCTCTCAAAGTACTTAGTCAAAAGAGGTCCCATATCCCTCTCGTGTGGTTAGCACGTAAAAATACTTGGTTTAGTGTAACAAGATGTTCGGTCCTTGTTGACTTAGGCATACCACCACACACCAGATAATCACACCATCAACCATATGCTCAACTCTAAAACATTTTACTTTCAGTTTTACACTTTACATAGAAACATAGCACAAGGTGCTGGACATAAGGTAATAATAAGATTTGTGTGATCAAGGTCATCGACTAAGTCGATAACCGCCCAATTCTACCGGTAGCTAAGCGTTTCTAAGCATGACATCGTAAAGACAAAAAAGAGCATAATTCAACCACCGGGCTCTAATTCATCGGCGAGATTAATAACTTAAGGCTAGTGGCAGGGGATGAACAAGTTAAGGAAACCATGCAATAGGATTAGCTACCTCTAATCGGCAAAATTAACTTTGACACCAAAGCATGCATGCATACAATTTGTAAACAAGATATTAAACTTCAAAAGTAATGGGATCAACATGATCAAAGGAAAAACAACTGCTTGCCTTGCTGGAGATACTCAACTTGCTGCAGAGGATCACTCTCATACTCAACTAACTCTTCGGCACCTAACGAAAAGAAACGAAAAGAACCGATAAGAACGAAGAACACCGAAAAGACTCAAAAACCAAAGTCAACCAAAAACCATAAAATTTACACAGCAGGAAGAGCATGATTTTTAAGAAATTTAGCAATAAGAACCAATTTATTTGGATGCTCAATGCTAAATTTATGGCCAAAACAAAACCAAATTAGTTGGAAAAAAATTTGAAAAATTCATTTTGGTTACTATTCATCCAAAATTAAATTTTTGGCATAAATTTTCAGAGAGTGGGTGCACCTGAAATTTTTATGGTAAACAAAGCACCACATGAGAGGAACAATGCAACTTGATTCACCTCATTTGGAGCTAGGATGCACTTTCTATGATTTTTAAACACATGAAAAAGTGCATAAGACAAATGCAAGCACAGAAACTTTAGAGGCTGCAGCATGCCTAAAACCTATTCTACAATTAAGCACATTAACAGAGGAAACCAATAAACTTGGTTTCACTCAAAAAGGAGCTACAGAGAACTACTTATGCATTTTTCAAGTTAAATGAATTTTTAGAGCAACAATAAAGCTAAATCAAAAATAAATCTACTAACAACTTTTTCTGGAACAAAACCAAGCTTCAAACCATTTTTAGATTAAAGCCCAGTTAAAACCAGAGCCAACAAAATTGGAATCAACTAAAATAGAGCTAAAACGAATTAGTTACGCAATTTTGAAGATTAAAGCAATTAACAGTTCACAAATAAAAGATTTCCGGAATTCCTTATTAACCCACATCGGAAAACACGTGGGCCGTTGAGATTAAATCTGACGGCCCAAGCGCACAGGAGAATGGCTGCGCGAACGGCCCACGCTCCCGACGGTTGGATTCAGATCTGACAGCCCACAATGGAGGAGACGTTCGGACGGTCTGAACGTTCCACACGATCTGGAGCGTTGATATGAAAAAACAGACGGCTCAGAGCACAAGTTGAGTTCAGAGGTCCGAACATTCAAAGTGATCTGAACCGCAGATCTCAAATGGACGGTCTACAGGTGACGTGGAGGTTTGGGGGTCCGCAAGTCCCAAACGATCTGGACCGTTGATCACAGGATGGACGGTCCAGAGTGGATCTCAGTGCTGCGCACGCGCGCACCGGGGTTTAAGTGTGTGGGGCCGCATGTTAGTGACACTAAAGCCATTTTAGGACAGCCATTAATTGTTAAGGAATGATTAAGCATTTAATGAACGAAATCAGTGCGTTAATGGCTTGCTACAGTGCGTGTCCGCGTACGACAACAAGTACAAGCTCAAAGATGGGCTCACCACCGGCGACTCCGGTCACGGCGGCGCGAACAAAGGGCATGTACGTGTCCACAATAGCAAAGCGCACCCACTGAGGGCACTCTCAAGCATGAGTGGTTTAGAACGCCAATGAGCGGCGAGAGGAGAGCAGGTGGCAAAACACTGACCAAAAGATAAACAGCAAAACAGCTCTGCAGCGGTCCAAGATAGCGAGTGCCCAGCATCTAGGGACTACCAGGGAGCTACCTTAGTGCTGGAGAGGCTAGGAGGTGGCCGGAGGAGCTTCGGCGACGAAGACCAGCACCGGCGCTGAGGAAGACAACGCGGAGAAGATGGCCTGAGCAAAACGAAAAGGGCCAGGAGGTAAGGTTAGCTTCAACAGAGCTCAGAGATGGTCCATGAGCAAAGAATTGAAGAGAGGAGGTCCTTACCAGAGTTGAGGAAGAAAGGGGCAAAACTTCGCCGAAGGAGAACAAAATCCAAATTTGACAATTCCTGTGAATGTCAAACAAAATTGGATTAGGAGAAATGCTTAAGGTGATGAGGGGCGCAAAGTGACGTGAAAGGATTTGCAAAAGAGCCACTGGAGCACCGGCGACGACGAAGGAGCTTGCTCTGACCGTCAATGGCGATTTGGGGCTCTCTGGTGTTTGAGCTCAAACAAGCAGAGAGGGAGCTAGGGTAAGCAAAGGTGGTGCTAAAAAAGAGATGAGGAGGAGCTCAAGGGCTATTTATAGCCGGAGGAGCAAGGAAATGGCAATGGCAAAGCTCCACGGTGAGCTTGGCTCATGGCCCTGCCATGGGCGAGCTGAGAAGATGGGAGCAGGTAAGAACGCGACTTTGAGGGCGAAACACTAACGAGCATTAAACCCGGCAAAGAGCCGTTGAAGGTGACGCACAAAGTTGACAAAGGAGCTCTCCTCCATGCCCTGGCCATGGCGCTTGTGCGCGGGCTTGAGCCAGAGGAAGGGGACGAAGAACAGACCCAGAGGGCCCACCAGTCAGTGACACAAAGTGGCTCGAGTCTAAACCACGAGTGGGTTGAGCCAAGTCACAAGACCTAAGTCAAAGCACTCGACGGTTAGATTAGAAATGGACGGCTCAGATTGAAAGTAATGTTCGGATGGTCCGAACGTTCAAAGCAATCCTAGCAGTCAGATGGAAATCCAACGGTTCAAAACGGTTCGCATTCGGACGGTCCAAAAGTTCACCAAATCTGGACGGTTGAAAAGAAATCCAACGGCTCAAAATGAGCGGCGCGTTAGGGAGGTCCGAACGTTCAAAACGAACGTGGACGGTCCGATGGAAATCCAACAGATCAAAAGCCACGCGCATTTTGAACTGGCCCGGGTGCGTTTAGGCGGTCGGGTTTGACCAGGAAAAGGGGTCGAGCTCGGGTCTGACCTGAGCCCAACAGCAAAATTGACTTAGGGTTTGAGAAAAAGGCTGAAACTTAGAAGAATTTTTAGGGGTAGCAAACTAACTCCAAAAATTCTGAAATTTGGACTGGAGCTTCCTAACTCCAGGATCAACCTTGTATAAAATTTTCAGAGATTTTTATGCAAAACATTTTTCTCAGAAATTCCTCAAGTTTCTGTTCTAGGGTTTGACCAAGAGTCAATTGGTTTGACTGGTCTCTTAAAATTATCAAATAATTTCTAAAAATTATGAAATTTTTTAGAGGAGTCACACAGAAGCCCTAGAACCAAGGAAAAATATTTCCAGAGGTTGATTACAAGATTCTCAGAAAAGTTGCAAAGGGATCATGACTCTAGTCAAAAAGGAGATTGAAGTTTTTGAATTCCACAATTCCCTTACCAGAATTACAGAAAAGTTCAAAAACAACAAGATGTAAGAAAAGTTTTAATTTCTTCTCATTTTCTTATATTTGAAACATACACCCAGATTTGGGATGTTACAGCACTATAGCGTTTTGTAGTATTTCTCATTAAATAAACAGATGAAGATGTGAGAAACATGTATGCTGATTGCTCATATACAATGACATTGATCTCGGTGTCCGAATACAACAAGAAGGAAGGAGTTCATGTTGGAAATATACGCAATATTTTAATTTCAGATTTTATTATGAGACAAATATCACAAATAACTAGAGATGCATAAAGCGATACTAATAGCAGGTAACACATTGTACTTCGAAATATACACAAAAATTAGATTATAACAGCGTCGCTTGGTCGCACAAACACCTTACA
Organism: Phyllostachys edulis; assembly: GCA_036346405.1. Taxonomy (NCBI): domain Eukaryota; kingdom Viridiplantae; phylum Streptophyta; class Magnoliopsida; order Poales; family Poaceae; genus Phyllostachys; species Phyllostachys edulis. The sequence continues at coordinate 56,439,041 of CM070566.1, forward strand.
ATCAGACTTGATAAGAGAGGAGGAAAGTGCGAACGTGTTATGCTCCAAATTATAACTGAAGAATCTAGTCAGAGAAGAGAAGGAAGGTTGGGGAAGTACATTGATTTGATGCCCCTTGAGAGTTTGCTCACACGATACAACTGGAGTTAGTTGGTGCAATGTTTGTAGAATTAATTTCTTTTATATATGTGCTACGAGGTGACTCATTTGCTACTCAAATTAGGATTCCTATTAGGATTCAGAGGTATGTTACAAGGACTCCTATAGCAATTCTACTAAGATTAGAATTCCTACTTGCATTAAAGTAGAACTAACAGGGCACTATATAAAGCCAAGGGGTGTTGCCATGGCAACACAACTCAAGCAAACACAAGTCTTATCCAAAGATAGAAGCAATTAGGCCACACGAGAGGACCATTAACCTATGAATCTCGAACGTGTCTCTTTCGTTCCCCCAGTTCAAACGTCGTGTGGTTAGATGATTAGATGACCAGCCACACTATACTACAAAATTTGATAATACATATGGTTCCAAAATTGATAACGAACAACTCCACGATCATCTCACTCCTGCCTGCCGACGATCTTCACCGTGCGCAACTTGTTGTCCTGACCAGGGTTCAAAATCCCGGACCGGACCAATTTCCTGGCCAGCCACCGGGAACAGTAACCGACCGGTTACCGGTTTTCCCAGGGAGAAACTCAGATGAAATTCGATCAAATTTGATTAAAAACCATTCAAAATTTAAAATTTAGAATTTGAATTTGAAAACCGGGATTACCGTGGGATTTTGAATCTGGCCCCTACGTAAGAATCAAGCACGCCAGAATTTATTCACGGTCCCGACGATTACCTTTCTCCGAGTTGGAGCGGTTTGTTCTAGAATGGCCACTTACATATTCATAACTTTACATTTGATAAACGGTAGTCCAGATTAGTATACTGCACTATCCAACGATCAGTACAATATATGCAAGTACTAGTTCAATGCCCGTGTGCTGCTACGGATAAAAAAAATAATAGCCCACATTACACTCATGCTCACCCTACACAATGCATTTGCCTCTGCCGTTGTGCTCAACTGAGCTACGTCGTGGCTCGCATTGCACCTTTGCCATCATGCTCGGCTAGTGTCGAACCCTCGGCTTCATCGCTACGCTAGGCCTGCATCACTGTTCCCACATCTTATCGCTCGTGAGAAAAATTGGGACCAGGAAAGGCGGTTTCACTCAAAGGTGACAGGATCGGCCCGGTGGCGACGAGGTTGACTGCAGCCTCATTCCTTATTAGAAGGTATTGCTAACAAGATTTATGAATGGTGTTTATTTCATCTTTGTATTTGTCTATTTATGGCCCGACTGATAGTTGTATCTATACAGAGCCGAACTAATAAAGTCTGATACAACATAGAGCGATATAACTTTACTGAAAACAAAAAACTGAAGTGCATACCTTGAATTGTAAGAGAAGTATGTGCAAATAGAAGGATAATATACGCATGAGACTAACCAGAATGAGAAAACTGTGAAGGGAAGAACCAGTTAACAATCGAAGTTTATCTATGGTATTCCCAATTTCGATGTGAATAAGATAATATTCATACTAAAATTCATTCATGGTGACATAGAGAGAAATAATGCTATGCGTCATTCCAAAAGTTGAGCGGGTCAAATGCTGACATATCTGAAAAGGCTACCATATATCAAAATTTATAAGGTGGAGCAGAAGATATTAAAAAATTATTTTTCAGAAAGAAGTTCATAACTAATCATACAACTTTGATACACGTGCGGTTGTTGGACCGATGGTCTTTCAGCAAATTGGAGGGAAAAGTGCCTTATGGTTCTAACAAGAGGAACTTTGTGTAATTGTTCTTTCCCAAATTCAGAGTTTTCTGGAATACTTGGGACCAACTTTATTAGCTTCATCCCAGAATGCAACATAGCAAGCCTAGAAAAACACGAAACATTTGTAAACAAACATGAAGAAAGCTCAACACATGAACATGCAACACAAGAGAAATAATAAACCTTTTTGATAAACACTTCTGTCATCCCTATAGGCTGGTGAAGGTCATCCCCTCCACCAAATGCACAAGTGACCACAACAACTCGCAAGATCTCATGTAATCTTTATCAACATCGAAACTCAACCCTCAATTTTCATTGTAGAAGCCACGATTACCTTTGTTGTAATTTCCTTCAATTTAGCAATCAAGAGTAAGCTAAATGAGAATGACAGTTAATAAATAATTTCTCCATAATTCAACGTTTTGACAATGAATATCATGTAGTATGTACTTCCAGCCTCGGGATAGCTTCCATATTGAATCAGTGCAAATGTCACACTTGGTATGTTTATCCACAAACTAAATAAGAACATGCAATTTGAAGTTTCAAAGCAGCTAGAACAGCTTAAATAATTTTCAAGAACTTCACGAAATTTCAAGGCTGAAAAAAAACCTTGAAACTTTCTTCTCTTTCAGGAGTCTGGTATCCTGTGAATGAATTAAATCGCGAATTCTTTGTCTGTGATGAAACATCATCTTCAAGATGGGGCAGACTGGACCTGTACACAACTTTCTTGACTAGCAGATTTTGTTCAGGGGTTTCAGGAAGTTCCAGATTTTGAAGCTTCCCAGGACCAAGAATTTTCAAGCATGCTATGAATACTACAACGATGAATTCATAAGCAAATCACATGTCTTAATGATCACATTGACATTCTAGACGTGGAAATGAAGATAAGCAGCACAAATGGAGAGGTAGAGTAAATCTACTATGACCAGAACAAATTGAAAGGACCAGTAAAAACATGGGCTAAAAGTGCCAATTCCTGTTTGTTCTTCTCCTTTTGCTTAGCGTAGCTGTACAATGCATTTGCTTATGATCAACCAATCCCAACACTCTTCATCCCGATGTTGGTAAGATGACTATTATATATAGTAGTATAGTGTGTGTAACATAAACAAATTGACATACTTAGTGCTGGTTGAGAGCTTCTGCTTCACTGGTAGTTGATAAGTTCCTGCTACATGATTATCTCTTAGTTCATAAGAATAATATGTCTTTGGATTGTTTGATTAAGTGAACACATAGGTCTTCGGTCTGTTCTGCGACATATAGAACAGACATGTAGCAAGAATGGCTAGCGCACTTGGAACCACAAACCCACACTCATTTACTTGATTCATTGGACATGTGAACCTTTATTATAGAGTGATGAATTATATTTAGAACTTGTTAGTTTTGAATGGCCTTCGATGATAGGTTGGAGTTTATTATTCATTTAATAGACTTTATTTGATTGGTTTTGCGTTGTTCTTGGATTATTATCTTGCTATGCTTCCTAGAGATTAATTATCCATGATTGTTATATCATTATACTTCTTTTAATGTGACCCGTGGACGGGTTTTATCGTTGATGTGACTGCTGTAATTTATTGTAAAGTGATGTTAAAATTGATAGTTAGTGTAGTTAGTGAACTTCTGGGCTCTATGTTGGTCCGGGGTGTTACCCCACCAAACTCATATATCTCACTCTGAATCTGCTCTCTCTTCCTACCAAGCATTGAATCCCACTCTAATCCCTAACCAATTCTCCAACCCTATCGTAGGACCAGACAAAATTTTAGGTAGGCGAGTCGCCGGTCATGCGGCGTGGCGCGCTCCCGCTCTTCGACGAGGGCTAGCGAGGTCGACGTATCACGGGCGCCCTCCTCGCGTTCTTGAGGAGGTCCGCGAGGTGTCGTTCACCTCATCGCCGCTCAGCACCGCCGCGTTTCGCCTATCCGAGCCGCACATGGTGATCTTGATCATGCGAGCAGTGCGTTCTTGCTCGCCGACCACGCGAGAAAGGGCGAGGCTGGTGCTTGATGAAAGCTGAGTGGTGGCCCTCGAGCTCGGGTGGTGCTCGGCTCGTGGCTACGACGATAGAAGTGTTCTTGGGGACGTGGTTGGGGCATCGCAGAGGCAGAGGCTCTCGGGCTGGTGTCCAAGCAGGCGTGGCGCGGCGGTGGACGTGGATCAGACGCGACAACGCATCAAGGCACGGAGCGGCGCCGATGCTTACTAAGCATCGATTCAGAGACACTTACTTAACTTCGTTGGCCCAAAAGTTACACAGTGCGGATAAAACTAAAAATAGTGCTTGCCTCGTCTGCTAAATATATCTTTATTAATAACCAATAGAAAGCACCCCTTTTTCTTAATTTCTAAATTTCTACTCAACTTCTAATGGCCCTAATCCTCCTCCAACTATTCTACTCACCCAATCCCTAATCTTCTCTCACCTCCCTCTCTCTCTGGCCGAAAGCACCAGGCCACTTTTCACCTTCTTCCTCTCCTCTAATCCCCATTTTTCTAATTCATAATCTCTCTACTTAATCACCCTCACTCTCTCTCCTTATCTCATCACCTACCTATATAGCCGAAATCCTCCCAAGTCTTATCCCCTTCTTGCTCTTTCTTCTACCTCCATCCATCTCTCCTTGCCGAACTCCCCCATAGTGCTTTCTTCCTGGCCGACCCAAAGACCTAGCCGCCATTGCCGCCGTTTACCGCCACCGCCACTGTCACCAGTGTTCCTCGATCTCATGGTCTGGCCGCGTTCCCACGCCTCTGGTCCGCGCCGGTGCCACCTCCCTATGGCGCCTTGCAATGAGGGGTATCTCGCCGAGGAGGAGCTCGAGCCGCCCGAGCATGCGAAGGACGATCCGCCTGACCCCCATCATGCGAACCCTAGCTAGTGACTAGCACCGTGGTCAACGTGCGGGTGTGGGCTTGGGGCGGCTCACGCAGGCATAAGAGCATCTACAACAGTCCACGTCAGCTGTTACTAAGGAGTTGCCACATCAGCATTTAGGTGATGTGGAGGAGAGAGGGTGAGGAGAGAAGATGAGGTTGTTTCTAGATGAAGAAACAATCAAGTTGTTGATACAAAAACACAAAAAAACAACAAAATAGCTATTGAAGACTTGTTTGTTACCTAAAAATATGTTTTTGTTGATATCAAGAATCATCATGCACACTTGTAGCAATTAAAGTTAGATATAAACTCAAGAATAATCCATCGGAAGACTAGTTTTTTTTATTAGATTGAATACTCTCTACCTTAAGAATGTAATCAAAAACAAACTATCAGATCTTCTAGGTGCGACGGCGATCGGGCAAGCAGAAGCGTCTCATTAACACCCCTAAATTTTAGTAGCGGGTCCGCCACTGTTTCAATGCTCCTTTTTTTTTGTTGCACGTGAGCTTGACTTGATTCGTAGCCGCAAACCTGAAAGGCGTACGCGCGCTTGGTTGACTGAACATCTCTCGTTCAAAGAAGATGACTTTCAGTGGTGAAAAGAAAATAAATGGACACCCTTCCTTATCAGTAGCATATTCTCGTGGTGAAAGAACTGTGGAATGGAATCATTTATCTTTTAGAAAATATAAAGAATTATGGAACTCATATCTATAAGTGAGATGACTTTTATTCTGACGTAAAGAAAAACAGAAAAAGAATTTGGATGTACAAGCAATTTATTGTCCTTATCAACTATGCTACAAGCTGTGTGTGTGGAAAGATAGGTACGAGAGAGACAGAGACAGAGACAGGTACGAGTCCTTGTCGTGTAAAGAGGTACGAGTCCTTATCGTGTAAATTCTGAAGGGAAGATAGGTAGATGAGGGCATGTCGTTTGGATTGCACGATGGTCGAATCTTAGTTGCCTTGATAACATTTGGAAATTGGATTATTCAGTGGTGCCTGCGCTTGGCTCTTAAATAACATAGAGGATCCATTTTATAGGGTTTTCCTAAGAACTTTGATTGACGAACTTGTGTAGACATACAACCGTACCTTTGACTAGTGTACATGGAAACAAACATGTCACAATTCCTCCTGTTGAGATGACTAGAGCTCTATCAATTTATCAATAGAGCTTGTGCATGTTCTACTAGATGAATCAACTTCGTGTTACATATGATTAGATGCAAACCCACTGCTACATAATTCAAATTGAGGGCGTGTTATGCTACTCCACAGCAATGAAATAGGCATGTTTCCGAGACAGCAAATATATGATGCTTAATTCAACAAATTGTTTTGTAATTTGTGACCCTTGACTTCACAGCTACACCTTAGCCGTATGTTATCAATTGGGATGAGAGAAGAGCCACACCCAACGCAACAAAGACGCAAACCGCAGCCGAACAGAATCTGTTGTGTGAGAATAAAAGAAAATCGTCCAAATTTTGTTAGGATAAGCGGCTGGCTCCAGAAGCTGCTTACGTGAAGGAGATTGTCAGACTAGACGATGTGTGGCTGTATGCGGTGGATCCGGAACAAAAATAACGAGATGTCTCTAAGATAAGATAGATCACGTTTGGCTGGACTGTAGCTTGGAGTGTTCTTTCATGTTGGGCTAGAGGTGTCAATATTATATATACGTAGTTATATTTAAATAATAATAATTTTTAGCTCCGATGTTCTGTTCACCCTAATATGATACAATAGATCCACCCCTAGCTCCATGGTGTGAAACGAGAAGAAACAAACAAAAGAGAAGGAAGTTTGTGTCTCCAAAGGAGGCAAGTTACCTTGCAGAGTAGACAATGAGCAGAGCAGATTCCATCTCATCCACTTTGCCGTTGCCGCCTCTCAAGGGGAGAGGATCCAGTCTGGCTGCTCATACGCGTTATGTCAGCATAGCCTTTGGCCTTCGCCTAGATCTTTTTCTCATTTCGTAGATTTAATACGCATTGGTTTTGATTATACGCCTTATTAATTGCTCTGTCAAGAAACTACTCTGTCAATTCATAAATATACGCCGCTTGAAGAGTTATAGTCAGAGACTTTTATAGGTTCGACCAGGGATCAAAATCCCGGCCGGTAACCGCCGGTTACCGGATACCGGAGGGTGGCCGGGAGATGAATTACCGACGGTTTTTTCAATTTTTAAATGAATTTCAGTTGAATTTAAATAAATTTGCCCGAATTTGATCAGAATCGGCCGGTAACGAATCGGTTAAGAATGGTACCGGAGGCCGATTCTACCCTCCGGTTAGCTGATCCTTGGGTTCGACTACTTATATAGGTATATGATTGAGATTAGTGTATATAATGTTGTATTCTAAGAATGGTGTTAATATCCGAGAAGTAAATTCGCCATCTTTTCAAGACAATCAAACATAAAACAAAATACATGAATCTGTTTTCAAGACATATCAGAGAGCTTGCTTGCTGCATGTGCATCAACCACACAAAATATAATAATAAATGTAAGATAGGAGGGAAAAGAAGAGAGAAGAGAAGCGAGACGATGCAAAGCTGTGGTCAGGTGTGGTCTAATAACCGGTCAGTGCTCAGCCACATATGATATCAATCACATCACATCCAGCAAAAAAGGCCACTAAACAACTAGAACAATAATCTAGATCAGGGAGAATAGTTTAGTCAGATCGGCATTAATAAAACATAAATGCTTTTCCAGGGTGATGAGGTAGACTTGCAACGGCTGGGTACTTGGATTTGGGTAGATAGAGACGGGGAGAGATAGAGGCAGCCAACATGAAAAATCCAACTGAAAAAATAATATATAACTAAGTTGTGGAAATAAAGAAGAAAACGTCCAAAGCGAAGGCGAAAGCGAAGGCGAAGGCGAAAGCGAAAGAGCGATTGTGCAAAAGGCAAGAGAGATTGTGATAGATTCCATCCTCATTTGCATTCATCATGATAATAGTGCACGTACTAGGTCAGTGAGAAAGTTATGTAGCTATTCCGGTAAAGTCGGTGAGAAAGATACATAACTAGCCCGAAGTGTTCTAAATAAATTCTTACACTTGTATGAACCAGTTAAAGTCCTACAAGATAGGGAAGAATGTGTTATTGACGGGTGAATACTCCACTATACCGGTATCAGTTGATGAGATGCATATGGGGAAGAGTGTGTCATCGATGGGTGAATTCTCCGTGAACCGTGCGCACAGAGAAACCGAGAAAGGACGTCTCAGATCCAACAGCTCACGTCGTACGAAGGAGAACGCATCCAACGACTCACGTCGCACGAAAGAGGACAGACGACCACCAACTCCAATTTTTAAGTAGTAGAGATATCGATCGACCTTGGTTCTTATCTCGTGGAGATACTCCAACCGAGTAGTAGGGTATACCTGTCAGTCACTTGGTCAGTTGGCTGCAGTGTGGGGTCGAGATGCCGGTGACTGACTCGCCAATATTCTGGAGTACCTGAGACTTCATCGAAGAAGAAGAGAAGGAGAGATGGCACCGTCGTCGCCGCCTTCGTCTTCGCCCACGGTCCATACCTGACTCGATTCCCTCTTGTCGCATACCTCCACGGCGCCCTCACCGGAGAACGACGGACCCGCCAATCCCTCTCCGACAGTACTCGGTGCGAATCCTCTCCCTAAAATTTCCCCAATTGCTCGTTCACAAAGAATTAACTCGATTCTTGGTATCCATCTCCATCAAGGGAATCAAGGCACACTTCCGAGAAGCGTGATCCAAAATCAAGAGCAATGCCCGAGGACTCCAAAGACAAATTGCTTCGCTTCATCCTCGATTCCGGTAGCCGAAACGCCACGGGCTATAAATACCCACCTTGACCGGTTGTGGAAAGGTTCTTTGGTGCCATATCTATTCCCTTGAGCAAAGAGCAAGACCTCTACAATCTTTTTGCATGTGTTGCACTTAGTGAGTTTTGAGAGGCAAACCCTAAGTGCATGTGTTGCATTATGTAGTGGATTGAGTATCCATTGAGCTTAGACATTTGATTCGTTCAAATGAACGTCTTCGACTTGTTACTCTTGGTGTTTGCCAACACCTAGACGGTTTGGAGGAGTTGCATCGGTGATCTTCTCAAAGAAGGTTATGAGAAGACCCGAGCGGTTGTGAGTGTATTGGTGCTCGCGATCTCCGGAGAGGAGGAAGAGCAACCCCAAGTGGATCGAGGTGTTAGTGATTGGACTACCTCGGAGGTGTTTGGTTTAATTCATGGAGCCGGTCCAATTAATTTGGGCTTACCTCAACGTAGATTAGGGGAGGCCGACAAGTCTCTGAACACCACGGTAAAACATCATTGTGTCCTTGTGATTTGTTCTTATTGTGCTTTACTATTACAATCTACATTCCTTGTATTGAATTGCTTATATGTTTTACTTTGTACAATTTACATTCATAGAATTAAATTACTTGTATTTGTTTGATTGCTATTATTATCAATAGTCTTTATTCGTTAGTGCACTTAGTCAAGACTAGTTGATTTAGATTTTAATTGGGCAAAACCGAATTGATTTATAATTCGTATAAAACTCAGTTTTAGCCAAAAGTTTTTAAAACCGCCTATTCACCCCCCCTCTAGTCGGCCTCCTCGATCTTACAACACAACCTCGTCGTCTACTCCGACGTCGACTAGGTTGGGTGCCCGGACACTCGGAAGTCTACCTCCGGCTACTGCGTGTTCATCGGCGACAACCTCATATCCTGGTCTTCTAAACAGTAGCACACAGTTTCCCGCTCTAGCGCAGAGGCGGAATACCGTGGTGTCGCTAATGACGTTGCGGAGGCTTGTCGGCTTCGAGCGACTTCACCTAGTTTCCACCGCCGACGATCAAATCGCCGATCTTCTTAAATAAAAAGAGGAACGATACGAATAACACGGGAGAGAATGGGATCGCTCTTTATTGCTATGAACTGGCTATTACAGGGGATGCCTGCGACCAGGCGGTGGACTAATCCTAATTTACACTGAGTATGATGTTTGCTATGCTAAGATTCAATTGTCTGTTGATCTTCCTCCGACTGGATTGATTTGATTGAACTCACTTGCCTTCTGCCGCTTGCGTCCTCCTTTAAATAGTTGATGAAAAGGTGGCAGTTACTCTTGGAAGTGACGCCTGTTGGAAGTGTCGCGACTGGTCGGAGCGAGGCTACGGTTGATGAAGTATCAACCGCTATGCAATTAAACGTCCGTGAGACATTCAACCATATGGCAGTTGTTTGTCAGTGTCTTAGGATTATGTAACGCCACGTGGTATGGAATGTATAACACGTGTTCCATTCATCACACGGTAAGGAATATACCGACTCAAATCCAAATATGAGTTCATAGCTCCTACGAGAAGCCATTCGGTCGGAGCTTAGGTTCGGACCTTGTCCCACAGTGGTACCCATTAAGTAACCTCTCGAATCCTCACCACCGGAGATGTCGTTAGCCTTAGGGGTTACGACCATAAAGACGTATGGTCTTTTATTTATATATTAGAATAATACATAGAGATTTTAATCCTCGTCATCCACCGACCTCTCCCGAAAACCATGATGGTCTATTGCGACAACATAAGCACAGTCTATCTCTCCACTAATCCAGTCCAGCACCAACGTACAAAGCATGTGGAGATCGACTTGCATTTCGTTCGCGAGCGTGTGGCTCTTGGTGATGTTCGCGTTCTCCACGTTCCGACGACACTTCAATGCGTTGACATCTTCACAAAGGGGCTACCAACTGCTGTCTTCATCGACTTCAGATCCAGTCTCAACGTCCACGCCGCTCCCAGTTGACACTGTAGGGGGCTGTTGAAATATAGGTATATGGAATGCATGGATGCTAATCAATGCATGCATGTCGCTCATCTCGCCTGCACAGGTTTTGCCAGAACCTTGCCGCTAATCTCTCCATAGATTGCTTTGTATAGCTTATTCAAACCACGTTTTTTCAAATCGTGTACATTGTAATCCCTATGTACTATTTATGCCTCCGCGCATAAAATGAAATGTATGGCGTAAGAATACATACGCTTTCAATAAGCATACATCTTTTAAAAAACATTTATAAGCATGAGTCTTGCCAAATTGGACATGATAAGTGACAACTCATCGAGCCACGGTCTATGACGAGAATTTCCTTGTCCATTATAAATAGGAAGAAGTCCATTCTACCCCTTCAAGTATCGACATGCAGACACCTAACCCCTTGAATTAAAAAACCAACCATTTGACACTCTAAAGTTGCAAAACCGGACAACCTACACCTCCCATTGTTTTGTGCGATGGTTTTGCCGACGTGGCGTCCTGGTGGCCCGGCCGCCAGTCGGCTAGGTGATCTGGCTTCTTTGGCAGTTGGGCCCACCTGTAAGTGGCGTCTTAAGGAGGCCAGCAAAGCATGGGAGGAGGCCACGGGTGGTGCGGCTCTGGCTCGGGCTTGCCGCCATGCAAGTGAAATCTTGGCGGCACGGCAAGGCAGAACAGGTGCCAAGGGATGGCGGCCACGAGGGCACTGACGGCAATGGCAGGGCAATGGTGGAGTGTGGCCTTGAGGCGGCGGCAAGGCGCTCAAGACCATAGCGCATGTGGCCGTGGCGACGCGAGAGAGGAGAGGAGACGAGCTGGGTCAAGCGCCCAAGGTGGGAGGTGATGGTGGGTTTGAGAACTGGGGTGGCTGTGGTGGGTGCTGCATGGCAGGAGGAGGAGGAGAGCGGGCGGGCGCTTCTCGTGAAGAAGAAAAGGGAGGTGGGGAAGAGTGGAGGGTTGAGGGCGGGGTGATGGGGTTGGAGTGGCGGAAGACTCACCGGAGCGTCGCTTGACCGGCGGAGGAGGAGGAGTGGCGGCGCTTCTCGGTGAGAAGAAGAAATGGTTGGGGAAGGAGAGCAATGGCAAGGGAATGCACTGGGACTCATATGGCCACACGGGGGAGGGGAAGAACCTTATGGGGAGGCAAGGGGGGATGGAGCTGGGCTCGAGCGGCAGCGGCGCACGCAGAGCGCGGGCGTAGCGTGTGTTTTTGCCCAGCCGCCTCTGCCGTCAGTGGCGCCCCGTGAGTCTTCCGCCACTCCAACCCCGTCACCCCGCCCTCAACCCTCCACTCTTCCCCACCTCCCTTTTTCTTCATCACGAGAAGCCTTGCCGCCACCTCCTCCTCCTCCGCCGCCGCCGCCACCACCACAGCCACCCCCAGCTCCCGACCCCACCATCGGCCTCCCACCTCGGCGCAGCGTCACGCTCCTCCTCCTCAAGGCCGCCTTCCATCCGGGCCATTATGGTTCATGCCGCCGCCTCTGCCCCGCTGGTCGGTGCCTCGTGGCGCCATCCTCAAGCACCTGTTTCGGCCCTTTGCCGCCAAGACTTTCCTTCACGTGCAAGCTTGAGCCGCACCACCCGTGGCCTCCTCCCCGCTTGTCGGCCTCCTTAAGACGCCACTTATAGGTGGGCCCCTGCCAAAGAAGTCAGATCACCTAGCTGACCTGGCGAAACCGGACCACCCGGACGCCACGTCAGCAAAACCACCGCACAAAAACAATGGAGGGTGTAGGTTGTCCGGATACTTGAGAGGGTAGAATGGACTTCTTCCTTATAAATATAGGGCTTGTTTGGATTGGAACCTAAATGTACCTTACCAAAATTTGGTAATACCCATAAAATTTGGCTAGCATTTGGATTGGTTCCAATATGTGGTATGTCCTTGAAAATTTTGGCCACGCCAAATATTGATAATGCCCACGAAATTTGGCCACCATTTGGTTTATTGCCAAATTTTGGTACTACCAACGAAAATTTGGTAATGCCAATTTTTGCTTCACAATTCTTAGGCAAAGTTTGGGTGGCCAAAAAGCTAACCAAATAATTGGTAGGGCAACTAGCTCATGAGTTTGCTAGGTGGCATCATTTCGTTGGATGTGAATAGGGGCATATTAGTCAATATCGGTATTGCCCGTGGGTCCCACATGACATCAACTTTTTTTAACCCCAAAATATGTCAACTTGGGTCTTGTTTTGTTGATAAAATGACGAGGAACGCAACGGTTCAAACGGGTTGCAAATCGGATACCCGGTTTATGAAATATGATCATTACAAATAGATAAATCAATCTAACCATGTAATTAATGTCAGTCTTACCAAATTTTGGTAATACCAAATTCTAGGTAATGCCAAATCAAACACTACCAACTACTTTTTTTGCTCATATTTTGGTATTACCCACATATTGGTGTCAAACCAAACACTAACCAACTACTTTTCTGTCTAGATTTTAGTATTACCCAGATTTTGGTATTACCAAATTTTGGTTTAACTCAATAGAGCACCAATCCAAACAGCCCCATAACCTTTCTTTAAAGGGCGCTACAAATCGCCGAGCAGCCAGCGCGTCCTCGTCGTCATTTCCCGGTTCCGGCCAATCGCGCGCGCAGTCGTTTTTTCACCGTCCGATCGCGGCCAGCGGGGCGATTGCAGCCAGCGGGGCGATTGCTCTCAATTCTTCCTGTCCCCCTTCGTCTGCGCTCTCCTCGCCCGCCGTGCCCGCTGGAAGACTCTCGACCCCTTTCTTCCTGGTGCATCGCGACCAGCTTTTTCGCAGCTGCGCCCGCGTCCTCGCGTCGTCCGCTCCGCTGCCCTCGCCTGCCATCCCCTGCCTCCTCTACGCCCTCGCGCTAGCTTCCTCCCCTGCCATAGTTACCGTCGCCGCTCCCTCCTCCCCACCTTCCATGCTGGCCGCCCCGTCCTCCCCTTCGGCCACCTCCTCCCCTTCACCCGCGTAGCACCCGCCGCGCCTCCCTCCTCCTCTTTGCCCGCGTCGACCCCATCGACGCACGCCTCCTCCTCTTCACCCGCGTCGTGGCTGTTGGGAAGACGACCACGCGACAGGAGATGGGGACGACCAAAGCCCTAGCCGCCTCTCTCCTCCGTACGACGGCGCAGGTATTGCTGTCTGCCCTCCTCTCCTCCTCCTCTAGGCTAGGGTTTTCGGCCTCTCCTTCCTGCCTGCGAATTCTTTGCTCCTCTGCTGCCGATATTTGATCTCCTCTCCCTTGCTAGGGTTTTCTGGTGTGTTGATCTTGGGTCTTGGTTCCGGGGGATCCTTGTTGCCGAGGAAACAAGATGCGGCCCGTGTTCATGGGGAACCTAGACTACGACACCCGCCACTCGGAGCTCGACCGACTCTTCTACCGCTACGGCAGGAACGACCGCATCGACATGCAGTCAGGTCTGCCTTCCCCCATCTCTTCCCTCCTCTTCTTTTCCCCTCCTCTATCCCCTTCTCTTCTCTTCTCTTCTATTGTCTCGAATTCGATTTGATGCACATGTGCCCCCAATTTGTTCACCACTCCACTTGGAGTCGCGCTCTTATATCTAAGTTTCTTGGGTAAAAGGGAAGAAAACAAATTCGCGGTAGATGGAGTGTAATTGTTCGTGATAATATCCATCCTCTGCAGTTGTCGCACTGGAGTTATTGATTAGCGAATAATTGTGGAAATAGTTTGTTTTAGTTATCCTGATGTTTTTTATTGTTCATGTTTCATGGCAATGACATCATATTTCGATTCATGCCATGCCACCAGTTCCATCTAGCATTATCACCATACCATCCTCCCCGCATCAACATGACACCATTCTATATGTGCTGTCTCACTAAGCTATGTCTCTGAGGTTGTATTAATGGTGAGGCATGTTCAATATTCCCAGTTGTACCTTCTCACTTTGGATATAAGCTGTACAACACCATGCTTAGCTCTCATCATGAATAGAACCTACCATTTGTTTATGCTTTTGACATGGTATGGCACCGTATGTAATCAACATACGGAGTTGGAACGAATCAGTGATAATGCTTTTAGATATTACTTTATAAACATGCATGCAGACTTGAGCTTACCAAGAAAAAAGAAAAAGACAAACATGGCCTTTCATGCAACCAACTGCCATCTAACAGATTTTCTTTTGTTTTCTTTTGTTTCGTTTTTTAGGCGATTGATATTATTGTTGAACGCCTGCAAAAGGAATCAAATTTATATAAGAGGGTGGATCTTTTCTTTATTGTTGATTCAATAACTAAATGCTCTCGCAATCAGAAAGGTAACTGTAAGACCTTCCTGTTTTTTCATTATTATTTTTGAATGGATGTTATTTTTCAGTACTGTGCGAAAATTTTCATGTGGAGCTGGAGATATATATCCCTCTCTTATTCAGGCAGTTCTACCTCGATTGCTTTATGCTGCTGCACCTCCTGGAAATTCAGCATGGAAGAATTGAAGGCATTGTCTTAAGGCAAGCACCTTCAATTGTCTGTTAGAACAGATGCAATGTGCAGTGTTCCTTTCCTTCCCTTACAAGTTTGTTATTTGATTGTTAGGTTTTGAAACTTTGCCTTGAGAGGAAAACATTTCCAGAATACATCATTCGTCACCATATTAGAGAACTAGAGGCTATCAATGAGGCATCATTTGGAAGTTCTTGCCGTCCTTAAAGGACAGAAAGAGCTTTAAATGACCCGTTGCGTGACAATGAATGGATGCTTGTTGATGACTATGGGAGGTATGCTTGTCAAACTGAAAAAACCCCTAAACAGTCTCCCTTTTTCATATACCAGAATTTGATTTTAATTCACACGTATTACCGTGTCATGTTTATATTGTTCATATGTTTATGTGCTTACATAATTAAGGTGATGACTGGATGAATTGCCCATAGATAAAATGGGATCAGCATGCATTAGCTTTGGTTACTCCAGGCTAGCGTATGCCTTATGCCTATATCCTTGTGCCTATACATGTAAGAGCCTTTTTGTGGTTTGAGCCCATGCTCCAAGTATTGGAAGTAGGCAAAGTTGCCACATATTTAGTGGAACTAATCTTCTCTGTGCAATTTTACGTAATTTTCTCAAGAACGCTTTTATGCTTCACGCACTCTTGTTGGTCGGTTAGACAGTGTGCTATGATGGATAAATGATGCCAACATCGAACTTGCAGATATTGGATAAAACCCCACAAAAAAATGAAGAGAAATTGCCTTCTTTGCTATGCTATGTGGAGATCAATTACTTCTTTTGGGAATAACTTGCACGGTGACATGCTTTCAGAATACAACACTTCCAACGCATCACTTCTCTTTCATCGCATTCTTATGTGAGTACTGTTATTACAGATGTGCTAGATTTCAACAGCTTACCAAAATGTTTTGTAATCATCATGCTTCGTCTTATCTTATATGCTACGAATGGCATGAATCCTAGGGCTTAGAATATAGGTTGCATGCTTACTGAATAATTTTTTCTTTTGTCTTGCAGATCAATGTAGCCCTCTTATGGTTATCGGCAACCCACAGGGCTTACTCATGGGTTCCTAGATGACAGAGTTCCTGCTTCAAATTTACACTGTTTAGTTGAGATTATCTTCTCTTTTTGGTTTTCTGGCAAAAACGTTATCCACCTTTTCCTTATTCGCCAAAATCTAATAGGATCCATTTACTAAAACAGGTAACATATCTATTCTTATTCTTTCTTTTGAACTGAAACACATACTCCCTCCGTTTTTAAATACATGACGTTTGACCAAGCGTGCGATCAAACTTATATAACTTTGACCATTACTTTTCATATGATTTTGTTAGTAAAAATTACAAAATTACTATATTATGAAAATATTTATCATGACAAATCTAATGATACTATTCACTCATTATCAATCTAAATAGTTTTTATATATTATTAGTCAAAGTTAGATAAGTTTGACTACACGCTTGGTCAAATGTCATGTATTTAAAAACGGAGGAGTACCTTTTAGTATATAAGTTTACATATGGCATAGCCATTGTTGTTTCTTATCCTTGGGCTTTGGCAGCCTTTTTTTGGCATACTTCAACTACGATAGCTAAATTGCATATTGAAATTTAGGGATACTCTATGTACACAGCTCGCTTTAGTGCCTTCCAATCAGATTTTCCTTCCTCGACAATCCGACTGAATGCATTTTTTGGGGTACGATTAATGGCTGATGTTGGCGGACGATCTCCCGGTGTAATCTTATCTGTTGCAGAACGTCAAAGTGTCAAGCTGCTTTCTCCAATGGATGTGTTTCGGCCGGAAAGAATGGTCACATTTTTTTTGCCATGAGCAGTACACTGGACAGAGCTGTATCCGATTATTGTTTCTGGGAAAGGCCCTGGGATGATAATGACAATCACGTGTCTGGTTCAGGTCCGTATGACCATACTTGCTGCTTTTTTCCGTTTTTTGTGGCTTTGTAGCAAGGGATGTTCATCTAAATGAAGCATTATTGTAATTTTATCTTTTTTTCCTCCATTTGATTAAGCTTTTTAATGCTGGGCAAAGATTATTCATGCAAAGGGTTCACACATGCCAGTGTGTAATATATGTTTCGTAAAATTATCTGCTCATGTACTGCCACATGCTAAATGGAAGAACCAATTGAGCACTACTGAATCTTAACAAACAAAAGACAAAAAAGAAAAGAAAAAGAAGAACAAATACAATGCTGACAGTTATCTTAGTGTCCAGGTAGACAAAACTGGAAGACCATTTCATTTTTGTTCCTTTAGTTCTGTCTTGTTGATTGTTTTATTTATTTGGTTCTGCAGTTTAGTGTATACAATTACAATGCCACCTTGATATAGTGTGGCGAAATTCTCACTTTTTCCCACTGTTTTATCAATGTATGTATTGAGTCCCTTGTTTAGTTTTAGTCTCTGTCCTAAGCATCACCTGTAATAGGTTAGTTATTCTTGCTACTGTAGATTCACGCCATGCTTTAGCAGATAGTCTGACATTTAATTCTTCAGATATGTAGTCTTTCCCTTGTGAAATTGAGCCCACAATCTTACGATGCTGAGATGAAATTTCAAACGAGTTGTCAAGGTACATATTTTCAAGTTTGCAATCTGTTTTGAGTTAGCTTTGTTATTTAGACCAACCTGGTGGTACAGTTGTTTAAGCTATTGACTTATATATAAATGCTTTTGGTTCATCTCTTATCTGGTGTTCCTGGGTTGTTTTATTTGTTACAATAGATAACCTTGCCTTTTTCATGTTTAAACAATTTCCACAATACTTCTTCTGTGCAACAGAAACTATACAGGTTAGTTAAACTCCATATCTGTTAACATTGTTGCAGTACAAACTAAACATTGCTAGGCTAACCATTAGAATAGCACAGAACCATCTTATCTCAGTCATTATCATAACATATCGATTTTTCCATCCTAATGTAGTTCTTGTTTAGCAAACACGTTTGTACAAAGGAGATATATTTTTCCCTGCCAGTCTCCGCATCACGTTTGTTTTAGACATTTTACTTTCTTTCGCTTATCGTTGTTACCATTTTATTTGTACTCCTTTTTTGCAGAACATGCTGAGCATGTCTGCCACAGGCATGCTAACCTAGGACTGTACAGCTTTTGATCAAACAGTACGGCTCCCATACTGTTTTCCAACACAATATCATCCTAGTACTACGTGCTTTGGTTAACTACATAGGCTAATGCCTTGCTACTACGGTGACTGCCTCTACATGATGTCCAAAGCAAAGATGCATATGTAGCAACTATATAGATATCCCTTTGCTTTTATGCCTAATGGTAGAATGTCTATAAAACGACGTCATACCGTTTTGCCCTCACGGACTTGTATGTTCTAGCCCTCTAGGAACAGTGCCAACAATCTTTGTAATATTGTCTCCTGCTGCTATCCACATTGCCAGAACCAGAATGAAGCATAAGAGTGAATACCATGTTGTTTCTAATATCGTACCCTACCTGATTGTACTTACGAATAAGAGTATTCAATAAACCGGTATAATACATTGTTTGCAGTTAGAATAGTACACCTGTTGTGAAAACAGATTCAGAAAACACATTCAGATCAGCGGCGCAGCAACGCGCGCACTATCATCCTAGTAAATTCTTTATGGGGCGAGAGTTAGTCGGACAGTCGGGCCTTCCACGTCTTTGCTTAGACGATTTTAGGCCAATAGTGAGCAGGCGCGTACGCCAGGCCGCTATGCGCTTCGAACGCACCCAGCAAGCGCCGCAGGGTCTTCCTCCATTGATTGTCCACACTGTTGCCTGCTGCCAGCCCTCCAGCGACGCAGACGTCCTCCACGTCCCCGTTTCCCGAATTTTACCCAATCGCACAGAGCCACTAGGCAGCCGTTGGATCGCGCCGAGACAGCCAGCTTCCTCGCCGCTTCGTTTCTTTTTCCTTCCAATCGTGCAGCCGCTTGCTTATACCTTAAGGACATGGGTATTAGATTTCTTGAGCTATGCTCTTGTAACAAATATAGATAGAGATAAATCTGGCATGGCTTTAGATAGAAAGGTTAGGTTTGTTTTCTATGTATTAGGATAGATAGCCACCGGTGTTGTCTCATCTATATATATCACCTTGTAATAATCTTGCCCCTTGCCCAAGTGTGGCTGATTATATACACGTAACCTCTTCACAATGGGATCACAAGAGGCCGAGTACCCGACCTGTTGCCAAAGAGAGTCGAACAGGGGGTGGCGTGCGCTCCAAACCAACAGCTGCCGCCCGCGCGTGCTGCTTTTAGTAATAAGCGGTTACTTGCTCATTATATTCATGTCCACACACACTACACCACATGACACCTACGCGAGCTGTGGTCATTGAAAATACTATAAGTGCATACTATACAACAGAAACATGACCGGACCCCCGACCGGCCGCACCGGTCACTTGCTCCCTAGCCCTATAAAAAGCTAGTGCTGCCTCACTGTTCACCTCGCAGCCCCAGACAGAGAGCAGTACACGGTTCATCTCCCAGCCCCAGAGAAAGAGCAGTACCTTTCGAGTTTCGACCTCGCCATGGATCAAACGGGATATCCCCGTGACCGCCCGGAACAATGGTTCACTTTAGTTCACCTCGGTCATGCTAGGTATGATGGCAGGACCTTCAATGATGAGATTACTGAGGATGTTAGATTTTCAGTTGCCTCCTCACAAGAGGGAGGCATTGACATTGAGGTTGGTTCTAGCACTATGCATATGCGAAAACATTGCAGGTATTGCTCCCAATTGAACTCATTTTCTCTTGAAACGTTTGTTACCAACAACTTTGCAGCCCTTGCTCCTTGTTTCGTTTTGCTTTCTTTTAACTAATACTACTTAAATATTGATCAGCATGCACCACCCAGTCGTCCAGATGGTGCTGTTCGCCATTAAGCATGAATCGCAGTATACCTTTTGCTGCCCACATTCCATGGTGCCTAAAGCTATCCTTGACATTATCGAGAAAACAAGGTCAGATGCTTGCAGCACTGATTTTCCTACTGTATATGAAGCTGATTAAACGTTTTTTTTGGGCTGGATCATCATTACTCTCATGTGCTGAGCTACACTGTGCAATTTTAGTTAGTTATAGAGAATCTTTATTGATTGAAGTAAAGTATTTCTGTTATGACTCTAAAAAGGGGAGATGCTTAGTGCAAAAAGCACAATTAAGTGCAAAAGTGCAAAAACTTTGGTTTGGACACCAAATAAACATAAAAATAAATCCAGAAAAAGAAATCTAGATGTACTTCTCAAATTACTCTACTATGTATAAAATTTAATGTTCAAATTCATTCTATATTGATAGTAACAGAGATGAGAAAATTCTGAGAAATGATAAAGCAAAAAAGAAAAAATACAAACGTTACTATACACAGCAAAATTATCCTTTCTGTTTCCTCTAACATATTTTGAGTTTGAGGTTAAAATTTTGTGGGGTGCTACAACACTCCATATACTACATCTAGTTTTTTTTCGAATTTTTTATGTTGATTCGGTGCCCAAACCATAGAGGTTGGTGCTTGGAAAATACTTACTATATCAAAGAATGGCAAAATAAAAGTGCCTTTTGAAAGTCACCGCAACGCCAAACGCACTCTTATTCAGTTAATTGCTTCTGTGGGTCATTTGTTTCTTTCCAAAAATTTGTGTTGTTTACGCTTTTCCCATTTACTAATGATCATGAGTTCTTTCGAGTTTGCTACATTACATAATGTCCTCGCTAGCTTATTTTTTTGCGGCAAAACGAAAGTTGATATGGCTTTGTTGTAACCGGTGACTCCTTAGTGCACAATGTATTGAATTTGGACCTATTCCCAACAAAGTTATTAATCTGCAGCAAATTGTTTGGTGCATTGCCCAACACTCCTTGTGCAACTACCCTCAAAAGAATCCTGACATGCGTAAACTGATCTACTAGCACATTATGTAGAACCAACTGGCATGTGGCAACTGATCAGCTTCATTACTCTTCTGCCCATGCCATATTCATGCTGACTGCTGATTAAATCTAGTTCTGCTCTTGTTCAGTGTCAGGGCTGGAGCGCCACTCAACTCCAGTGGTTTCGGTGAAGAACGACGTGATTCGAAGATGTATGCACTAGTCACGCCACAATCACGGAGGGCTGGTGACGGGGCTTCTTCCTCCACCGGAACCCCGGTGCGACCTCTCTGGCTGGATTCTGGCGCCGCTCACCATGTTGTGGGCGAGGGCAGAATTCTTACAAACCTTCGTGATCCGCCTGCCGGGATGGTCGTCACGGTAGCGAACGGCTCCCAGCTTCCGGTTACCAAGGTTGGTGACATACAGACGCCAGACATCGAAATTAAAGACGTCTACCTCGTTCCTGGACTTGTAAAGGATCTCGTATCGGTGCATCAACTCGCAAACAGCAAAATAGTCACCAGTTTCTATAAGAACCACGCGGAGCTGTATCTAGAAGGGACACAGATTGGTGGCGCAATCATCGTCGATGCCGAGTCGCTGTATAGATTGCGTTTCCTTCATGCCCCGTAACATACTAAAAAAATCATAAATAAATATTCTGTGCATTGGAAAGTGTTAAAAAAATGTGGGATTTTATAACTTTTTGTTACATTTGTCGATGTTCAAATTTTTGAGGTGTTAATTGAAACCTCATCCTTAAAAACAAAAAATTGAATTCAATCCGAGTTTGAAAAGAGAAGAAAAAGAAAATAAATTGAAATATCAAAAGTACGGCTTGGGCCAAAACCACCACCTGGCCAACTTCTCCCTTTTTCCTTTCTTTTTCTCCCTTTCTTTCCTCTTTCTTTTCCTTTTTCTCTTTTTTCCTCCTCGGCCCACTCACCAGCCCCTCTCTTCCTCCTTCCCCTCCGCTCTCTGCTTTCTCCCTCACCCAACACCCCTATAGCCATGTCGCCCCCATCTAGTTAGTTAACAAATTCATTCAATATTCACTAATTCTAGTAAAAAAAACTTCTGTGATATGTCTAGAAAAAACTTCTGTGACCCGTTAAAGGCATGCGGAACCTCATGGGCTGCCCGTTAAGCTCACTGGGCTCTAGCTTAAATTTGTAGCCATACATCGTTATGCAATCGGCTTAGTTGTGAGGCCCTTTACAGTATGGACTGATACTGAACGGCGCTGATAACGAGCCCACAATAGAAACTGAAATACCTATGGAAATCTATCTCTAGCACTTACTGCTAACAATAGAAACACATCAAACAGAGACAACTACTACTTCTTGTCTCTAACAATACAAAAAGGTTATTCTAGCTTGAGAAAGATAAATTCTTAGGCTAGGTAAACCCCTGCAAAAGACAGATACAAAAGGGTTATTCTAAGCTACAAAAAAAAAATCTTAGGCGAGATGAACCCCTACAAAAGAAAGATACAAAAGAGTTATTCTAAGCTAAAAAAAACTTAGACTAGGTGAACCCTTACAAAAGATAGATACAACACGATTATTCTAAGCTAGAGAATGATAAATTCTTATTGCACACAACTGGCAACTAAATGCTGCAACATTGTGCATAAAAACTAGAAATAAACAATGGGCAGAAACCACTATGAAGAAGGAATAAGGAAAGTGAGAATGCAAACTTGAAAAAATCAAGAAAATCGGCCCATAGATAATTCTAACCAACATGCAGACAAAACAGCAGGTAATTTGGAAGAAAAAAATACATGGCACTACGAAAATTGCACACATACAATGAAGGAATTGCACATGACCTGACATTGCAAAATATATAACACGGTGGTGTAAATTTCCAAATGCAGGTGTCTAACAGAGTAACAGGTGTTCTATCAAAACATGGAGGGGAAGCTGAAAGCATGAATTTACATTGTCTATAACTCGTGTTCTAAAGAATGAATCGCACAATAATATTTCTACTATCTAACAAGAAAAACCTTTGGACCTTACGACAAAGAATGCACATCACACAAATTATTGCTAGTATTTGGACGGTCCGAAGTAAAGCAAAGTTCGTTCCAACGGAGCTCCGCATCCTCCATGACCTTTAGTCATATATGCAGGCTCCTAGAAAAAAATATATGAAGTCATATGAAAAGCAATATATTAGGCAGGCAAAAAAAAAAATGCAAAACAACCATAAGTTCAAGAAAGGAGAACAAATATACATGGCTTTTAGAAAGAGAGAGAGAGGAATATTAGATAGACGATCAAAACAATGTCACTACAGCTCTTGAAGTTCATTACAATGTTTATATTATCACACTGCATTTAACAAGGAAAGGGAAAACGAAACACTTGGTCCTTGCACAACAAATAGCTTTCTACAACCCCAGCACAAAAATCAAATCCAGTTAAATGTGTGCCACTTTATAGTTGCCAACGAAGGTTATCATACCAAATTTGAAGCATAACAGCGCTAGCAAATTAATTCCTCTCAAAACCACACATGGCTGAACCGAGCAAAATTAGTTCTCCCAAAGCCACTCATAGCTATAGAAAATCTAATTCAAGCAATCGTAAACAACAAATTTCACCAAGAAACTAGAAATTCCTCAACCATCAGACCTAAGAGCATAGATCCACAAGCCCTAGATACATGGCTGCAAAAAAATAGAACTAAATGGGCACACCTCAACAAGGAAGGAGATAATGGTCAACACAAACAAGGACACTCGTACCTCCAAACCACTGCCGCCGCCGCCAGTATAAGAGCCACCAATCAACGACAACCTATGTCTGCTCCACAAAAGAAGCCACAAATCCCCCGCGAGCATCGAGCAGCTGAGCCGTTGGTTTGGAAATCGTGACCCATTAGCAGCCTGCTTGCTGACATCCGTCCATTAACCTATGCAAATACAAGGCCAACAACAATACACACAAAACAAAGGCAAATTCCTAACTAAGACCTGCACCAACAATATACATGCAAAACAAAACCTGACGTAGAAAAACTCTTGTATATCACGGGCATTACGTAGACAACTACCATATCCCAGAACAAGATAACGCATATCAAAACCTCACGCACAAAAATAACAACATCACGCAGAAAAGGGAAGAGGACATAAAGAAGATCACACAGAAAAGGGAGGAAAAGACAGAAAGGAGATCATGCACAAAAAGGGAAGAGAACACATGAAACTTAACCCTACCTACCTTGTTGTTTACTACTACTACCAGACAAACGACATAGTTGTTCAGCATTTTCTGCAGAAAGACAAAGACAGAAAAATTAGTTCTAACCTTGGTGAACCACTAGAAATGACAGACAGAAAACCATCATTTAGGCATGTTTGTTGCAGTGCAAGGATTTTACTAGATGTAAGAAGTTCTAACATTGTTGATACTAACCAAGAACCTTTGCCTGCGCAACAATGTACGTAGTTAGATTCCTTGACATACAAAGTTTCTTGTTAAATTCCATTTAAGGACAGTGAACTTCTCCACCAATGTAATCCAGTTGATGGCATCCAATATTTCTTTACTTCTTGTCCACCAATGCAACAACAGTTTGTGAAAAACATTGCCCAAAGTTACACATGTTTGCAGTCGGAATCAGATCAAGACTTCACACAAAAAATTATCAACACACATGGATGCCATCTCTGAACTGTACTGTGAGGACATGATGACATGTCTAAACTTATTATGAAAAACATGGCTTCATATTGACACTTCAGTACCCTAATATATATCAAAACAAAAGCCTAAATAAAAAATATTCTATAAAAGACAAAAAGGACCTGAACTAGGTGAACCTTAACATATAACTAATCATTGTTAGAGATATATGTATAGTGTGTTATTCCCCATTGTTATGCGAGGTTATTTGCATATTCACTTCCTGTACTTTGTATATATATACTGGCCCTTTGGCCCCTGGTAATACAAGTTGCTATTCATAACATGGTATCAGAACCAATTAGGTTTTCCTGTCCCGGACGCGCAACTCGTCCTCCCTTGCCCTAGCCGCCACCGCCGGCTTCCCTCCCCCCTCTGCCCTCGATCATCACCAGAAAACCGCCGATCGCCACCAAGTCGCCCGACGTCGGACGACGCCATCGCCCGACGTGTTGCTGCCGCTTGGAGACCCCGACGTGCCGCCGCCGCTTGAGCTCTCGACGCCGCAGACGAGGTCGCCGATCGCCACTGTAAGCCGCCGACGCCGGACGACGCCATCGCCCGACGCCGCCGCTTGAGGCCCGACGCGCCGCCGCCACCGTCGCTCGTGTGATCGAGCTGCGTGCTCGAGCTTCGCCGCCCATTCTTGATGCCTGTCACCGGAGGGCCTAAATAAATAAAAAATATTCTAAGGGCAAAAATATCCTAACCTAGGTGAACCCTGTTTTTCCTATCTCAGCGAGGCATGAAAGCGGTACTCCTCATGTCAGCCAGAGTTAGGGCACTCTTTGTCCATCGACTTTTCTGTTCATTGTTTCTCATGTTCTTGACTTACCATGCGGCTTCTCTCGGTGGGTCACCACCGACATCGGTTGTAGGGTTGGTTTTGACTCTCACACATGTTTTGTTCAGACCGACAGACAGGGACAAGATTGGGATCGCCGGGCGCCCGTAGGGATCGTCAGGGTCTCTACATTCTTGACCGCCTCCACCTTCCGTCCACTTCTGTTGCTCCTATCGCCTCTACATCCACTGCCACTGCTGCCGCCACCTCTGGAGTTTTTGCGCAGTGGCATCATCGTTTAGGACACTTGTGTGGGGTCTCGTCTTTCTTCATTAGTTCATCAGGGTGTTCTTGAACGTGTTCCTGTTGACACGTCCATGTTTTGTTAGGGTTGTATGCTGGGCAAGCAGCTCCAACTTCCTTATCATTCTAGTGAGTCATTGTCTTCGCCTTTTGATTTAGTTCATTCGTATGTATGGGGACTGCACCTATTATCTCTAAAGGCGGGCATAAATCTTATGTGATCTTCATTGATGATTATTCCCGCTTTACATGGATTTTCCCTATATCTAATCGTGGTCAGTTTCTTGCGATCTATCGTAGCTTTGCAACGATGGTTCGTAATCAGTTTGATTCTCCCATCCGTACTTTTCGCTGAGAAGATCTTGACGTGCTGGTCTTGGTATCGTGTTATGAATATCTTGACTTGCTCTGATACCATGTTATGAATATTGTGTGTATATTGAAGAGGCCCAATGGGCAATATATATAGGATGTACAAGGGGTGCATGCCATATACAGATAAGGAATACAAAAGGATTCATATCTCTATCTCTAACATATCTCTAACAAACCCTAATAGAAGACAAAAATTTCTCACCAAGTGAACCCTAACAGATGACCGAACACAGGTCAAAATGATACAAAATTATTCAAAGGACAGCAAAATCCTAATCAAAGTGAACCATTACAGAAAACAAAATAAAACCAACAAAGATCATACTTAATTCTACAAAGAACAAAAATATTGTAACCAACGAGAGCTAGGTACTGCTTCAAGTGATCCACATATCAATGAAACATACAGAGAATTCAACAATCGGAAAATAGTAGCACCAAGTTTAAAAGGGACATATTAAAAACAGTTAAAAGGAAATAGCAATGAAGATGAACTAAAATTGCATAATGCATGGGACTGAAAGTTTAGTTCAAAATGGGATGCAACTTTTAATCTGATAGGACTTGTTCATTGGTTATCAAAATGCTAGTGTTCATGCATTAATTCCATGGTCAAATGGATATTGCTCCAGATCACAATCAAACATAATTAGATTTTTGAAAAGCACTATATCACAGTTTTAAAGGGAGAACTTAATATAATGGTATAATGGATATTGCGCTGAAGAAGAACTGAATTGCATATTTCATGGATTACCTACATGTATTTTTTTGTTAATACCATGGACAACTGGCAATTTTGAAAATAATAAGTAGTAGAAGATTTGTAAATCACCATACAATTACAACAACATCTTAGGAAGAAAATAAGTTCATAAATATTCAGAATATAAAACTATGAAATCATGATGACATTTGTGAGTTCTAATATGGTTAGTTTATTATACAAACAAATAGAAGTTACAGACCCATATATTGAACTAAAATTTCAGAATATCAAACACTATAAATTTAATTGAAAGGCATGCTAGTTCATAGCTATCAAGTAGATTCATTCATAATTTTCCTACGAAAGCGTATTATTTGTAGAAATAAATAGAAGTTGCACACCAAATGAACTAAAATTGCAGCGCACTAAACACTGCAATTTTAATTTAAAAATCATGCAAGTTTAAACATATCTGGTTTTTGTAAAATTTTTAATCAAGTGCTCCTGCAGCAGATGAAAGAAGTGCTATAAGTAGCATATGGGCAGAATATGTAACAACATCAGTTCCTAATGATACTACTGGTAATATT
The DNA here is from genome assembly GCA_036346405.1 of Phyllostachys edulis. NCBI lineage: Eukaryota > Viridiplantae > Streptophyta > Magnoliopsida > Poales > Poaceae > Phyllostachys > Phyllostachys edulis. The sequence continues at coordinate 56,466,471 of CM070566.1, forward strand.
CAAATCATAGACCCAGAGAATTTCTGAATGCAACCTACACACATACAAGTAAGAAATTGCACAAGATTTGTTATTGCAAAAAATATATAATTGTGGTATAAGTGTTTAACAGCAGGTATCTAGCATAAAGAAAGAGCTCTAGTTTCAAAATAGAGCAAAAAGGCTAATATACAAGTTAGGAAAGGAAGACAAGAGGAAAATTTTACTTACATTTAAAAATAAAGATTGATAATAAATTGATCTCTGCAACATTTAGGGCCAAAACTAAATGGAACACAAAACTATAAAGACAACTTAACAAAATATTCACATGAGGGCACAATCGCATTCCATGATGCCAACCTAGCAAAGTTTGGGAGGAAGTATTTGTAAAATGCTAGAGGTCCTACAATGAAAATTCCTATCACCTACCTGCTTCTGCTTGGAGTTCCTTTTAGATTCAACAGGTGTAAAGCAGTTGCTAGAACATATCATTGCTAACTACAAACTTAACAAAACATGGCTCAAAATGTGTTTTAGAAAATATGAAAGCAATATTTGGTACGAATTGGACAGTATTTTTTAACACTGTATGATTTTATGCCCTTCAAGATTTAGCTCCTGGGATCTAAGGTTAATTGCTGGGAGATAAAAGACCATTCCTGCAATGGGTCATCAAAACAGATGGTTGGATGGTACACAATGGCATTCAAATGATGGAGTTCCACTTTTTCTTTATTACAAGACAAACTTCTGTTTAAGCAACAAAACATTCGCCATGCACATTCTGCCTAAGAAAGGCCAGGGTAGCAAACTAAATACTCCCAGAAGAATGTGGAAGTTGAGAACCACCAGATGGCTATCACTATGTCACAATGACAGCCATCAGATTCAGGCCAATAAATTCCAAGAGAGGTTGCGCAAGAGGTCAATTATAGATTATACACTATGGATAAATGGTAGTGTGAAATCAGAATAATGTTATTCTCAATCATTGTCCAAATGTGTTTGGAAGATCATCTCACATATATGTATCGCTCATGTAATTATGACTCAAAAAATCAGAATAGAGTAACAGAGTGGAGCATACATCATTCTTTAGCGTCTACCCAAAAACGATCATGGGTACTCTTGTAGGCCGAGGCACCCATCATTCCTGACTTAACCTGTGCAAAGGCGCTTTCTATCAATCTCAGCTACACTTTATCTACAGGTAGAGATTTTGAAGCCAATAATTCAATTACTAATCAACACATGGTGGTACAGAAAGACCTCTATGATAATGACCAGTAGAAAGTTGGGAGCTTCCTTGCTGTATAAAGAATGACCAGCATCCATGCCAACAAATTAGCAAGTGGTGAGCATGGAAGCACCCAATAAAACAGAGTCATAAATTGTAGAAGTATGAACCTCTCAAAGCTAGTGCTAAGAAAATAGACAGGTACAAAAAAGACCATGAACACATCTTGAAACTATGAAGCAGTCAGAGAATGATTTCACCAGTCCACAAAGCAGCAGCCCCTTCCTAAGGATCGTACAGATGTGAACCAACTCAGCAATGGAGGCAAAGGACGACGCCCTTCCAGAGTGTGGCGGCACCTTCCTCCTGAATGATGGTGTCGGCTCTGTTATGAATATTGTGTGTATATTCAAGAGGGCCTAATGGGCAATATATATAGGGAGCACAAAGGGGGTTGCCATATACAGATAAGGAAATACAAATAGAGTCCTATTCTAACACCCCCTCTCAAACTCATGGTGGATCACACACACTGAGTTTGGAGAGAAAATACAAATGTGCCCTAGTCATGTCAGCCGTGAAGAAGTCAACAACTCAGTAACTCGATGGCACAAATCGAAAGCAAGTACTCCCTCCCGCACACTGTGAGCGTGTGTGAAGCATCCACACCAATGTGCTTGGTGAGCTCATGCTTCACGGGTCCCGAGTAATCTGATAGCACTCAGATTGTCGGACAAAAGAATCGAGATCCCATCACGGGCACTCCAAAATCTACAAGTAGTCACCTCAACCAAGTAACCTCTCTCTGTCCTTCACCATAGCTCTCAACTCACCTCTACGCCGAAGAATCTGCATGCAGCTGCTTAGTCTTCGGGCATTCAGGGAGGAACCAAGAAAAACACAATAAGCAGAAAGGGAACGACGATCAGAAGGATCACTAGCCCAAGTCGCATCGGAGTACGCCTGAAGCTATAGTGAGGTAGAGCTAGGGAAAAACAAACGACGAGAGATGGTCCCACGCAAGTAACGAAGAACACGAAGAAGGTGACTGTAGTGAAGATGGGTAGGACGAGTGTGGGGAAACTCCCTCAGAGTATACTGCTTGGGCATTTTTTTCCAGATTATCTGCGCATGGTGGAGCTAGAGTCTGCCCAGATGCTCGAGAGGAGGACCGCTAGGTCTACAGCAACCCAAGCTCTCAGGGCCACCTAGGAGCCTCCAGGACACCTTACAAGACCACCAGGAGGTCTGAGAGTGGCTGAGAGGCCTAGGATCACCTTAACTCCATGACCCTACCTGAGGGAGGTCATAAGACAAGGGATCACACTAAGCCTTCTGTGAAAATGAGCTAGTCCCAAGGATCATGTGCTAGCTCCTCACGTAAAACAAAGGTGTTGACATCCAAAGTACATATTTGTTTTTAATATATATATATATATATATATATATATATATATATATATATATATATATATATATATATATATATTTTATCGAACACGCAGAGAGAGTGCGTGATCATTGCATTAAGAAGAAGAGCAAAAGTACAAAACACACTTACACACCCCAAACACACACTCACACACCACTTCCCTAGGATGAGAAGTGTTACAACGCAGGAACAAAGGAAACAACCTTAAACACACCAACAAGGAGTCTCAAGAGACAGCTACCTCCAAATCGCTAAGCCCTAGCCCTCGCTAAGCGCCACAAGTTGCCCTCATCGACAATCGCCTGAGGGCTGCGCTGACACTAGGGAGGCACCATTAAACACACAATCATTACGATGTTTCCACAACATCCAGGCACACAATATGACCAGCCAATTCAGACCTCGCTTCATATCGCTCGAGGACCGACTGCTGATCTTTAACCACCAGGTCACAAAACACCACATCAATCACTCGTGGCGAGAGCTCGAGGAAAGCCATATCACGAAGAGGAGGAACCACACTGCCGAAAAGACGCAGCCTAGTCGGGACATCGGATAGTCTCTTCCTCTTGGTCACATAAAGGGCAAGCTCGGATGTGGCGGAACCCTACGCGGCAAGCCTATTCATTGGCCCAAAGATCTATTATGTCTTGCCAACCATAGAAAGAATCGACATTTATTTGGAGCCCAAGATTTCCAAATTAATTCCCAAGGCTCAAAAGCAATGAACCAAAGAAGAAGGCTCAGATGTGGATTTCGCCAGATACTGAGCTAGAATCGAGAAGCCTCCATCGGTGATCATCCGCTTCATCCGCCGCAGAGCACATCGAGGCCAATTCCCAAATTTCCAAATATTCGAGAGCACAAGAATCGGAGAGAGATCCTGGATATCTTGAATCCACCGGTTACGTTAACGCTTCCCCACAGTGTCGCTTATTTGCTCGTCTCTTTGGCACAAGAGCAAAAAGATGAGGAGCCAAGGCAAGAATGGATTTTCCATGTACCAATTTTCGATCAAAATAGCGTGGATTTTCCATCTCCAACAATCCGATCATTGCACCGAGAAGAAGCTTTTCACCGCCAGATGAACTGAATAGGAACTCATTACGGTTTGTCGGAGGTTGCGTCTTAGCCACCAGAGCCACCGCGATCCTTAAAGCCCAACCAAGTGTTTTAATATCATGAATTCCAAGCCCTCCAAGCTCCTTGGCGTAGAGACCAAAGGCCAAGCAACTAAGCAATGACCTCCATTAGCTTCCTTCCTTCCTCTCCATAAGAATCCCTACGAATCTTGTCAATAGCCTTTATAGCCCAGGGTGGAAGATCCATGGCAATAGCTAGATAGATTACTGTTGAAGTCATGACATATTTCACAGCTACTAACCTACCGCCCAATTCAATAAATCGATTTCCACTGGCGGTGATCGGCGATACGGTAATGATGAAATTGCGACTTGTGCTTTGGTTAGTTTTTTACAGAGAGTGGAAGACCAAGATACTTGCAAGGAAAATCAATGATCTCACAAGGCATATGTCTTGAACGAGCAACATCATCTTCGTGAGCATTGTATTGGAGTGACATCGCTTTTTGAATGTTAGTTTTCACTCAAGCAATACCAAAACTCCGAGAATCTCCAAAATTAAGTCCAAGTCAAAAGCAACCGCCTAAGGAACAAGATAACATCATCCGCGATAAAGAGAAACTCGTGTCTCAGAGGACGGTTATTAGTGGCTGCAAGCAGCCCTCAATGCTTGCCTTTTGAATGATTGCATTTAGCACATCCATCACAATGATAAATAGCATAGGGACAATGGATCACCTTGTCGCAAGCCTCATTGGTCGCCGAATTTCCTCTCCCGGTGATCCATTGGTCGAACTCTTGTTGAAGAGGTGTAAAGAATGCGCATATGAGATTCCAACCAGTCCAAAACCCTCGTGTCGCAAAGACCTCCAATAAGAAAGACCAAGACACGGAATCAAACGCCTTTGCTATATCCAACTTGAGGAGGATACGGGAGCTTCTGTTGATGCAAGTATCTAGCCGTTTGTTGCACCAAAGATAAAATTGTCATGAATGCATCTTCCTTTGACAAATGCACTTTGATTGGTAGCCACGGATCCTGTAAATCTCCGCCAATCTATTGGCGAGGAGTTTTGTTAAGAGTTTAGCGAAGCTATGAATCAAACTAATAGGCCCGAAATCTCCGGCCCAAGAGCCTCTTCTTTCTTTGGGATGAGGGTAATGTAGGTCGAGTTGAGAAGTCCGAGGTGTCGAAAATCTCCAAGTGAATAAAGAACTAGTCTTTGCCAAGATGTCATCTTTGATTATGGGCCAACAAGTCTTGTAAACCCGGCAGAACCCGTCCGACTTCAAAGCTTAATGGGATGGCAACTCCTTGATTGTTGCCCAAACCTCTTCTTCCGAGAAGGGGATTTCGAAATCCTCCAAATCATGTTGTGACAATTCCACATGCTCCAGGTTGATAGAGAAGTCACGGTTCTCAGCTATTCCAAGAAGGTTGTTATAGAAATCAAACACGACTTGGGCCTTATCTTCCCTGCCAGAAAACTTGGTTATCCACCACCAACTTTGGGATAAAGTTTTTTCCTCTTAGGTGTCTAGCATGTAGATTAAAGAGGTTGGTGTTGGCATCCCTTCCCTGATCCAATCAATACGCTGACCTCAACCTTGCAAATCAGACGCAAAGAAAGAAGAGAGAGGCCGAGGCTATGTTTCTTTAATAAACAGCAAAGGCCAAACTCATCACTAGATAGGGGGCGAGAGTCTTGTGCAATCTCAAACTGATGCACGATCTCTCTAGCCATCTGTCAACAGAGTTGCTTACAAAAGCGGCCTTGGGCCGAATATAAAATACAAAAGGTTCAAAAGGAGGTTAGTCCATCAGCACGCCACAGGCAACTGACTGGAGGGCACAACCTAGGCGCTTTGTTCTTCCTCTTCGCTGCTAAGGTCTTCTCCTGATAAAGATTGTATTGAGCAAGAGTGAGCACTACTACCGTGCTCGCAAGTCACACCCGTAGAGTAGCAGAATGACATGCATATATGGATATTCAAAGACAGGCATAATATGGTTGATTTGCATAAAGCTAAGTTCCTTCCAATTACATGTACTAAGTTTCAAGGCAGGTACACAATAAGTAAAATTCATTTTCTAAATTCAATTTTCAGTTGGATAACATTCATCATCAAGATGGTGAAGGATACCCTCCCAAAATCAGTTTATCAGAAACCCTTTTTGAAACCAAATCCAATGTCTAACTTTGAGTGGCATCACTAGCACGTCCATGACCGTGGACACGGCTATTCGAATAGTTTTACACTCTGCAGAGGTTGCACACTTTACCCACATGACACAAATTCTCTAGTTTGTTTGGTATTCGTCAATACCACCTCACACTTCCTTTGGTGAGAGGTCTAGAGCACGTGACAAGGCTTTTACAATGCATCATTCCACCGCAGCCCCTCCTCGCTAAGGTTTCGCCCCCTTTGGATTAGCCATCCGCAGGTTCAGGGCCCCCTCTTGCGCTAGTGGGACAACATAGGTTATGAAAGACCACCCACACATCAAAATGGAACAACTGCGATGGAACTTTGCAAATTAATTAGCCAGGTCCTACTCCCTATTCTGAGGACATGTGGTTGCACTGTAAGGCAAAGCCCATTATAGGCATAGCATGGGACGCTCAAAGGCCGGTCTGATGAATAAGTCTCTGTACTGTGGTCTTTGTGGGGTGGGCACATGGTCCTTGTGACCCTGATGCATGGTGGTTGTACAGCATCTTTAGGATAAAGATCTTCGATCGCTTTAGGACAAGATCTTGACGCGCTAGACAAGATCTTTTGACCAAGATCTTAGCATATGCTTGGTTGGTGCCTATAAATATGTATCCCCAACCCCTAAAGT